>VTFQ01000299.1:0-130000 GCA_036281575.1 Ancherythroculter nigrocauda
GGCCGACAGCGCATAGGACGGGTTTTATTGCTTTCACGATTTCACTATGGTTATATAATATTAATAAAAATAAATGTTAAGCATTTGGCACAGTCGGCAAAGTCCGGCCTGGTCCCGAGTGGGCCGACCGACCCGCCCCCTTTAGTTACTGTTGCTATGTATGCCCAACAAGCCATGCCGCTCTCACGCCACACATCATGCTCTTTGAAAAATACATTGGAGCAAAGAGGACACTGACAATGCATACATGTACAATGCGTACAGAGTACAGGTTACTTTTGATATGAAACAAAGTCTCAAATTTTGTAATTTTTAAAGAAATTTAAACAATAAATATAATTTTGTGGCTATTTAATATGTCTTGACAGATTGCTGTAGCACCTCAGTTCAAGCGGCCTGTGACACACCATTTTTCAAGTTCAAGTCCACCAACGTTAATAACACCACTAATTGCTTTGTCGGGCATAAATGTGGATATGGTGTTATGATTGGTTAGATCGCCTGTCAATCAAACTCCCTGTGAAGGGTCGTTCAGTCAAAATCAATCACGTCATCAGAGAGTGTGCGCAACACAAGCAAATTGTCAGTAAAAGTTAGATGATGGACCGTAAAAAAGAGAAAAGGTGGTGCAGAAAAGGTTCAAAAAAACAAAAAAAACGGCTCTTAAGTCCGACGCTGCCAAACGCCTAAAATCAACCAAACTCTTTTCAAAGGGTTTAAATTCGGCTGCTGCAGCGGAGGACAGTAGTGCCGTAGAGAAAATACAGCTAGCTCAAGTCATTTTCACGCTACTTCTGCCAGTTAGCTCCAGTGTTTGTTTGTTTGTTTGTTTTACAGTAGCCTACATTGTATTAAACAGTTGGAAGTGTGACACCCTAAAGTATGTACACATTTTGAATATTGTGATTTTGAAAGAAAAAGTTTTTTCTATATATATATATTATATATATATATATATATATTTTTTTTTTTTTTTTTCATTTCTGCTTAAGTTTTGTATGTTAAATGTAATGGGAAGCTGAAAATTGTCATGTATAAATCATCATCTTTTGTTGAGTGAGAGCGGGACTCTTATTTTGAAACTGTGGACTTGTGCAGAGAAGCATTGTGCGCCGGCGCCCTCACAATTGCTGGGGATTCTGGCAACACATACACGTTGGCTCTGGTCTCTTCATTTTTCCCCTGTTTTTACAGGGACTTTCTAGTCTGCCAACATGGCCTTCTGTACGGGGCCTGTAACAGAAGCTTAGCGTACAACCCCCGTATATTTTGAAATGTCATTGGTTTGTGATAACAAAGTCCCTTTTCTATAGACTTTGGTGATAATTAGTGACAAGTATTAGCTAGCTAGTCTGTTACTGAACTACATGACTGAAATAAGCAGATAAGGTGGGATTTAGGGTAAACAAACTGCTGTAGGTCACTTGCAATATAGTCTAACTAACACGTCAAAAACTTGTAGCAACCCAGGTGAAAAAAGTACTCCATTAATGTGCCCTATTTTCACGCACTAATTTTGTACTTAATATACAAAAAAATAAAATAATAATAATCTTATTTACTTCTTAAGATATTCTTAAGAACATCTACTCAACGGTGCTATTTTGAGACACCATGAATATGAACTAAAATGTCCTTTTAACAAACTATCTCTATTAAAATGTATTTAGTTACCATTTGTAGTACACTTATGGGTTCAAGTAAACTACAAGTGGTAACTTGAAAGTTTGTGAATCTGAAAAAATGGAAAGTTTTTGAAAATAAACATACATAGATACAGGTCCTTGAAAGTGCTTGAATTTATTTTGTGCAAGAAGTTTTCTGGAAAAAAAATCCATATTATTCCCTCCAGTCCGCTGATGTATTTTGCCAACACTTTGTGGCCTGTGCATACTAGCTTGCTTGATTTACGTTAGTTATGCGCACTTACGCGTTACGTTGAGTGTTTCCTGCGTGAGGTACTTTTGTACATTGCCACGATGTTCACGTACGCATGAAACTACTATGATGGTACCTCAATGTTTCACAGATGTAAACCCATGTGGCAAAAAAACTTAAAAGCATATTCATAGATCTTCATCAGAGGATTAGTTCACATTCAAATTAAAATTTCCTGATAATTTACTCACCCCCATGTCATCCAATGTCCATGTCCTTCTTTCTTCAGTCGAAAAGATATTCAGGTTTTTGATGAAAACATTTTTCTCCATATAGTGGACTTCAATGGACCCCAAATGGTTGAAGGTCAAAATTACAGTTTACAGCAATCCCAGATGAGAAATAAGGGTCTTATCTAGAGAAACCATCACTCATTTTCTAAAAAAAAAACAAATTATACGTTTTAACCATAAATACTCATCTATTTGAATTCCAGCAGTGTAGACACTGCTAAGTGTATTTACTGCCCTCTTCAGGTCAAAGTTTGAACTAAATTGTCATATACAATATGCTAGTGCAAGTATATAACAATTAGTTCAAACTTTGACCTGTGGAGGGCAGAAATACACTTAGCAGTGTCCACACTGCTGGAATTCTAATAGAGAAGAAGAGAGAGCTAGTTCAAGATGAGCATTTATGGTTAAAACGTATATAATCTTTTATTTTTTTTTAGAAACTTAGCAATGGTTTCTCTAGATAGGACCCTTATTCCTCGTCTGGGATCATGTAGAACATTTTGAAGCTGCACTGAAACTATAATTTGACCTTTAACCGTTTGGGCTCCTTTGAAGTCCACTATATGGAGAAAAATCCTGGAATGTTTTCATCAAAAACCTTAATTTCTTTTCAACTGAAGAGAGAAGGACATGGACATCTTGAATGACATGGGGGTGATAAAATATCAGGAAATTTTTAATTTGAAAGTGAACTAATCCTTTAAGTCCTTAAGTTTGAGGGTACTGGACCTGGAAAGTCCTTTAAAGGTCCTTGAATTTGAAGTTAACCAAGCTGTGGGAACCCTGATTCATGCGTCTCAAAATAGCAGTTGAGTACACACTGTGATGGCCAGAAGGAAGCAAGTCAAGGAAGCACCATCAGAGCCACCCAGTGATGTTCAGGACCAGGGATATCTCCTCCAACACAGGTGTGCAGAGTTTCCCCTCTGACAGAGAGCCTCATCTGCAGGTTGTTGGGCCCAATCGGCAGCCACATAAAGAACAATGAAGCCACAGGGGAGGTGAGCAGACACAGAGTGCTGAATGTTCCACAGTCCAGGCATTGGGAGTAGAGGCTTAGTGAAGGACGTGAGTAGTCTGAACCACCTTGACGAATCGTACATCTCTTCACCTCCAGATGTAATTTGATGCCACAAGAAGCAACTTGAGAAAGAAGAAATGCCTGAGTTACAGTGTTCTCCATATTCCCCTCTCCTATACCTTATGAAGAATAAAGAAAGTTTAGTTTTGCTTCACTAAAAGTCTGCCTGGTGAATTGTTTGCGTTGACCTCTTGAGTTAAACCCTCCAATCTTGTATGTGAAGGTTACAACACAGAACTCGCAGATGAGTTGAGTGTGGTCTGGCTACAGTGCCAGGGCTGAATTTTTGTTTCCACACCTTGGCGGTGAGTAAAATTTCATCGAATGTGAGTGTGTTTGGCAATCAGTGTGCAGTGTGTCATATAATGTAAACAACACAAACAATTTTGTTCCCTTTTTATTTATAATGATGTCGCAGCTTGCAGTCGATCGCTACGCAAAAGCTGCGCGCACTCGTGACCCTTTAGCTCTGCCCACAGCACGCCTCCAGGAGCTCGGCTTTTTTCAGAAAGACTAGGTACAGCGTACCTATCTTTTATAAATATGATCAAATTAAAGACTTTTCAGAGATGTGAAGGATGCACTACTACTCCATAGGTACTCAAGATTAACGTGAGATTGACGGAAACTGTGTGTTACGTACCCTTTAAGTTCTGTGGAGAGCCAGCCCTTCTTCATTGGATTGCGCGGTGTAAAACTTAGACTTTTCATAAATTAACATCTCAGGATAACTTTAGTATGGGTTTGAAAGCAGAATCTGACTTTTGGTTAGAAAACTTGCATCAGTTTCATACATGTCCACTGTAGAGGAAATGAGGACTTACTGCATGCTTATCAGGCATTTTAGGGAGACATAATTTCTTCCCTGTTCAATTATTATCTATTAATATTCCTACAAAAATATTATCTTTAAATATTAAAGATATTATGAAAATCTTGCCAAGTTATTACTCTTTTTATAGCTGCTACTTTTTTTCATTGCATGTTGCCCAAAGAACACAATATGTAAATTAAAGTGAATGAATACATGGGACAATTGTCTGGCTATCACCAGACCAAGCTCAATTTAAAATTGAACATTGGTCTGGGGAGTTTGCTATGTATTTCCTACTGCACAAGAGGCGTGATCAACGAGCATTATTCACGCAATTGGATAGTCCTTCAACCAATCAGATCAACGATCCCGGTGACGTACTTTGCAGAGCGACGCGAAAACTGTCTCCAGACAGGTTTAGTTTGTAGCATTGATCAGCGGTTTGCAGAAGCAGCAATGGCATCGAGCGATTTTTGCAGGTTGTGCAAAAAAAACCATGAAAGTGAGTGGTATTTACACCCAGTCGAGCGATTTGTTTGCTAAACTATAGAAGTCATTTAGCATCGTTGAGAGGTTAAAAGGAATTGGATTTACTGTCGTGCGAGAGACGTCATCGTGTTATACCTGCCCAGAGCCATAGAAAGAGCTCTGTACCCGCCAATAGCGAGCAAGGTGGATAAGCCAGTCTGTGATTGGTTCCCGCAAAAGTGTAACAGATGCAGCAGAAATGAATGTACGGGTTTCCAGACTGAGTTGCCGGGCGAAATCAAATCGCCAGATTTGATCAGGCTGGGTTTACCCAGTCTAATGGGACAACTCATTTTTGGCCACATTTACACATATTTGTAAAGTTAAATAGTATATTAAATCATTCTCTAATATCTTTCATACCATGGTTGAGACTCTGTACAAATCTTTGTGGTTCAGGTGGAAGTTTCCTGGAGCTGCTGAATCCTGAAAACCCCCCTTCCTTACAACATCAAAGTAATGAAGAAAAAGGCAAGTACAATAACAGGGTTGGAAAAGTCATCAATCCCCTGATTTAATACTTTGTAGAGCTAACTTTTGCTTTGCTTACAGTCATTAATCTTTTTGGATATGTCTTTGCACACCTAGATTAGGGAATATTTGCTCAAGTTCAGTCAAATTCTGTAGTGAGCAGCAATGGACTGATCTCTTCAAGTCCATCCACAGATTTTCTATCGAATTTAAGTCAGGGTCTCATCTGGCCACTTCCTATCCTTAAGCCATTGCGTTGTTCTTTTGGTGGTATGTTAGGATCATTGTTGTGTTGGAAGGTGAATGACCTGCCCATCTTCAGCTGTCTAGTGGAGGGATGCAGCATCCCTAATATTCCCCAATCTAGGTGTGCAAAGCTAGTACAGACATATCCAAAAAGATTAATGACTTTAAAGCAAAAGTTGGCTCTACGAAGTACAGTGGTGTACAGTGGTGTAACACAATGTTTTTTTAACACTTTGTTATATTGCAGCCATTTGCTAAAATCATTTAAGGTCTTTTTTTTTCCTCATTAATGTACACACAGCACCCCATATTGACAGAAAAACACAGAATTGTTGACATTTTTGCAGATTTATTAAAAAAAGAAAAAGCTCTATGAAGGATTCTGGTCGTCCCAAACGTCTTCCATTTAAGGATTATGGAGGCCACTGTGCTCTTAGGAAACTTAAGTGCAGCAGAAATTTTTTGTAACCTTGGCCAGATCTGTGCCTTGCCACAATTCTGTCTCTGAGCTCTTCAGGCAGTTCCTTTGACCTCATGACTCTCATTTGCTCTGACATGCACTGTGAGCTGTAAGGTCTTATATAGACAGGTGTGTGGCTTTCCTAATCAAGTCCAATCAGTATAATCAAACACAGCTGGACTCAAATGAAGCTGTAGAACCATCTCAAGGATGATCAGAAGAAATGGACAGCACCTGAGTTAAATATATGAGTGTCACAGCAAAGGGTCTGAATACTTAGGACCATGTGATATTTCAGTTTTTCTTTTTTAATAAATCTGCAAAAATGTCAACAATTCTGTGTTTTTCTGTCAATATGGGGTGCTGTGTGTACATTAATGAGGAAAAAAATGAACTTAAATGATTTTAGCAAATGGCTGCAATATAACAAAGAGTGAAAAATTTGAGGGGGTCTGAATACTTTCCGTACCAACTGTATTACTTCATGGGATTGATGACTTGTCCGACCCTGTTATTCTAGTTTTTCGAGTCTCATAAGAGTCAACATATCTGAGTCATTTACACAAAACAAATTTTCTTGGCAAAGACTTCCTGAAAGCTATAATATTGCAGGGGTTGATTTTTTTTAGTAAGGGAGATTTGCACTGTCATTTGTAATCGGTCACCATTTCTTCATTTTACTTTTGTGCCTTATCTGGTTCATTTTGAAAGTTTTTAAAAAATCATTTTTAGTTTAATGCAGGTGATACGGAACAAACAATTGTTCACACATACTGTAGGTTGACAATAAAAACTCTTAACTCAGCCTCCCCTTGTACACTTTTATTTATATCCTAGACTAATATTATATGGTTTTGCTAGCTCTTGGGCTATAAAGACCTGCAGTCAGTTTCACAAACTTCCTTAAGTAAGGAAAAACCTTAGTTAGGCATTCGTCTTTTAATTGTTCTGAATAGTTTTGTAATTTAGAGCTAATGATTTTGTTCTATTCTTTTGCAACAAGTGTGCACTTTTTTTGGAATTTTAGAACACAATCTAATCAAAAGATTCTGATTTCTGTTTTTAACCTTGCCATTCAGTTTTAACCTGAGCATTATCCTTTGAACATTATAATAAAAAAATTATAACACATTGTTCTAACTCAACCTGTTAACACTGAACAGGAGGAGGAAACTAACAGCACCAGCATCAGAACAAAAAGTGCATTTAGGGGCCGTTCACATATGGCGTCTTTTGCGCGCTCAAGTTCGTTATTTCAAATGTAGGCAAAAAAATAAATAGAAAATAGAAGCGACATGCTTGTGTTTTCCAGGCGCAGCTAGAAGAAAAATTCTCAACTTTTCAGAATTCCGCAAGCGCACCACAGGTCATGTGACAAGAACCAACCGATCGGCCTTTCCGTAACATCGAAAGCTCAGCTGATCATAGCTGTACAGGATGGGTTTTTATTTCTCATCTCCACAAATATATCTAGTAGTAGAGCTAATGCAAGACCTAGAAATCAATTTATCCTTTGCTGAAACTTCCTCATCATCATGGAGAGTTCATGGTTCATGGTTACATAGCAACGATAGACGCCATGGGAGCGCAAGGGCTTTGGAAAGGAAGAAGCGCGGCACGGCCACACTTTCCACGCGTTTTTAGACGCAACGTGAACGGCCCCTCAAGTTTTAATAGCATTGCTGCTACACACATAGGGGAGAGTGGGGCACAAAGTAACACTTTTGTAAATTAACTTGGGATTCAGAATATGTAATTTTCCCTACATTCATTTCACACGTGTCCAGTCTTCTCCAGACAAATGACATTCTTTGACCATGTTTTTCCTCAGCTTTATTTCAACAGGTGTGGACAGGCTTTAGTTAAGCATGGAATGATGACAATGACAATCCTCTCTCTCTCTCAATGTGAGTAAGTTATGCTCCTCTAAAGACATGTACACTGACCTCTGCTGGCAGACAGTAGGTGATTAAATACAATTATTAGTCTGAGAAAATGTCCTCAACAATATTCAGTGATGAGGATTTACCATCAAGTAATGATTAGTCCACGATTTCATTTGAAACCTATGGTTGCCTGAAATTATTTACTATATTACAAGCTTTTTACAACTTAAAAATAGATTAATAACTATCACTACCATATCTCTCTAAGTTCTTGTAAATACACAATTTTTAAATTTCTTGTTTCTTTAAAAAAATAATAATAATCCTGTACCGTCACATTAATCAGCAAATGTAAGGCAGAACAACACAGGGGGGCAAAAAAGTTCATAATCATCCATCTAATCTACACAATTTATGAGATGTTAGTTCTTCTGCAGAACTGAAATGTAGTCTATTCTCTGGAGAATAAACATGAACTTACAAACAGGAAGATCTAACAATGACACTGAACAAACTCCAAATATGGATAAACTGGGATGTCGTCATTAGTGCCAGCCTTGAAAGCGTCTTGACTCTGCATGTTTGGCTAAGCTTGTACAATTAGTTGAACATGACTGGTATGAAATAACTAGCTACCTCATTTCTGCAGCAATACTATGTAGTATAAGACCACCGTTCCAGAACCCTTAGTCATGGCCCTGTCATCCAAACAGATGCACTGTTAAAAAAACAGAGGAAAATGAAGCAATACATAGAGCAATTTTGCAGCTTTACATGCAAATACACCCAACGTTTATATTGGAGGTCTGTCCAAATAAGCAGCATGCATTGAAGTATCGTAACGGTTAAAATGCTTGTGATTTTCGCTCAAAGGCAGTCTTTGATGCAAAACCAGTCTGTAGGCAGCTTGTGGACAAGTTCAGCTTTCAACCAGGTCATGAACATAAAGTGGCATAGCTGTGCCGTCCTGTAAATGGAAAATTACAGGGAAGCCAGGATTCACAATGCAGGTGAAAAATGTGAGGTGTATTGCTGGACGACAACTTTAAACCTGAAATAAAAACTCGTGGTTCATCTTCAGAACAAACTATGAAAACTACTGGTTCCCAAAGGAGGATGTGTTTTACAACTGAAGGAGCCATGCTGATTTATTAATGGCAGAGCATCTGTTGGCACTTTTGGACCTGTCAGAACTCTCGTTCACAAACTTACCGCAAGGTAATGAAGTCCAACAAACCCCCTGAGAGAACTTAAAGGTAATGGCTGTTCCCTGAAAAGGGGCAAGACCAGGACAAAAGACAAAAACGAACAAGCATCTAAAGCGGTTTTTACAGTTCAGTTCACACTCAGACGCGCTCGACTGGCGTTATTCACAGTGCATAACATTGGGTAGCGGCTAAGAGAAAAAAGACGAACGACAAAACAATTAACATGACATGGTAGTTAAGACATTTTCCAGGGACGTGCTTTCCGCTTCCCATCTCAAGTGCTACGCATTAGATACATACAGGCTCGGACGCCATTACACCTCTGCTAGCTATCAGTGCACATCAAACCAAATGTGCAGTGCTACCTAGGTACTTGAAATGTCAAGGGAAAAAATAAAGTTGGCCATTATTGATGGTGGAATGCAAAACTTTCCCGCATCTCACTCTTTTCTGAGTGAAGACGATCCTCCGCGCAGGACAAAAGTGATGCGATGGAGCTTGCTTGAATGTAGAGGAATGTTATCCAATGGGGGAATGGATGTTAATAAGGTGCAAGCTTTGTGTCTTTAGATGTGCATGTGAGATTGTCTGTGTATGAGCGTATGGGTCTGTATGAAGAACCCTCGTCGCCGATGCAGCCCGAGCGACTGGTCACAGTGTTTACCTCCCAACAGGTGGCAAAGGAGGGGCTCCTCTCATTACTGCCAAACAAACAGAGACACGTATGAGTCCAAGCTCAGAGCATAAAATCACTGTATTCTTCCCTGTAGACCAGTTCATAGCCATCAGGCAAATGCATTCAGCAAACTCATGCTATAGACCAGGGCTCGACATTAAGCCTTGTTATACTTGTCCTTTCCACTTGTCTGATATGAGGGTGAGTAATTAAAGGGTTAGTTCACCCAAAAATGAAAATTCTGTCATTTATTACTCACCCTCATGTCGTTCTAAACCCCTAAAACCTTCGTTCATCTTCAGAACACAAATTAAGATATTTTTGATGAAATGCGATGGCTCATTGAGGTCTCTATTGCCAGCAAGACAATTAACAATTTCAAATGCCCAGAAAGCTACTAAAGACATATTTAAAACAGATCATGTGACTACAGTGGTTCAACCTTAATGTTATGAAGCAATGAGAATACTTTTTGCATGCCAAAAAAATAAAAATAAAATAACTTTTCAACAATATCTAGTGATGGCCAATTTCAAAACAAAAGTGTTTGAAAGTGTTAATTATCTTGCTGGCAATGGAGGCCTCACTGAGCCATCGGATTTTAATCAAAAATATCTTAATTCGTGTTCCGAAGATGAACGAAAGTCTTACGGGTGTGGAACGACATGAGGGCGAATAATTAATAACAGAATTTTCATTTTTGAGTGAACTAACTCTTTAAGTACTGTATAACATTAGTAGGAGACTACAAATGCTTCGCTCAAAACGCTAAATCATTCAGTAACAAAACACCACTAAGTGTTGCTTTGAGAATGTGCAAGTTTTGCTTTGATCTTTGTTTGGAACTATTTTCACTGGTGAAATAGAACAAAATTAGTCAATATTGTGTGTAAGCAACTTATTATTAACTACTTGTTTATTGAACTATAAAATCAATGTAACATTTTCAATTGTGATAATATTTGGCAAGACAGCACTCTTGGTCGTGGTGTGTTACTTAACTATATCATATGTTATAAATAAAAAAACAACATTTTTAATTTTTTTACCTCAGTATGTTTTTTATGTGAGTTTCTTTATGTGTGCTGTTACACTTAATTGTTTTGATTTGAGACAGGCAACGCAAGCCTCAACAGCCTTACCAGAAATACACTATCCATTATCAATCGCTATTTACACTGAATGTAACAAAATCAGAGTCATTCTCATGTTTCGATGCATACCTAGTTATTTTTTGCCACTAAAGATTTAATGAGGCTACTTGTCCGGTTGGGCAAGTGAAATTCTCTTTCACTTGCCCCTAAAAAAAAAAAAATCACTTTTCCTAGACAAGCATCAATGTCAAGCCCTGTATAAACCTACTGAAGATGAAAAGCACGCAGCAGGTCTGGTGTATCTACACCAAATTGTCTTTACACAAGCTCATGAAAACACAAAAGATCACAGGCTTTATTCTCACCGTGGCAATAATTACATTTATTTGTTGAAGCTTGTGTGGATCAGAAACAATCTGCTAGATCTAACCTTTCATTTCCTGAGACTTACCTCTGTTAGCTTTGCTCGGGTATATCTTAGTGAAGTGTCTATACTCTTCTGGAGGAGGGAAGTCATCCAGAGGATGAAAAGAATACTTGGACTCAAAATCATCTGTTGGAAGAAGAAACAAAAGAAAACCAAAGGATATTCAGAGAAGAGCAACTGAGAGGGATCAGACTCTTGGCAAGTATCACTTTACTTTTGATATTTTAAATAATGTGCAATAGCACTCTAAAGTTTGGGGTCAGTAAGATTTTTTTTAAAGAAATTCAAGGTTTTGTTCAGCAAGGACACATTATATTGATAAAAAGTTACAGTAAAGACATTTATTATGTAACAAGAGATTTGTATTTCAAATAAATGATGTTCTTTTGATGCATCACGGGTTCTACAAAAATATTAAAAAGAACAGCTGTTTTCAACATTGATAATAATAAATGTTTCTTGAGCACAAATATCATCATATTAGAATGATTTCTGAAGGATCATGTGACACTGAAGACTGAAGTATGCACAGCAGTAAGACAGCAGTAAATTTCATTTTAAAACATTTAAATAGAAAACAGTTATTTTATAAATTGTAGTAATATTTTCACTTGAATATATGCAGCCTTTGTGAGCATAAGATGATACTTTCAAAAACATTTTAAAAATCTTACCAACCCCAAAATTTTGAAAGGGAGTGTAGGTCGTGTCATATTTTTTAAATAGTGTAAATTGTATTTAACTGCAGCAGAAATGTGACAAAGCTTTTCCGATAAAACCTTGTTCAAAAATGGCTCAGTTATGTTGATCTTGATTGTACATCTGCCTTCAAATATTTTCTCATTTTTATATAACTTTGTTTGGACAAAACCAACTGCATTAAAGGGGACCTATTATGCCCTATTTAACAAGATGTAAAATAAGTCTCTGATGTTCCCAGAGTGTGTATGTGAAGTTTTAGCTCAAAAAAACCCCAAAGATATTTTTTATAGCATGTTAAAATTGCTACTTTTAGTGGTTGAGCAAAAACGAGCCGTTTCAGTGTGGTCCCTTTAAATGCAAATGAGCTGCTGCGCTCAGCCTAAGAGGGCGGAGCTTCACAAGCTGATTCTCCGGTGACAAGATTCAGTCAGGACGCACAATAATGTCAGAAACTGCGAATATATGCTGTATGGAGATAGAACAGGTATAGTTTAGTTCAATTACGGTTATAACTTATATTGCCTTCTTGTTTTTAATAATAAACTTAAAGCTTAAACTTTATACCCGTAAATAAACTCAGATGAACTGTAATAAAGTGCCCTCACCTTCATTACTGCTGTATCCAGTATCACTCTGGAGACTTTAAGCCGGATCACGAACAGTTTTTACTTGTATATTCTTGAGTAGCATATTTTAGCACAGTCTCTGTTTTATATTGTCCCTTTGTACTGACATTCGTTCACTAAGCAGTCCGGTGTGAAATGATTCGTGCAGACATAAACGAATTTCGGCAGAACTGAGGGAGCATTTTCCTGGAAACCCAAGTTAATCCATCCAGCTACAGAACACCTAAAACACTTGAGAGACATTCTCATCAGTGCAGCAATGGCGGACTCGCTGTGAACTCACTCAGGGCGGTTCTATGTTCAAACTTAAGTGTCAGTCAACACTGTGGGTGGGGCCTGTGGCTTTTGTGACCTCACACTGACAGGGATCTGGAAACGGCTTGTTCTGAGACACTGCTTATGATTTATGGGGATTAAAAAAAGGAGTGGGTGGATTTTTATCATTATAGGGTGGTTGTGTACACACACTGCCAACACACATGTATGTCCAAACACCAGGCAAAAGTGAATTTTGCATAATAGGTCCCCTTTAATAAAGAATCCTGAAAAAAAAATGTACCATGGTTTCCACAAAAATATTAAAGGGTTAGTTTACCCAAAAATGAAAATTCTGTCATTTATTACTCACCCTCATGCCGTTCCACACCCGTAAGACCTTTGTTAATCTTCGGAACACAAATTAAGATATTTAAGTTGAAATCTGATGGCTCGGTGAGGCCTGCATAAAGAATATTTTTGGTGCACCAAAAAAAATAAAATAAATAATGACTTATTTAGTGATGGCAGATTTCAAAACACTGCTTCGGGAAGCTTCGGAGCATCATTTTGTTAAACTGGCAAACTGCTGAAATCACATGACTTTGGCGCTCCGAACTGCGAATTCGACACGCTGATTCATTATGCTCCGATGCTTCCTGAAGCAGTGTTTTGAAATCGGCCATCACTTTAAGTGTCGTTATTTTGTTTGTTTTTTGGCGCACCAAAAATATTCTCGTCGCTTTATAATATTAATATTGAACCACTGTACTCACATGAACTGATTTAAATATGTTTTTAGTACCTTTATGGATCTTGAGAGAGGAAGTGTCATTGCTCCCTATGCAGGCCTCACTGAGCCATCGGATTTCAACTAAAATATCTTAATTTGTGTTCCCAAGATTAACAAAGGTCTTACAGGTGTGGAACGGCATGAGGGTGAGTAATAAATGACAGAATTTTCATTTTTGGGTGAACTACGCTTTAAGGGCCTTGACACACCAAGCCGATGGTCAGCCGTCGGTGAGCGACTGTCGGGCTAGTTTTTGCAGTGTGGGCTCACATCGGCTGCAGTTCGCCCAGTTCAGCATGTTGAATCAGTGTTGGGGACGTCAGTGAGAGAGATCGCTCTGATTGGTTGTTTATTCTCACTGCACGAGAATAATTTTAGATGATCTTAGAAAGAGTGACCACGTGACTGATAATGCCACTAGATTGTCTCAAAGCCATCACGTCTAATTACTGACGCAAGCATCGTTAGCATCGTCATACACTGAATATGAGATTATTTAGTAACAGCTGTTCAGCAACTGTGGATACCTGTGAACTTGCTAAATGAGTTACTTTTTTAATATGAAAATAAATCTGAATTTTTTAGCTTCCTAACAGGTTTAACACAAAGTGTGGATGTATTTTGTAGCATCTGTGGCACAATACCAGGGCTCAAAAATAAAGATGGGCCATAGTGTTTTAGAGCACATGATGGAACCATCACTTGCCCTATGAGACCTGTGCACCGCTAGATTAAATTTGAAGAGAACATCCACTCTAGATGAATGAAGGATGTTGAAATGATCATGAGAGGGTGGATGAGACTGCAGGTGTGGGTTGAGAGTGAGCTTGAAGGACTCACCTACAAAGGAACGGGAAATGGAAGTGTGTCCATTGCGGATAGGCGGGGGAGGGGGCGGGGGTCCGGCTGGTGTGCGGGAGGGGGGAGGAGGGGGCTTGCCTCGGCTCGGGACATCTGATGTGGTACCGTGAGTCCTGTACGGTGGTGGCGGTGGCGGCGGAGCATCCCGGCCATTCCGTGACGCCTGCCCAGGAACTGGAGGGGCTAATAAAGGAAGTCATGTTGAAAATGTCAAGAAAAACAATCAATACGCAAATAATTCAAAATTATAGTTCTCATGTACATTACTCCAACTCTTCTAAAGCTATTCTATAGCTCTGGTGTCAACTTTTGTGAAGTTGTGTGAATAATGTCGGCTTAAATTTCAGCCTATTTCTCACTCAAATCATGATCTGATGATGTCATATATCATATGACTTGAAAGTCTTGAAATAAAGTGAATGCGTCATATGGACTAAATCATCTTTTATAATGTCCTATGAGGAAGATGTGGTCATAATGAGCTATAGATGTATGGAAAAGAGCAGCTTCAAACTTCCAGAAATTCTTTAAAGTAGATAGTAAATAATAGTAAATAATGAAAAAGTGATAATTCTGTGTGAACATCACACACATCTTTAGAAATATAGCTAGAAAGAAATAACTTTAGAAATATATAGAAATGTACACTACTGTTCAAAAGTTTTTTTGACAGAAATGAATACTTTCAGCAAGGATGCATTAAATTGATCTTAAGTGACAAAGACATTTATAATAATAGTTACAAAGTATTTCTATTTCAAATAAATGCTGTTCTTTCTATTCATCACAGAATCATGAAAAAATAGATCCCATGGTTTCCACAAAATTAAGCCGTTTTCAGCATCTTTCACCAAAGCACCAAATCAGCATATTAGAATGATTTCTGAAGGACACTGAAGACTGGAGTAATGATGCTGAAAATTCAGTTTTGCCATCACAGAAATAAATTATTTTAAAATACACTTCATTAGAAAACAGCTATAATATATTGTAATAATATTTCATAATATTATTGCTTTTACTGTGCTTTAAACCAAATAAATGCAGCATTGGTGAGCATGAAAGACTTTAAAAGCAATACAAAATCTTACAGAACCCAAACTTTTAAAATGTTTCAACACAAAATCAATTAATTTGGCAAATTAGAGGATTTTCTCTCAGCAACTATTTTCCCTAGAACCACCTTATTTCAGATTCTAGACCTCACCTGCTCCTCGTCCCGGGGGCTCTCGTGCTGGGGGAGGGGGTCTGGCAGCCTGAGGGGTGGGTGACGGTGGCGGAGGCGGCGCATGCCCGCGTGTCGGTGTGTGCCCACCCGCTGAAGGCTTCTTGCTGAGCGAGTTGTGTCTCTGGGGCAGTTCAGGGGCAGCCTCATTCACAGGACTGGAGGGCCCATTGGAAACTCCAGACTGCTGACGGTAAGGGGGGGGCGGCGGGGCCAGGGAGGAAGAGGAGGATGTAGATGAGCGGCTGCTCACAGGTGACGGAGGAGGTTTCACTGGGGGAGGTGGTGCGTTTTCACGCACCGGTGCTGGAGAGGGTCCTCGCTGGCCTGGAGTTGGTGGAAGTGGCTTTTCTCGATTGTACGAGGCCGCTGTGGCCTTCTGCTGTGGGGCAGGAGGAGCGTTTCCACGCCGAGACATTGGGGGTGGCGGAGGTGGGGCAGAAGAGCTGTGCTTCATGCCTGTAGAGGGGCTGCTGCCTCCACCAGGGGAACGAGAGAGATCAGGTAGGGACGGTCTCTGGGAACGGCCAGACTCTGTAGGAGAGGCCTGTTGAGAGGGACTGTCGGGGTCATCGTGACTGCCAGGTGGGCGTGGGGCAGCAGAACGAGTGCTAGAAGGGTGCAATGCAGACCTGCCTGCAGAACCATCTGCAACACAGCACAACTCATTCAAGTAGGGCATTTTAAAAACATCTTAAAATCTGTAGCTTGAACGATATGAATTGTTACACGAGGGTCAGCGTACAGTGTGCGTGAAGCAAATTTCGTCATCAGAAGAGTATGTGCATACTGTACTCACACTGTCAGATTTTTGTAACCGCATGTACTTTGTATGCGCAAAAACAAAACAAAAATAACAACTTTATTCATCAATTTCATCAACCTGGAAGTGCTGCACTGCATCTACAACGTAAACAGCATAGGAGAATGACAGGAAGGAGACGAAATTGTTGAATAAAGTTGTTATTTTTGTTTTTATTCACAAAAAGTATTTTCACTTTATTTATGTCAAGTATTTATGTCACTTCATAACATTAAGGTTGAACCACTGGTGTCACACAGATTATTTTAACGATTTCTTTGCTACATTTCCAGGCCTTGAAAGGTGCAAAGACGTTGCTGCCTATGTGTGGTTCAGATACCTCTCGGATTTCATCAAAAATATCTTAATTTGTGTTCTGATGATGAAAGACGGTCTTGGAATGACATGAGGGTGAGTACTAAATGACAGAAATTTCATTTTTGGGTGAACTAACCCTTTAAGTGGGGCTGGACACTCAATTATGCACTGATTATGTTATTATTTCTAATCCCTTGTCAGGTTTCACACAAAACAAAACTCAAGAGCAGATGCTAATGGCTAGTATGGCAGCGCCACATAATATGGTTGTGCTCATATAGCATTTTGTTTTTTAAGAGCGTGACCAACCCCATTCCCCAACTTGATATTGTCGCTGAATGAGGTTGTGAGTCCTGAAAATGTGCAGGCTCGTATTAAAGGTGCACCATGTAGTTTTTCATCTGCTAGAGGTCGCGCACAACAAAGGGTGTGAAAACCATTTCAATTTCTGGGTGAACTTTTCTATTAAACAGACCAAAAACAAATATTTTTAAAAATCAACACACCTCCTACAGGTCGCAATTTTGGGACGCCACCCTGAAACAGCCCTCCCACTGGCTGGACCGGTGCAGAAGACCCTCCACCACTGGACACGCCTCCGCTGCTCCCTTTCGGCTCTGAAAAAAAGAGAAACGAAAACAAAAAAAAACACACAAAAGAATTCAATGATGTACCACACTGAAAGCTTACACTACTGTTCATAAGTCTGAGGTCAAAAAGATGTTTTTGAAAGGATATTAGTAGTTTTATTCAGCAAGGATGCATTAAATTGACCAAAAGTGACAGTAAAGACATTTATAAAGATTCAAAAAAAGATTTCTCTTTCAAATAAATGCCGTTCTTTTTTTTTAACTTAGAATGATTTCTGAAGAATCATGTGGCACTGAAGACTGGAGTAATGATGGTGAAAATTCAGCTTTGCATCACAGGAAAAAATTACATTTTAACATATATTAAAATAGAAATAATATTAATGTTTTTACTGTGTTTTGATCAAATGAATACAGCTTTGTTGAGAATAAGAGACTAAAACGTTTAAAAAAATCTTACCAACCCCAAAATTTTGAACGGTATTGTAGAAATGAGAACCCACCTCTTGCATATAATTTCAATTTTGGGGTGAACTATACATTTAGGTAAATGCATTGACTGTTAAAGTTTACTGTGTGCATTAACAAAAATTTGAATGATGAAAGCCTATGAACATGTTGACCTCTCAAAGCCAAGCTATTCTCAGCTGTTTTTCCACTTACTCTCAATCATCGGTGCACTCCTGTCATTGACAACGCCAACTTTCTTCAACTTGGCCCCTTTGCAGATATCAGAGAGCAATGCACCTCGGCCCTTCGCTTCATCTCGGTTCAGCTTAGGAGGGGTTGTGTTTGCCTGTGGAAAAAGTGTTTATCATTTTCGTTGAGGTATACCAAGGGTTCACAGAGGCTGGTGAAATTTGCGAAATTTGAAATTTTGCAGTTACCAACCATCTAGAGAGTACTTACCTGGCTAAGAGTGGGGGGAGGAGGGGGTCCACCTGGGGGTGGAGGGGGAGGAATGGGCATCTTGGATCTGTGTCCGGTGTTTGCAGCTGAGTGTGTGTGACACTTAAAACTTCATGAAGACAGTTACCTAATGAAACAGAAAATAAGTAATGTGTATGTAGATACATGTATTTCAAAAACCTGATCAAAACATGTCATGTTTTTTTAGCATAATTAATATTTTACATTCTTTTTAAACTAGTTACGTTGACATTCAGAAATCTTTACATTCATAACTACTGGAAAATGTTATATTGTCCAAGTTTATGCGTCAGATAGACAACCCAGATGTTTATCATTACAATAGGGCAGAACATGTCCATATTCTGCTCCATTTAATAACAAACGTCTTATTTAACATGTATACAAGTTGACAAGCACACACTGGAGCTCAGATAATATTTGACAGCTGGCTTCACCTTACCGTATTCTTATCAGCATTTCTTTTAATACAAGTCTGTCGTTTTAAGGGAAGAAAACAGTATAAATTACACGTATTATTAATGTTAACAATACATTTATATGAGATCTAAGCAATTCTGATGCCCACGACGGCTAGAACAAAGTTAGCAGTTTACTGTGCAATAAATTAGTGCTGCAACTGTGACAAATCAGAGGAAGCTAGATTGTATATGTACACAACGGCCTGCAGTCTACGGCCATTTAACCCGTATACTCTTTTCTGTTTATTTTGTTGACTAGGAAATCATTAAATATCGGTCGTCAAATGACATTTAAATGCATGTCTCGTGTTTTATTTGCATATTTATTTGATTGTGAATTAGCTCGAGTTTAGCCTTAGCTTAGCTTGGCCTCGCGCTTGGCAGGTGCGTCCGTCACGTCAAGACGTTTCCGACGGAGCGTGAAGAAAATGTTCCGTTGCTCGAAATTGATTTAATGTGTTTATGTGATAAAGCAATACAATGTTTGTGCCTACTTTTTTCCGCAGTGTCCGATGTTTTCGCTAACCGGTTTTCCCTCATACATGATCTCGCGCGTCAATCGCCTTGATTTGCTCCTCCGTTTGGACCGGAAATTACGTCACTGACTGTAAGTCTTCATGTGAAACTGTTTATTTATTTATTTATTTTTATTTTTATTAAATGAACGAACAAAATCTGATGTACTTGCTGTAATTATTCTATCATGGTTCTATCTATTAAACTCCTGTTTTGTTGTTGTTGTTGTTGTTGTTTGATAAATAGTTTTATCATTCTTCGTAAAAATTGCTTTATTTCATTTCGAACATTCCATTTCAAATATTGTGTGTGTGTGTTTGTTTTGGTAAGTGGGTCTTATCATGTTGATAGCCTATGTTTTTGCGTTGTAGGCTAAATGTGCAATAACAATCATTTAAAAGTAATGTCTGAATGGGGTCAGTCCCATTGAGGAGCTGTTTCTGCAGATCATTTTGCTTCAAAATGAAAGTGCGTTATATTATCATCTTCCCATCATCATGTCAACTGATTTTTACAGAATGCATATGGTCACTGGCTGTCAAGTTCTTTTGCAGTTCGTCTATTAAAATAATCTCAATAAAACCAATACAAAAAGATTTTAGTTGTTTTATGATACTGATATGATATTTTAGTTGTTTTATGATACTGATTAACAAAATAACTCAAACTCGAGTGCCCTAAATACCAGGAATGCCAAAAGCTGACACATGGTGGCGCTATAAGATTAAATAAATATGAATTATGCGCTATATCGATTAATTAGACTTTATTCATTATTAATGCTGTCATGTGTGCATTAACCGCAGACCGTTTGGCTGGCAAATAGCAAACCTATCAAATAACATATGATAGAAAATCTATAATTTACTAATATGTTTCAAAACTGCTTTTTTTTAGCCTATTTATTCTTGTGTATAAAAGCGACACTCACGACATTGAAAACTTTCTTCAAATAATAGGGTGAGGTAAAGTGGTGGTAAAGTTGGGCATCAGTTAGGCCTAAGATTGCAGTGTCAACAGTTGATTAAGATTTATTTGGTACTGTAAATAACAGCACCAAATCATTGTAAATATTTTTTTTTTTGAACGGATTTTGAGATACTTTATTATAACTTTATTGAAACCGTAAATGCAAATCTGATGAAGAAAGTATCCATAAATGTCTCTCACTGTCTCAACCTCAACTTTCATGATCGGCCTCTGGTCAAATGTGCTTAACCCTCTGGAATTGTTCATTAGGGTTGTTCGCAGTCAAAAGTGACTGAACACAAATGTAACGTTTTAAAATTTCAGTACAATCAATGTAATATATTTTTGTTCAATAATATTTTTTATTTTGTATTTTAAGAGAACTTCATCAAAGTAATTCATATTTATGCAATAACTATTTTTTTCCCCCATTGAAAATAATTTTAAAAAATCTAAAATTTTTAAAGTTATTTTTTCAATTAAAGCTGTATTTCATGTTAAAATAGAGACTATGGGCCCTATTTTAAAGATCTAAGCGCATGGTCTAAAGCGCACAGCGCAAGCGCACTTATGGCGTATCCAAATCCACCTTTGCTAGTTTAATGACGGAAAAAATGGTCGGCGCGCCCGGTGCATGGTCTAAAAGGGTTGTACATAGTCTCTTAATGAGCAATGGGTGTGTTTTTGGGCATAACATGCAATAAACCAATCAGAGTGTCATCTCCCATTCCCTTTAAAAGCCAGTTGTGCTTGCGTCATAGCGGATTCGCTATTTACATGGCAGAATTTGCAAGCAGATAAACTGAACGCTTCTCTAGTGAAGAAACGGATCTGCTTGTGTGCGAGATTAAACCGCGAGAAGACCATCTACAGGACAAGTTGGATTCCACCAAAGCATTTTTATGATTATGCACACAATAATAGTCTTTTACACTGTAATCCTTTTATTTTGAATATTTGGCATGTTTGTGTGTTGCTGCGCGTCCCTGTGTGTGTAATAAGCAAAGTGCACGCGCATTGTGCACGCGCCTATCGGTGCATATTACTAACACGCTCTTTAAATAACAAAACAAATATTGCGGCATTGACTTTAGACCAGGTTTCAGTTGGTCAATGGTGAAGTCTATTTCAGTTGCCTCAAAATAGCAACACGCCAACAATGCACCTGAACACACCTCGTTTTCAGACCAGCACGCCCATAGGCTCACAAATGGGTGCAAATGCATTTGCTATGTAAACAACATGGTGCAGGACATGAAAATAACTGTGTCAGGCTGAAACTAGCACAAAACACTTGCGTCGCGCCTGGCGCCGCATTGCCCCATGTGTATAATAGGGCCCAATGCCTTTAAAGCAGAACTAAGTAACTTTTTTTACCTTCATAAATAGTTTTCTAAGTCCTTACGATGGTTAATTGACTTGTAGTGGTGTGTTTGAGGCGTGCACTAACCCCATCTGGCACGTCTACGCCAGAAAACAGCACTTGCAAGTCCGACCCGACACAATCTCGCCTCATGTTCACGTTGACGCGAGATTGACAAAATGCTTTACGGTAATTCAAAAACAATGTATATATTATGACTTTATAAGACAATTTTGAAAATTACCCACCTCCATCGAGATTTTTTGTACTGTATTTGCAAAACTACTGCGTTGGTGAGCGTTGTAGTCTTTGTAGTCCAGAGCTGCGCTTGGAGTATGATTCACTGAAGGAACCTGTAGGGGGAGCTTCACAAATCTTACTAAGTTCTGCTTTAAAATCAGATTTTTGAAGGTAGATTAGTGCCATCTGGTGGGAGTAAAAAAAGAAAAACATCTGTAATGCCAGGGTGTAACCACTAGATTCCTATATTGCTCTATATAAAGGCTTATAAATTCTCTGGTTGTTTTTAAACATAAATACTTATTTTTATTAAGTTGTGGATTTGGATATATGTTTAGACATTCTCAAAAACCAAAGGTTTAGGTTTTGTTGTTTGAAATGTTTTTACATTAATTTTACTAGTCAAACACAGAGAAAGACATTGTTACACATAACATCAAAATTCAACAAAAATGTAACAAAAATGAACAGGAATGCTTTATCAGAGCTCTATCAACCTGATTTCAACCTCTTATTTGAGTCTTCTGGCTCAATTCTGCCATATTGTTACAGTCACACCAGTTCTTTTGTATGTGTATGATAGTGTGTCGTGTTTGTGTGTATGAGTGAGTGGGTGTGTTTGAGTGGGTGTGTCTGTTTTGTACTCTTGATGTTTTAGTGTAGCCTCTTCCTTGCTGACCATTTTTTTTACAGCATTGTGGCTGAATTATTGATTTTATTTCAAGTATTTGCAAAACTGTTTTGTTGCAGTCACACTAGTTTGTGTGTCTGTGGGGGGTGGGGAATGTGTCTATTGATATTTCAGTGTCACCCCTTCATTGCTGTGCACTTTTTTCTGCATCCTGGATGATTTGTAGATTGTACACACAAAAAATTCTCTGTATTTTGGTATTTTTGCCTTGTATTTCCCATTACTTTCCTATGGCGCAAACAACAAGTTTGACTGTTTGTTTTTTGTTTTTTATGACCATTTAGCTTTTTCAAATGAAGTCTGCAAATGTTTGGGGGGTCACATAGTGACTGCCATAGAATTCACACCCTGTGTCTGAAATCACCCCCTATACCCTTAAACAGGGCAGTATTTGAGGTAACAGCCATTTTTAGTGCAGTCCGAAACCTTAGTGGACGATATCGAGTTCACTCATTCAATCCCACAATGCTCCGCAATAGCGAGCGTACAACCGAGGCACGTTCAAGCTCAAACCGGTGCGCAACATTTTGCTACAGTTTCCGGGTTGAACGGCATGTTTCCTGCAAACGGTTTGCAACAGGGTTTGAGATACGTTTTCTCTTGTTTGGTGGGTGTGTCAAAGATGTCAGCCCAATCAGCAGCAACATGTATATAAACCACGTAAAATTAAAGAGACAGCTCGCACAATGAGTCCAAGTAAAGTCGTTTACAAATGTGTCCGCTGCAGCTCGGTATACGCAACAATTGAAGATATTAGAAGACATGTTTGTCATAAGAGTTTTATAGTAAAAATATAGCTTAATTGCAAGGCAAGTTTATTTATATACCAAATTTCAAACACAGTGGTAATTAAGTGCTTTCTTAATTGATGTTCTCTTTTATTCTGGACTGCAAGGGCAGTGACTGTAACATCGAGCATATTTTGCAGTATTAAACACGTATTAATACTGATTTCATCAGGCTCCAAAAAATATTCAAAAAGAACACAAAGAATGGCCTTCTTAGCTGCCATAGTTGCAACTCTTGCATCATCAGAACAGGGTGTTCAACCAGAGATTGTATATTATAAGGAGATGAGAGGGTCTGTATCTCTTACCATAAGAGAAAGCGTAACGGCTAACTTAATCACGTGCGGCACCTCTCAGCCTATTGTGTAATGGCCTCTGGTCTTCTTTCATGTGTACCGCCAGTACCGCCCATGCATACCGCCACAGCTGGAGTATTAGCATGAGCTGTTACGCTTTTTTGGCTAAAGGTTGCAGGCTTACCTTCCAGGGGCTTTGGTTCAACGCACCACCGTTTCCTTTTAAAAAATGTTTTGCAATGTACGCTCAATGGCACTGTTTGAGTCGCCCGATGGATGAATTCCCACATCTCACCAGAAGATGGCGCCCGCAGCTGAATCATTCATTCATTCATTTTACAAACCACTCGTCCACAGCATCAGTGTAATATAATCAAAGTCCCTTTAAGACAAGTCATTTCACTCGGCGGCCATCTTTGAAACGCCTCTCGGGCATCCTGCAATCTCGTTGAATGGGGAAACATCAAACTCTCCAAAACTGTTCGCCAACCTTACGATTAAATTTCATATTTGAAATCACCAATGAAATCTAACAACAACTGGCTCATAAATTTAGTTTCTAAATGCTCGAATCATGACAAAAAAAATGTATTTTTCAGGCTGGATCAAGCTAATGCGCATGCGCAGACCTAAATGCGCGTCTCTAACGGCCGCTGAAGTGACGCGATGACTTTACTAGTCGGCGATTGGCTCTTATTTAGAAGGCGGGACTTATTCCGCCATATTGCGTTACACTTTCTCCCATTCAAAACAAAACGAGTTACACGTCTTGTGTTATTCTATAGTCTTTGATATAATACAGGTATAAATTCATTTTTAATTGATTACTAATTGATAAACAGTTTTTATCTAAGGATTATACATCATTTCCATGACAGAATTCAAGATAAATCCTTTCACCTTACTACTAAAACTGCCAGTTTTCTAAATTTCAAACGATTATTAAACAGCAAGCACAAACTATGCAAAAGCGGCAGCCCTTCCGGTGCACTCAGTGTCCGAATTCACTCGCTCGTTTTCAGTCACTCCTTCAAGTGAAATAATGTCAGGAATAGTGAATGAGGATATAGAGGGCGATTTCGAGTTTCCATTCTAATGAAGTAGCGATTTTTAAAATTTCCAAACTTTTTTTTTTTCGGTCTAAAATGACCGAACAACACCAGAGGGTTAACACGTGCTCAGTCAAGGAGTCGTCATTCAAATTATTATGACACAAGAGCATTTTTAATATACATATAGTTGCTTCACCTTGATTAAAAGTCAATTAGCTGAGACAGTTAATATAATTCAGTTTATTTATTTGAAAACAAACAAACAAAAAATACTGTCAAACTAAAAATGTTCAGTAAAAATGCATATGCACTGTGACTTCCTGTTGACAATTCCGTGCATTTTTTTTTTCTCTTGCAGATGGGGATGTTGAAATGATGATGACAGCATCATCAGGAGTGCAGTTACCATTGAATATGCAGAAGAATGCTGTTAGAAGAAGTTAAAGAAAAGAAAAGAGCATAACAGGGGCAACTGTACCAGAATAGTCTTTATCAATATTACTACTTTTGGCACAGACATGTTCCTTATACCAACAGATGGCAGGCAGATTTGTAGTTATGAAACAAATTCTCCACTACAGTTACAGTAAATGAATTATGCTTGACATTAACTGCAATTTCATCAATCAGCATTCACACTTCACACAGATTGAAATGCCTTTCAAATAAATGCACGTACAAGATCCCTTGCATATGGCAATCATAATAAGTCTTATAACTACATACTTCATGTCAATGAAAACAAGATGTGCACTATGTACAATGATGTAAAACAATATAGTTTCTGTATAAAAAATATTTAAAGTCTAAGGGATGTTATATAAAGAGAGCGAATATTCTGGAGTAAACAAGTCAGGATAATGTCATAATCTAATATAAATCCTAACAAGGTCATCAAGACCAACTGACCAATCAGAATAAAGTGTAGCTGTGTAATAATAATGGGGCGATTTTGAATTAAAAGTCTGGAACGCACGACTATATAGGGCCTTAATATAGCAAGGTGGGATTAACTATGGAAACTATGAACTATAATGTACTTTGCTAATCATTCCTTTGTAAAACGGTACATTGTGTTCAGTCTTAATGAACAGCATTATACCATCATTTCAGAGCATAATCAAAATTGATTGTTGTACAAGAAAAAAATTAAAATCTCATTCAGAATAATGAAATCATGCCCCTTTAAAATGTACCCTGTTACAGTAATAGCAGTGAAAGAAAAACAAAACATCACTTAATAGTCCATTGCTCTAAAATATACTACAAAAGTGGGCATACATCGCAACATTATATTACTTCTAAATGTATGAATCCTACTATTATTTTGGATTTACAGTGTTTTTGTAGCAGTGTCTTTAAAAAAAAGGCTAATAAACAGAAAAAAACATGTAAAGCCAAATATATTTGGACACTCTTATGTGCTTTTTGAGCATTTAATTTCAAAACCATTGGCTTTAGTATGGATTTTTTTTTTTTTTTTTTACTGGTTTATTAGTAATTGGTGTCCAAATACCTTAGGCCATGTAGTAGTGTATGTATACAGGGTAATATTATAGCTGTGAATAATGATGAAACCTCCATCATCCATCAATGCCTCCTAAAATGTCATATGATCTTTACATGAAATCATACGCCTCAAACGTTTTCTTACAACTGAATATCAGTTTGTCTCTAAAACAAAATGCAAAAAGTTTGTATGAAGACTTAGCAAGAAAAAGAAGAAAACCTGCCCTTGACTTGTTAGACATATCAATGTCTTCTCATGTCAACAAATGTCTTCTTATAATAGTGAGATTATGAAAATACAAACAAGTTTGTGTTTTTAGATGTATGTTTTGTTGCTTTTGTGTTATTTTCTACTCAGTAGCAATGCCTCAGCGCCACAAATACACAGAACGCAAAGAAAAACGAACCCTCGTGTGGCTGAGCCGCTAGCTAGCTATGCTACATTTCTAGGACGGAGTTGTTGGGACGTCTTTGGACAAACAATATAAAGTACAAAATGTACATGTTATGATCACATGCTCGCGTCACCACACTTTTAGGCTGTCACTCTGTTAGTAGCACAAGATAACAAGATGAGTTAGGCAGTGCTTAGAGTTCACGTCACAAACAGACCGGTGGTGAACTAAAGCAAGTCGTGTGTTTTGTTCTTCTTTCGTTCGAGCACTGCACAGTTCAGGCCCTGCTCCACGTCTTTTGCAGGGAACAAACCGTTTTGTAGTCTCCACCTTCATCCACTTCATTTGACCTGAAGACTGAGAGAAAGATTTATTCAGGATTCACATGATCAGAAAAATAAACAATGGCTCACTATCTTAAGACAGAGATAATGTCGAGTTAATCCACAACTAGAGACATGTGCAAGCTAACCTGCTGGCAGTGTTGTTAAAGAGGATTTGGGTACACCTGTCGAGGGTCATAGGTCATTTCTGGCATGTATTGCTCATGTAGCTCGGCGTCCAGTGGGAGGCCATCCATGGCTATATCAGTGTAACCATATGGAGGGTAAACTGCATCCAGATCTTAGCAAGAAAGAGAGAGAGAGAGAGAAAAATTCAAGTTACAGTCATTATGTGCAAAACAAAATATTTCAGTATTTTTTAAATTTAATATAGGTATTTTTTAATTTGTTTAAAGTAATAAAAATATATAAATTATACAAAAGTTAGTCATTATATATATCTATATATATATATATATATATATAATAAACTATATACTATAGAATTTCTACAAAATTTTATATATGTCATTATGTGCAAACAACATTTCAATAGTTTTAATAAATGTATTAATAGTAATAATGACTATCGCATAATACATTTAATTAGTAGGGTTGTCAATGTAACATGTTAATTAAATTATATATAAAATAAATAAATAAATAAATAAAATGACATTTAATCATGCAATGTAATATTTAAGTATTAAATAATATAATTTATGAATTCTATAACAATTTATATGTATATTTATATATACATATATGTATGATATTTTTGGTAAAAAAAATTAAATAGAAATCATAAAGCATTATTTAAAAAAATGATATTTTTGTAAAAACAAATTAATAAAAATCATAAAATATTATTTAAAAATATGAATAAAACATTTAAAAATAACAGATATTTAAAAGTTTTTTATTTTTTATTTTCTTTACGATTTTCTTTACATTTTATTAATAGAAAATATAAATTATATATATATATATATATATATATATATATATATATATATATATATATATATATATATATAATAAGCATTATATCATTTTAATACTTAAATATTACATTGCATGATTAAATGTGTTGATTTTATATAATTCAATTAACATGTAACATTGACAGCCCTCCTAATTAAATATATTATTGGAGAACTGAATATTGTCATTATTATTATTATTAATAATAATATATTTATTATATTATATTATAAAAGCAATAAGCTGCTCAAGGTCATGTATGCTCACTGATGACATGTACAGAAGTAAAGCAGAGAGCTTGAAACAATATGAAAACATGCAAAATACTTCCAGCAATTTCACATAATGGAAGACTCTTGACATGGATAGAGGGCTGGTTAATGAAATGTAAGCGACCGAGGAGGATTTCAGATGAACAACTTAAATGAATCCAATTGCCACACTTGTTAAATACAAACACACACGCGCACACACACACGGCAGAAAGACGTGAAGACTCAGGTGCAAAAACATCCTCAGGCTGTCAACTTCATTTGTCTTAGTTGTGATAGTAGTGGAAAATGAAAAGAACATTTTTATTTTGAAGTGAAAAGGTAAAGTAACACTGTTGGTCACATGCTTTTGCTGCTGTTATTATTATTTAGTTTAACATGTACTATAATTCATAGACCTTTCTAGTCATTCCATGAAATAGCAGCTTCATTATTCATCATAAAACAATTGATTCAACAGAATCATTCTTAAATTTTAATTCTACATTAGTTTATAGTCATGACATCCATTCAATATTTGAAACATAATTTTAAGGATATGTTTACCTTACATGTATTTATTTTAGACTTCCATTGTGAGTGCATTTTTGTCAAACTGTGGGACGTGCTTCAGACTGTCTGAACAGTATTAGTGTGTAAAATATCCACATAACAGGTTGAGCTGTTTTTACTGGGTTGTTGTTTATCGAAAGCTTCTCTTACTCTAGAGTCATCTGTGCGGATGTCATTGACATCTGAAACTCGACAAATGAGTGAACAGCACGTAAACGCCGGACCGCTGCTGACTTAATGTTCCCCTACAGAGGAAGACATTCTGTCACTTTGCAGAACGGACTGACAACAGCGCAAATTCAATGACTGTCTCTCTTTATCTTTTCGTCTTTGACCCCTCTCTCACACGCATACACACGCCATAACTCATTTGTCATGTGGCATTTTATTTTAATGCTCTTCGCTCTAATGCAAGCGAGATGTGCTGGATAAATAGGCAATTTGAGGCAGTGTTGCGTACTAAAGCAGAAGGACAGTGAGTGAATGTGCTGGGCTTTCTGCTTACCATCTGGTATGTATCCAGGGTCGAGTGGCATGGTGGCATGTGCCTGAAAGAATAAGAACGCAGACACATTCATTAAAAGTTTCGCTCATAAAGAACTAAAATAGAGTAAATACCACTGAAATATTAAAAATCTAAAGTACGCACACAAGTCTAAAAATATCCATGTGCATGTGACGGTCATATAATAGCTGTATAATAAAATAACTGACACCGAAACATTGGGTTAATGAAAACGAATGCACACTCTGCTTCATATCAGGGCTGTATTACCATCCGGGTTTGCATTCGTTTTCAATAATTCAAAGGTCTGTCTTCAGTTATGCCATATCAATATAATTATTTCATTACGATTGCTAAAAATTGACATGGCACAAGTAATCGAAAGGATCTCATTAATACTAATGTCCACTAATCTGAGAGTGTGCCAGAGTGTGCTGTGTGACATATATTCACCATTTCCCAGGCTGCAGGGTCATGTTTGAAGAGGGAGTGTGTGAGCTCCACCGACACACGCTTCCTGTAGTCTGAACTCTTGTCCTCAGAGATGCGGAAGAGAACGGCCGCAGCATAGGTGGCTGAGGAAGAGACAATGATTATAATCAGATTTTTTGATTACTGAAATGATGTGAGTTGTCATCATTATTTACATATTATTATTATTACTACCATATTTTCTGGACTACGAGTGCAGCAGAATGCAAATATGACGCAAGTGAGCAATCGCTGAGAGATTGGCGCGGAAATGAAATGATGCTTAATGAAATGAAGACTGAAAGAGCTGATCGTGGACACAAAGCTTGTTGGCCTGAGCTGGAGAAGAAAGTTTAAAGATGGGTTCTCAAACATCACACTGCGGGCAAAGGCGTGTCCGCTGTACGACCCCATGCACAGTCACTTTTGTAGTTTAGCCTTATATGAACACCACTATAAGTTATGTTCTGCCATTACAACTCTCGGAGTGTTTGGTATGGTAATGGATATGACACTGTTGATACGTTTGGTCTTGGGGGAAAAGATCTGCTACGCTGCTGCTGCTGCAGAGCAAGTACAGGACTTGCTACTGCCAATACATTCACGACACGCTGCTGTGAGCAAGTAAGACATGCTGCTGCTGCTGTACAATATAGCATACATGAATAACCGTAGCAGATCTATACAGGTGGAGCTGGGGAAGAGGGAGGGTTTCTGAAAGCACACTACACTGCTATAGCAAATGCTGACCAAGTATTTAAAGGTTGAGCAGCAAGTTCATTGGCTACTGATACAGCAGGAACCAATCAGCTGTGCCCTTTAGAGAATGATGTGATTGCAAGCAAACTGAGATAAAGACCAGCCTGTGCCATCTAGAGTTTCATGACAGAACTTTGTATTTTTGCACTGGTATTTTACATGATTTCTGAATGTAATAATAAAATGCGACTTTTTTTTCCTTAAAAAAAAATAAATAAATAAAAAATACACAGATAAGGTGTGACACACTAAGATGTGACTTGTTTTCCGGATAATATAGTATACATATTATCCATTTATGTCATTTATGAAACAGTAAACACATTTACTGAACAAATGTGGAAATGAATGAATGAATGAATGAATGAATGAATACTGTTATATAGTTTGGGGTCAAAGGTGAAAAGGTGACAGTAAAGACTTTTAAATTGTTACAAAAGATTATTATTAAAAATAAATGCTGTTCTTTTGAACTTTCTATTTATCAAATAATCCTGAAAAAATGTATCATGGTTTGCACAAAAACATGAAGCAGCACAACTGTTTTCAACATTGTTAAAGGTGCTACAGAGGATGTTTTGTTTTATACATTTTTGCAATATTACTTGAAACTGTCTTTACTAACTGATAAAAGACTATTTATTAGGTGCGCTGAAAGGAATAATATTAATATACATCATCTGTGCACGAGGTAGGGCCTTAAAAACATCAGCCAGTCGTTTACGCGATCATCGCGTAAACGATTGGCCCTCTGGCTTGTCAATCACTGCCATGACGTTCCTTGTGAGAGACGAGCGCGGCTGCGCGCTCCAGTTACTTTCCACACTCCACAGGCGCCGCATGCAATGTTTTTGTCCGGAGACAGGAGTAACAACTGCAGATTATGAGTTACCTGCGGTGAGTCCGACATAATGAATCCACTAACACGACACAGCGAATGCCGGTGGTAAACACTCATGTTCCAATACTCGTGCACGAGTTTTGGGAGGCGTTCCCTCGAAATGAGCTGTGAAGGAGGGGGGGTTGTTCTTACGCATGCACTCATTTCAAAAACTCAGTAACAGTCTTTGGTTTCTCAGTCATCAAAAACATCCTCTGTAGCACCTTTAATAATAAGAAATGTTTCTTCAGCAGCAAATCAGCATAATAGAATGATTTCTGAAGGATCATGTGACACTGAAGACTGGAGTAATGATGCTGAAAATTGTGCTTTGCAGCTCAGGAATAAATTACATTTCAAAATATATTAAAATGGAAAACACTTATTTTAAACTGTAATAATATTTCACAATATTGCTGTTTTTACTGTATTTTGTATCAAATAAATTCAGCCTTGGTGAGCAGAAGAGACTTCTTTTAAAAACAAAAAACTTACCAAACCTTTGAACTGTAGGGTATATGTATTAAAAACAGCATTACATATTTTATGCATATATAATTATTACCTTCTTATATGTAAATAGATGGTTCCTGGCCAGCTTAAGTTACAATACTAACCAAATTTATTCCTGAAAGTGAAAACTACAGCTTGTGATACTAAAATCCATTTTACACATTACGTGATACAATACATAGCAAGCTGAAGCTTTACTTGCAAACTTGTGCTCTCTTGTGTGTTCTGCTCCTTTTCTGTACTGACGTGTTGAAGACACTAAAGTCATGCTGCATCTCTGACAGTCTCCGTGTATTGCAGACTGTCAATGTCGAGCAGATACAGGAGAGAGTGTTTATGGCAGTTTATGAAAGCTGCTGGTAAACAGAATATCTCAGTATTGTCGGTATTCTGTATCAGCTTACTTCCACTGGGAGTCTGATGTAAAATCAAGGAAGGTTTGCATAATTTCAAATGTGCTAATGTTGTGTTTGTACAAACTAAGATCTGTCTGATGACATATGGCTCATTTCTGTGTTTTATCATCATGGAGTGACACACGGATGTAATTAGTCATGAGGTGTGCTTTTAAACTTTCTCTCGATGGACGTCACTCACCAATCCCTTCGTTGGGAGAGTGCAGGAGCTCCATAAGAGGTGCAGAGGCTCCTTCTGCGTCAATCATCTCAGCAGACTGCTTATCCAGAGCGAGTTCACACAAAACACCAGCGGACACACGCTTTATGTTCTCCACGTATGAGTACAGAAGCTAACAGGAAAGAGGAAGTCACAGAATGAGAGGGGTTTCACTGTTGCCTTATCACGCCCACTTTATTCAAAGCTTGTAATTTTCGAAATAATTTTGCACTTCTTATATAACTGTTTTTTAAGTTACTTTGGACAAAAGCACATAAAAAAAATTAATAAACAATTTATTTTGGAGAGTAAGTGTAAGAGTGTGTAGCTTTTCTTTTCTTAAACAACCATATAGTAATGGAAGATGAATCATGGCCATATTCCAGGATGACAATCTCAAGATTCATCAGGCTCAAACTGTGAAAGAATGGTTAGGAGAGAGCATGAAGAATCATGAATGCATCCAGACATTAATTTCATTTAAAGTCTTTGGGATGTGCTGGAGTAGACTTTACAGAGTGCTCACCTCTTGCATTGTCAATACAAGATCTTGACCAAAATTGATGCACCTCTTGATGGAAATAACATTGCAACATTTATTTCCATCAAGAGGTGCATCGATTTTTGGTCAAGATCTTGTATTGACAATACAATACACTGTTAAATACTACTGTTTATCATATGTTTCAACTCAGTTATATAAATTAAGCTCAATTAGTTGTAATTAAGTGAATATATTCAACTTTGATACTGTGACCCAAATGAAATTATTCTTTTTTTGTGTGCCAGAAAATGTCTGGCTCTGATTAAATTATGATAGTTATGCTTATGCATTTAAAAAAAAATATTACCTTTAAGGTATTTCGTTTTTTTTACGCTGGTAGTTTGTAGTAGTCCTAACTACTTTTTCAAAGCGCAGCCCCAAAACTAGTAGTGCAACATAAACATGGACAAACGCACACAAACAAACAGCAGCCAGACGCCCTGCAGTCATCGCCCACAACACCCACACATCACAACACACACAGATGAGCCAGATTCACTGCCAGGAATGCCATAAGTTGGTTCAGTACTTGCACAAACAGAGGAATGGTCTGCATGCTGGCGATTTCCCCTCGGTTGATCGGATCTCTGGCCAGTATATGCAAAGCGCCTGTACAGCCTTCCACAATCTCCTCCATTCGCACACCATCCTGTGAAAAAAAGTGTGACAGTGAGAAGAAAACATTAACTCTGACACTAAAGGGACCTGGTCTACACCAAATACTGGGACTGTGATGCTAATTGGATTGTATTTTGACCTCCCTTTGGAGGCTTCAGCCTATATGTGAGGGTGAATAAAGAGGCCAACTAGGATATATGGAAAATCCATGCACAGGTAGAAAAACCTTCAAACACACCTGATAGGTCTGCTGGGCCCCTGAGCCGTGTCTTTGAGTTTCCTGATGAGCTTTCAAAAGCAGGTTGACCAGTCGAGGGATTGTCCCAGATTCCCTCAGAGGCGCCTGATTGGCTGGACACAGAGCCAAGTTGCGAATCAAGCCCACTGTGGCCTATGGTGTGAAAAATGTACAGCATATAATTAACTACTGTTCATAGCATTTTCTGTAACTTTTAACTTTCTTCTGCTCACAAATGGATTGATGCAATGGTTTTCAAAATAATAAATAAATAAATAAATAAATAAAGATAATTTAAATAGCATTTAAACATCACCTTTTATGTTTTTTCTTTAAATGCCTAAAACCAATAAATAAATAAATTGGATCACATAGCTCACATATTTTGGTTTTGAATCAATTTTGATGAGTTTTAATTGAGATACATGATTTTAACTGCAGTATTTGGTACCTTGGCAAAGCTGAGCATGGTTTCCAAAATAAATTAAAAAATACTCTATAAAAATAAGAAGTTGCTACGTTTCATTTGATTATCATTTAATTATGATCTTTACTTGACGCTTTTTCTTAAAATGCTTTAAACTTAAATAGATAAATAAATAATTAGCTCTGATAACTTGGATTTGGAAGAATTTGATGAGTTTATAATCAAATAAGCGGTCTTTGGCATCTTGGCAAGTTCACTTACAAGACACTGCTGTTTTGGTGGCCTGAAAACTATTAAAATTGTGTTTACTGCATTATTTTCAAGATTTATCACAACATTTTTTCTTTTGTCAAATCAACTTAGATAATTAATGTGGTTTAGATAACATAATATATTGAGTTTCTGTTGATTAAATCAATCGCCTTCATTGTATTAACTCAAATTTTTAAATTTCAATGAGCTCAAAATTTTAAGGAAACCAGGTAACTTACAGGTTTTGACAGAATTTTAATTTTTGGGTTAACTAACCCTTTAAGTTAAACCAACAAGTCTTTTTTACAGTGTGCTTGAAAATAATACCGTATCGTCTTCATATGAAAAACAAAAATGCAAATTTGTGAAAATGGTGACATCCAGGGTTGCCAGGTCAGTGCAACAAAAGTAGCCCAATGGCCAGTCAAAAATAGCCCAATGTGATTTTCTCTATGGGGCAGCCAAATTCTACACTGAATTTCTACGTCTAGGGGGAGCTTTGGGGGTGTTGGAATGCCAAAATCGTACATATGGGGAGTGGAAATCAGCCCGCGGAAAACATTTTTACCCATGGAAACAACTCAAAAGTGGCCCAGTTCCACAGGAAAACCACAGACTTGGCAACACTGGTGTCATGCGCATGTGTATTACATGTTCAGTCTATAGGCGCGTAGTATTTATTTACAAAGTGATATCGCCAACTACTGGCCTGGCATGAATAATACAGTGTTTTTAGTTGTTTTCATGGATCTGTGTGAATGAGGATCTTTTTGACAACGTTGTTGTCTGTACACGAAAAAAAAGCAGTACATCGTTGTTGTGTAAACATAACCTGAGTATGGTTTCCAAAATAAATGAAAATAATCACATATCACATAATTTGGTTTTGGAAGAATTTGATGAGTTTATATTTAGGTACATGATTTTGATTGCAGTCTTTGGTATCTTGGTAAAGCTGCACAATTTGAGACATTGTTGAGAAAAATCTGAGAAGCAAGGGCAAAAAAGCAAGCAAACATCTCTCCAAATGTTTTCTCCTATGAATCTTACTGCTGTTTATGAAAAACAGTATTAAAAATGATCTCCTTTGTGATTCTCCTTTTCTTTCTCATGAGGTTTAGTTAAATTCCCTTAAACACAATGAACCATGACCCACTTTTGTACCTCCATACTTTTATAAAAAAATCTGAAACTAAACACAATTGTTGTGAATTCATCACTGTGCAGCTCCACTATAAGTCCATTCCTCAAAGCTTTCATCATCTTGAACAAGTGACTCACTCTTGTAAATCCCAAAGTGCTGACTGTCGACAAACTCAGGCACTGACATCAATATGATGGCAACTGAGCGATGTTACTTGCAACAATGATGTTTTTTTGTTTAATTAAAAATTTGAGCTAAATACAAAGTATAGGTTGAGATGCTTGATGTAAGTGCATGTAAAACTGTTTATGGATGCATCAATGCACATGCAAGACTTTGTAGGTGAAGTCACCTGTATATCATTCCACAATGTAGTTCAGTGGAAATGTCATGCATTTATGTGAGGTGTCATTTTGCTTCTGCCTAACCATCTGTGCACAAACATCATTGCGTAAACGCTTAATTTCCTACGGCCTCCTTCACAACGCATCATTAGTCAACAATGTTCCTCCGCTGATTAGAGAACGGCGGCTGATAGAGCAGATCTCTGCAGGATGGGACGGCAAGCCATGTCAAACGCCAGAAACATCTCCAAATGGAAGAGAAATAAACATGATGCAATGCATTCCAGACATCGGGGTTTCATATGTGTTGCATTAGCGATCTATCTTCTCCACCCTGCCTGGGTGCGACCAAAGCCCTCAGCCAAATTGGGATGGCCCATCCACAGTACAAAAGGTTTGCATACATTTTGTTTGTGAAACTGTTTTCTGGTTTCTACATAAGAGCCATTTTAAAATGAATAGTTCTGACTCTAAATGAGCCACATTCAAAGCAGTTTTAAAATCATAAATGCATAAAATTGGTCTATACTACTATAACAGTTAGGCTAGAATATTATTATGATTAATTTATTATGATTATTATTCTTCATAAACATAACTTTTTGTACAACCGTTCTTTCTGATTCTCGAATCTGATTGGCTGAGAGCCGTGCGATATTCTCCCAGTATCAGCACTGGTACCGTTTCACCGTTTGTATCAGTCCGCTTGTGGCGACTGTCATGGCGGTCGAGCAAATTCACCGTATTTTTTTTACAAATACTACTGTTGTTATGTCACGAAATGTAGTTTAAAGAGTTTTTTAGGTGAGAATGTAGTTATTTAGACCTCATATATGTGACTCATATATAAACATAGCGCCTATTTTACTATTTGTTTTGAGCTTTCGCAGATGTGAGCTCCAGGCCGTCAGCAGCCATTCAGGCCCTCATGTACCCGCAGAGAACAGCTTCATCTCGGTCAGTCCTTTGGGTATTTCCTGCTGGCTCTTATGTAGATAGTGGTTAAAAATATAATTCATTTGGGGTATATCAAACGGCCTGTGGCCTCGTGCCTACGGCCGAATCACAGCCGTGCTGATATGCAGCCATATCGCACAGCTACTTGTGTGATATTGCTCATTTATTGAATATTGAATATTTATTCATGTCTTTATCGTATTGTTGTTGCCGCAATTTTTTAAAAGCAATAAGCCACAAGATTACTGTTGATTACAGTGATTATAACAGTGAATTCTTATTGCTTTATTACGCTCAAAAATGGAGAAAAAAAAGGGAAAAATTTGCTTCCAAAACAAAATATTATAAATAAAAATATAAACAAATACATTTGATTGCAGTCTTTGGTATCTTGGCAAATCTTAACTCAGTTTGAGGTATAAAAAGTAAGTGTATTCTACAAAAAAAAAAGAAAAAAAAAGCTGCCTATGGAAAAAAAGATCTCCTTTTAACAGTGGAAATGGAAGTGAAAACATGGCAGTGTGATATTGGTCAGCTCAACACAGACAGAAACAAATCCCTGAGTGCACCACAACAGAGAGCAACACATAAAACATCTGAGTAGGATTAATCCGTGTAAACACTTATTTTACAGACTTCTTATCCATCCAAGTTGATTTTGTTAGGAATCTCTGCATGCAGACTGTGAGAGATTATAAAAGCCTGGCATTCTCGTTCTTCTGGATCGATACACACGTGCAGAACAGATCACAGCACACACACACAGGTTTCTGCTCCAACGGTCTGATACGATTAAGCGGGAGATCATGCGTGCCGGGAGCCCGAGCTCATCAGAGTCCTGCCCACCACAAATCAGAGAGCCGAGGACAGCCAATTACATCCGCCACGACCTACCTGATTTGCTGAAGCTTCAAGGGCTTTGAGGCATTGACTATATATATATATATATAAATAAATCGGTCACTACATTTGATGTGCAACAGAAACGTGATGTTTATTTTAGAAGTGCAAAGGAAAACTGTCAGGTCAAAGGTCACTATTCTGCCAGTGATTATAGTTTATAAAGGTTTAAATATGGATATTTTTCTTATAAAAAACCCATTGCTTCACTTCAGAATGCCTTTATTAACCCCCTGGAGCCATATGGATTACTTTTATGATGGATGGATGTGCTTTTTGGGTTTCAAAATCTTGGGTACCATTCATTCCCATTATAAAGCTTGAAAGAGTTAGAATATTTTTTAACCCTTAAATGCATGACTGTTTCACCAATCATTCTTACATATTCGGGTCTTTATCGACCCGGATCTATATCTAACACGGAAGGATCTCTACCTGCCGCGATAATATAAAACTCCTCTGATATTAGAGGATATTATATATTAGAGTAACAATTACAGAAGAATAAAATAAATCGTATTTTGTTACCTTTTGGAGCTTGAAAGGGCTCAGTTTGAGCAGATGTTTTATGCCATCACCACTGTCCTCGTCAGAGCTCATTTCCCAGTAAATTCAGCAAATAATGGGCTAGTTTTATGTTTGAGGTCACGAATATGAGCCCATTCGCCATTCGTCACTTCAGCATTGTGTATCAGACATTGTCACCTTGTGGAATAAAGGTGAATTGCACTTATTCTGTCATCTAAGATTAAATTATTGTTGTGCAGATAAAATATACGTACACTCATACACACCCCGGGTCGTTTGCGACCCTATACAATTTTTACAAAAAAATCATACAAAAATAGGCATTCTTTTATAATTTTATGATTTTTTTCTTGTTATATTCTTTATAATGAATTGATTGAGGAATACCAAGAAGGTTGATGTCTAACTTTAAAAAATGAACGAGGAGGAGGGTAGTGAATGACGTCCCGGGTCACTAAAGACCCGAGGTATGCATTTAAGGGTTAATATAAGTCATATACACCTAGGATGGCTTGAGGGTGAGTAATAATTTTCATTTTTGGATGAACTATCCCTTTAAAATTTTAATAACAAAAAAATCTTACCAACCCCAAACTTTTGAACGGTAGAGTACTGTATATATTGTCCTTCCCCAAATGCACACCATTGGTTGAGCTATAATAATTGCATCAAGTTCAGTTCTACTAAACTTGGTCGCATTGCCAATGAATAAGCAAAAATTGATGAATCCTGGTTAAAAACGCTGTCTTTGTCATCATTTACTCACCTTCATGTCATTCTATATAATTTTATTTCTTTCATTAAAAAACTAAAGCATTTTACCCTGCAGTATCCTGACACAAGGCTTTGCAGCTTTCAGACAATGTATGGCAGTGATTCTTTGAATATGATGCTCGAGGGCTCTTTTATTGTTCCAGCTAGTGTCCTCAAAATTGTGCTGAAGCCCCAGAGGAGCGTAGGATGGCCACTCAATGACTAAGATGCGGCACCAAATCAGCTTAACACGAGAGGCAAGTCTCAGCATTCTTTCACATCAAAGCTGAGCAAGCCCTGCCCGAGATGATTCAAATCTGACCTTTAAATTTAAACGGTTAAACGGTGGAGAGGACTTTCAAATTGGCAGCAATTCAGACACACACACAAAAAAACACATACAGACCTTTACCACAGGCCAATAGTGCGGCTGGCCCAAGAGCTTGGTGATGGCAGGGATGCCGTAATGCAGACGCACTGCATTCTGGGCCAGCTCTGCGTCGGGGTGGCGGCTTGTGAGGTGACGCAGGGCACAGACAGCCGGCTCGGCCACGTCTTCCTTCTCTCCAGCTCGAAGCACGGCGTGAATCAGGGCCTCCACCCCGCCGCTCTGAGTGACCAGGGCCTTGTTGCGTGCATTGTTGCAGGTGAGGTTTGACAGGATGCCAGTAGCGCAGGTCAGCATGTTCACGTCATCTGAGCCCAGCTGACTCACTAAGATCTGCAGGAGACCATCGAGACCTTCCTGTATCGACATGAAAGAAGAATTCAATAAATTTCAAATACACAACCTTTCAAAATGCTGTGGTCTGAGCCTTTATGTTTTTGAAAGAAGTCTCTTATGTTCACCAAGGCTGCATTTATTTGATCAAAAATACAGTAAAAACTGTAATTGTGAAAGCTTAAAAGTAAGATTTTATATGTTTTAAAGGGGACCTATTATGTCCCTTTTCACAAGATGTAATATAAGTCTCTGGTGTCTCCAGAATGTGTCTGTGAATTTTCAGCTCAAAATACACAGATCATTTATTATAGCTTGTTAAAGGTGCCATCGAACGTTTTTTTACAAGATGTAATATAAGTCTAAGGTGTCCCCTGAATGTGTCTGTGAAGTTTCAGCTCAAAATACCCCATAGATTTTTTTTAAATTAATTTTTTTAACTGCCTATTTTGGGGCATAATTAGAAATGCACCGATTCAGGCTGCGGCCCCTTTAATTGCTCGCGCTCTCCGCCCCCTCCCGAGCTCTCGACTCTATCATTGCATAAACAAAGTTCACACAGCTAATATAACCCTCAAAATGGATCTTTACAAAGTGTTCGTCATGCATGCTGCATGCATACATTGTATTATGTGAGTATGGTATTTATTTGGATGTTTACATTTGATTCTGAATGAATTTGAGGCTATGCTCCATGGCTAACGGCTAATGCTACACTGTTGGAGAGATTTATAAAGAATGAAGTTGTGTTTATGAATTATACAGACTGCAAGTGTTTAATAATGAAAATAGCGATGGCTCTTGTCTCCGTGAATACAGAAAGAAACGATGGTAACTTTAACCACATTTAACAGTACATTAGCAACATGCTAACGAAACATTTAGAAAGACAATTTACAAATATCACTAAAAATATCATGTTATCATGGATCATGTCAGTTATTATTGCTCCATCTGCCATTTTTCGCTATTGTTCTTGCTTGCTTACCTAGTCTGATGATTCAGCTGTGCACAGCTCCAGATGTTAATACTGGCTGCCCTTGTCTAATGCCTTGAACATGAGCTGGCATATGCAAATATTGGGGGCGTACATATTAATGATCCCGACTGTTACATAACAGTCGGTGTTATGTTGAGATTCGCCTGTTCTTCAGAGGTCTTTTAAACAAATGAGATTTATATAAGAAGGAGGAAACAATGGAGTTTGAGACTCACTGTATGTCATTTCCATGTACTGAACTCTTGTTATTTAACTATGCCAAGGTAAATTCAATTTTTAATTCTAGGGCACCTTTAAATTTGCTCCTATTTGTGTGTGTCCCTTTAAATGTAAATGAGCTGCTGTTCCTGGCCCCCTTTCCAGAAGAGGGCAGAGCTTCAACAGCTCATGCTGCGGTTGCTCAACAAAAACAAAGTTGGAGAATCTCACACAGCCAAAATGACGGTGTTCAGCCTTACATTTTCCAAACCGGAGTCGGAATATGGGGTTAGATTCCCGCCTAAGATATTGCGGTCATGGATTAAAAAAATAATATGCATGAATCGAAAATTTACACATGTAAAAATATATTGCACAAATTGAAACAAATAATGCAAAATGATCAGAATGGCAAAGAACATGGTCACAGATAAAAATATAATAAGCATGAATAGAAAGCGCATTTAAAAAATAACAAGTGTGAATCAAAACTTTAAACACATTAAAATTATATTGCACAAATCTTAAACTTGTGTTTATGTGTTCTTAAAAGTTGTTTTCTTTGCTTTTATTACTCTGTACTTTGTGCTCTCTTATTTTAGCTCTGCTATAAGATTAATGTTTTAAATATAGCATTAAAAACAAAATTATAGATCAGGGATAGGCAACATCAGTTCTGGAGTGCCTCTGTCTTGCAGAGATTAGTTCCAACCCTGATAAAAAAAAGAAAAGAAAATTATTATTATTATTTTTTTTTAATTACCCGTCTATAGTATTAATAATCATGAAGACACTGATTAGCTGGTTTAGGTGTGTTTGATTAGGGTTGAAGCTAAACTCTGCACTCCAGGACCGACATTGCCCATCCATGTTATAGAAATATGAATTTAAATGGCCAGTAGGTGGCGGAAAGTTACTGTCTTTACAAGTGAGTCATTCATTCAAATGTCTCGTTCAAATCAGGAATTCATTAAAGAAACACTGCTGTGTTGCTCGGAGACGATATATATATATATATATATATAACATAAGAATATAACAGTGCTGGATCGTCAGACAGGCACAACTGTGACAGTTTGTCATTAGGATGGTGAAGAAGTTACAACTTTTAAAATGCAACTGGCCATTACTGCATGGTTAGTGGATAAATGTATGTAGTTGCTGTGGAGTTGATTCATCTCATTGACTAGCATGTGCCATCATGGTAATATTTTGTGCAAACCCAGCGGTGAATTGACCCTTGTTTGTGAAGCAATTTGGCATAAAATGATGGCATGACAACGACACACAATGACATGGCCTCACCTCCCTTGTTGCATGCTATCGGGGGCAGGATTTATTTAAATTTCAGGGTTAGTGATGTCAGTAACCTGGGAAGAAGCTGTTACCAACTTTTTACACAAAAAAATCATGTTAACACACATATTGGTTACATCTTGGGTTATATAACAGTGCAAAAAATTCACATAAAAACATAGTATCAGACAGTCATAACTGCTAATTATTACAAGATTGGAAGAGGACAAGACCAAGATAAGGAACAAATGAAAGAGAAAAGGCAGTGGAAGAAGGAGATAAGAAAAAATGTGGGTGTGTGAAGGATTAGACAGGCAAAAAAAAGGACAGACACCGGAATGACACGAGCTCAAATACATACATTTAAATTCTAGACACTTTCCGTGAGAGCAGAAGGGGACGTGTCTGTTAATAGTTGTTTTTGTTCCTTGAATTTAATAATAAGGACGAAAATGATAACCTGTTTATCGTTAATTGTGTGTTTTCTGGGCCACTGAATTCTGAGTAGCAGTGATGAGGGACAAATTGTGTGGAGGCAAGAAATAATTATAAAAACCACAGGTCGCCTGCACTATAAAAGCATTAGAACGAACAGTGGAAAAAAACGTCAGACTACATGAAAGCCGTTTCGTGGCTTTCAAGCATTGTCTGGGCTGAAATCCTTTGGAGCATTTGCACATTTAATAATTGAATGCAATATTGTAAAATTAAATGCTATTGTTATTTCATTAGTAGGCAAATATTCTAATTATCTGTTTTAAAAAGACATTTTACATTCAACCCATATTCTTGATTGACTGATTTTCTGTTCAGGATAATTGGGCTAATTTTGCTTCGCTTTAGAAAAAAAAATACAGTAACAAGGTTAAAACATAAATAGATTTTCCTTTCAAAAAGAATTGTAATTATTAATTCAATTCCACATTTCAATTGTATTTCCTTTGAGGAAAAGCACTAAATCTACAAAGCAATCCACCTTATTCCTACGCCCCATGACGCTTTGTGCAAATTATGGGTGTAACTTCCTTTAAGACGTAAACAGTCAGTGAAAGGCTCACTCTATGAACAAAATAATATGTTTTTTTTAACTGGATACAATGAGATGACATTATACTCACCCTTCATACTTCATAGGTACTTTCAACAGGCCTTGAAAAAGCATGATTCTTTCCTCAGCAATAACGGACGGGTTAAATATAACTATAGTGATATATAAGCCAATCTGTATTATGTAATATACGTTGCCTTAATAAAAAATGTTCATGAACTTCAGCATTGCGTGATACTATTTCAAAGTGATTTCCATCTTTTTTACAGATAATAAATTGAATTTACCTGTGAAAACAAACCTGGAAAGAGATGTGAGGCTTTGAGGAGAAAAACAAGAGATTCTTTGTGCATTCCAGTGAATTATTAATGGGATATATCGTAAATTATATCGGTAGAACAGACCACAAATGTGCAGTATATGTTGTCCTTTTTCATACTATTACAGTGCAGGGGTGGACTGGGACAAAAATTCAGCCCTGGCACTGTAGCCACACCAGCCCACATTACCACACCCACGGACACGCACATTCCCAGGTGAAAAAAGCACACTTCCATAATGAACTTAAAGTGCTCTATTTTCACACACTAATTTTGTACTTTAATATACTAAAAATTCTTCTTTAGTACTTCTTAAGATAATGTTAGGAACATCTTAGTGTACTCAACTGTGCTGTTTTGAGACAACATTTAGTTACCACTAGTAGTACACTTGAACCAATAAGTATACAAATACAGAGATAACATGTTAATAGCACATTTTAGTTCATATTCATACTGTCTCAAAATAGCACAGTTGAGTACACTTAGATATTCTTAAGATTATCTTAAGAAGTACTAAAGAATTAAAAAAAAATATTATGGAAGTACAAAATTAAGAACAATCTATTAAGTACAAAATTAAAAACAGAATTAGTGCGCGAAAATAGGAGCACTTTAAGTACATTATGGAAGTGTACTTTTTTCACCTGGGTTGCAATACGTTTTTGACGTGTTTTTGACTATATTGCAAGTAGCGTACAGCAGTATGTTTACCCTAAATCCCACCTTATCTGCTGATATTTCAGTCATGTAATTCAGTAACAGGCTAGCTAACACTTGTGGCCAATTATCAAGAAGCAATGACATTTTAAAATATACGGGGGTTGTATGCTACGCTTACAACTGTTTAATACAACAAAAAAAACAAAAAAACAAAAAAAACAAAACACTGGAGCAAAGTAGCGTGAATTGCATGAAAATAACTTGAGCTAGCTATTCTGCAGCAGCCGAATTTAAACCCAAAAGAGTTCGGTTAATTTTAGGCAGTTGGCAGCGTCGGACTTGAGCCTTTTTTGTTTTCTCGAACCTTTTTTCTACCGCCTTTTCTTTTTTTCTAACTTTTACTGACAATTTGCTCGTGTTGCGCTCTCTCTCTGATGACGTGCTTGATTCTGGCTGAGTTTGATTGACAGGCGATCTAACCAATCATAACACCGCATCCACATTTATGTCCAACAAAGCAGTTAGATTAACATTGTGGACTTGAATTTGAAAAATGTGTAGTGTCACGGGCTGCTTGAACTGAGGTGCTACAGCAATCTGTCAAGACACATTAAAGAGCGACAAAACGGTATTTATTGTTTAAATTTCTCTTCTGTCGACGCATTGTTAGTGTCCTCTTTGCTCCAATGTATTTTTCACTCTGACAGAGTGTGGCGTGAGAGCGCGTTGGATATACATAGCAACAGTAACTAAAGGTGGTCGGCCCATCTCGGGACTGGGCCGGCCATTTCTTAACATTTATTAGGCTATTATTAATATTATTATAACCATAGTGAAATCATGCTAGCAATAAAAACCCGTCTTAAACGCTGTCGGCCTGTAAAAACTATTTATTTATATATATATAAAAAAAACTGACCAGCCCACATTAAAAAAAATGGTCCGGCCATGGCCAATCCGCCCATGTTACAGTGGAATGCAAAGAGACAAAAGAAAATAATTACGAGGATAGAAAGCAGCGACTGAATCTCTTGCCATAGATATTCTTGTTATAACATGATATGTTAAAACACCAAGCGATACATTATTCTCACGATGTCTGAAAATAAAACATGAAAGAAAATTTGACAGCTCATTCAGTCAAACTGACAGATAAGCTTTATTTGTAGGGTAACCTTATGATTTGAAACGATTCGTTTCAGGCTTTTAAATGGAAGTTCCCCAAACCGGAAGTGCAACCCATAATTCGAAACGCAGTAGGCTCGTCTGGAATAAGGTGGATAACAGAGCAGAATATATTAAAAAAGAAAAAAGAAAAAAAAAGAAATCATCCCCTCAGTTGAAATCGTGATCTTTCTCCCCTCGAGTGACGGCCATGCTTCTGGGCAATTGCTATGCAGTTGATAAGATGTTCTGGATTGTTTCTTGGGTTTTGCTGAGCAATTACTAAGGTATTTTGGGTAGGTTTGGGAATCGAAAATTGATTCCAATTCTGGAATTGGATAATTGAGGTCAGGAATCAGATACTTGTACTTAAAGGGTTACTTCAGGATTTAGCATTAAGCTTTGTATTAGTAGAATACCACTAGTATTTTCGAATTACCGTGCTTTCCCCCTTCATATCAGCCCGAGATGAGAGATTTATGCATTTTTATTCTGTAAAAAAGCCTCCGATGATGCAAAAATCGTCATTTTGCGTCATCGGAGGCTTTTTTGGCCAGAGGCTTTAAACTACAGCCAGTAATAGCAAGTAGTTCCGCATTTTTCACCACGCCCATACATATGCGCGTTTGAGGTTACTCACGGACATAGATCAGGCCAGGCTGTTCGTCCTCTGGGAAAGTGAATATCGATGGTATCGCGGTGTCCTTCAGAATGGTTCTCTTCATTGCAAGGATATTTGGTTCGTAGTCCTCGTGCTTGAAATGGAGACTACATATTCTGCGGTTTTTTAGGTTTTCTATAACGGTGTCATCTCCAAACTTCGGGTGTTTGATGGCCCGCAGCCACTGTTTACATCGCTCCAAATCTTTAACTTAATCGGAAAATGATGGAAACTTACTTGTCCTTTCCTGGTTTTGGGTGTACATCCAGGTACAAAGCAATTTAGCACCATTTCGCTGTAAATGTATGAACTAACTCACGATTTATTTGTTTGAATTTTCCTGAATGCCGCCTGTAACCGATAGGCGTGGTTTGGGCGTGGCCTCGCAAGGGCAGCAAAACAAGTGCATTTTGGGAGTTGTTGCCTTTCATCCACATTATTCAAAAATACATTTTCTGCCTTTTCTCAGTCTAGAAAGCTCCAAATTCAAAAATAATTTCACATTTCTACTACATAAATGACCAATTTTAAATACACATTCATCTTTCCAGGGGTGAAGTACCCCTTTAAAATGAATTTTTGATTTAGTTTATCCATTCCTGTGTGAGCATTTTAATGTTCTTTCAAACCATTTTCACAGAATGTGAAAGAGAACTTATTTCGGCACTCGCGCCGCGTGCTGTTTTCTTTGAGCACACATCTGAAGAGAGCTGTTGTCATGACAAATCAGGTCCTCCCTCAAAATCGCTGATTTTTTAAAAAAAAAAAAAGATTTATTTTTGCCGTTTTTGCCTTTATTATGATAGGACAGTGATTAGACAGGAAGCAAAGTGGGAGAGAGAGATGGGGGGGACGGGATCGGGAAAGGACCACAAGCTGGGACTTGAACTCAGGTCACCCGAAGCGCATTGGCCATCTACCCATGAGGCCATCGGCGCCGTCAAAATCGCTGATTTTTGTTCATTGAAATCAGCTCCAACAAAACGCTTTGCCAAAAGACACAGAATAAATATGTTTCGTATAAATTTTTGACTGAATGTTGTTTTTATCTTACTGGAATCGAAACTGGGAATCGATACGAATCGAAATCCAAGTCAGATTCTACAATACTCTTTTGTCTCATATGGCTTTGGTCTCCCGTTTAGTGGAAATCTGTGGGATTTTTCACCTGATCCTTCATCCACCAGACAAAATTCCAATGGCTTTGAAAAGTAAAAGCAACTCTTCTCAATAAGCTGAGGTATCATTCATGTTGAGACATTCACCACAGGTTAAGAGATTAGAACAAATCCATAACCCTAAGTATGGGCAACAATAACAAGCAGCACTAGCAAACACACAGTCTAGTGGAACAGCTCCTTTACCTGCTTGGTTGCAGCATCAGAGAGATTCCTCAGGGTCCACAGGCAGTTCTGTGTTAGACGCTGACTCGAACCTGTGAGATGTTGGCCGAGGGCCTGCATACCTCCTGCCAAATGGAGAGAAAAAGGGTTTAGAGTCCATATTTATCGGACTTAGCCACAAAAAAAAAAGAAAAGAAAAAAAAGAACAAAACTATTCAGCTACACATCGTGCTCTAAAAAGAAGGCTGTATTTCTCCATGGATTAGCCATTGTCTGCCAAGGGGAGAGAAATGTCTTTTGGAGTCGGTGCAGATAAACTAAAAGCCACATGGCTTAGGAAGATAAAAAGAGGGAAGGAGATTAGGAGACATCCTTGAAAACTGCCTCTCATCCAGTGTTGTAACTACCTGATCCACAGCGCTTTCTCAAGACGAGCGTCGAAGCCTCGTGTGGGAAGAGGACATAGTCACGCCATAACTGTAAAGACTTTTATGAGATCAGCCCTGGCAGGCGCGATAGGGCAAGATATTTGAGTCCCGCAACCTTTGTCGTTGTATATTTAAGTATTAATTCGCTGAAAGGTCAGAATTAATAAAGTAACATCCATGACTGCTGTGAAGATGTACTGACAGGCGGAGTGGGTTAAAGGTGGGTTTTAACATAAAGCTGTATTATTAGTTTTAATGGAAAAATATAATTGAGTTCAACGGCTGAATCAAATATGAATCGTGTATTTTTGGGACAGTAGTATAGCGGTTTGCACACATGCTCCTGATATGTCGAGTCATGGTGCATGGTGGATGATGCAGGTTCAAGTTTGGCTTGATCCCATTTCCCTACTCTCCCCCAACAATTTTGGATATCTCAACTTTTGGATGTCTCTCATGATCATAAAAATCACGACAAGAATTTTACAAATAGTCTTTTTTACAGACTTATGGAACGATAATAAAAAAGAAAGTTACAGTATGTAGTGAAAGTACATTTTTGGTCAAGCTGCGCAGAGAAGCTCAGAAAGACAAATCATTCATTGATTTGCATTCAAATCTCAGGGATTTATTTGTCTTTTTGGAGCATTTGCACACAAAAACGTATACTACCATTCAAAAGTTTTGGGTCAGTATGATTTTTTAAAAGAAATTAATACTTTTATTCATTAAGGATGCATTCAGTTTATCAAAATTGACGTAAAGACATAATGTTACAAAAGATTTCTAACTTTATATTCATAAAAGAATCCTGAAAAATGGCGGTTTCCACAAAAATATTAGGCAGCACAACTGTTTTCAACATTGATATGAATGAGAAATGTTTCTTGAGCACCAAATCAGCGTATTGGAATGATTTCTGAAGGATCATGTGACACTGAAGATTGGAGTAACGATGCTGAAAATTCAGCTTTGATCACAGGAATAAATTAGATTTTAAAATTGTAACAATATTTCACAGTATTACTGTTTTATTGTATTGTTGATTAAATAAATGCAGCTTTAGTGAGCATAAAAGACTTCTTTCGAAAACATTAATTAAACTTTTGAACCATAGTGTATAATTGTTCAAATGTTTTTATTCCCAAAATTGGTGCACGACAAACAAATGGAAATCGCCCCCAACAATCTCATAAATATGTCTGTAATAATCACGAATGACTGGAAAAGTAATGGAAATTCATTAATCAAGAAATGGGGAAAAAAAGATGCAAAAAGCCCCAAAACCCACAGAGACAACATCTGAAACAGACAAAAATGAGATGGAGATTGCGATATTATAGGGAAATTATACAAAATGCCCAAGAGAACAGTCCTTGGGAAAGAAAGAAAGAAAAGAGATAAAAATATTCCTCTAGGGTCTAGGAATAAAAAAAATTAGTGAAACAAAGAGAGTTAAAAGAAGAACATAACACACGCATATACTCACCAGCGTCAACAATAGCCGGCTTGTTGCTTGGACAGACAGAAAGCACCTTCAGGACTCTGCTCGTGGTCCATAGGAGCTTTTCATAGTTGTAGTTTCTCATAATGAACACCAAACTTTCTGGCCCACCATTTGCCAGGATGATCAACTGTGAAGAGAGAAAAACAACATGAATTATGACACACATACTCTAAAAACTCAATTCCTAAGGCAATGCATTCTCAGTGTTGCCACAGGGGGCGCTGTCATGGAGACACATGCACACACCTTGCTCTCCTGATTGCCGTAAGAGAGCAGCTGCAGGCAGTCTGTGGTGATGGCCAGGAACTTTGGGTTGGTCTTTTTCAGAAGGGGGACCATCCTTTGCAGTCCATCGGCCAAACGCACCGCCATCTTGGCTCCCTCCTGGTGCAGTAACAGGTTGTGTAGCGTGGTAATGGCATAAAACAGCACTGACTCCATAGGGGAACTGAAGAAAGAATAAAATATTTACAACATTTGGTCAAACAGACTGTAATGCCTAGAAACACAAATTATGATGCGAGGGACACCCGCATATAAAAAAACTTGTATAAAATATAAAAGCAGCTGCAGATTTTAATATATAAGAACATATTTATATTGTGTGTAATAGCAAATGTGAACTGATTCACTGCACAAAAACAAGTTACAAAAATATTATTTGAAATATATTTACTATTTTTGAGTTAAGTATCTTTTCTCTATTGCTCTCATTGGCTATGTTGCAAGAAAGGAGATAATTATTGCAAAATAAATAAAATAATATTATTTATTATTAAAATAAATAAAATGTCAAAATATTATTCTAGATATTCTAATATAATACAATTTAATATTCACAAAATTATTTTAAAAATACATTAAAATACATTTTGTTCAGATTTTTCTACATTATAATAATTCATGCAAAATAAATAAAATAATATTATTTATTCTTAAATACAATTTCAAAATTAAATATTATAGACATTCTAATATAATATAATACAATAAAATATTCACAAAACTATTTAAACATACTTGCTTTTTATTTCATATTGTAAAAATACATTTGTTCATATTTTTCCACATAATAATAATAGTTATTATTTATTAAAATAAATCAAATAATATTATTTATTATTAAAATAAATAAAATTTCAAAATTAAATATTATTCTAGATATTCTAATATAATACAATTTAGTATTCACAAAACTTTTTTCAAACTTGCTTTTTATTTCATTTTGTTAAAATACATTTTGTTGTTTCTACATTATAATAATAATAATTTATGCAAAATAAATAAAAATATTATTTATTCTTAAAATAAATACTATTTCAAAATTAAATATTATAGATATTTTAATATAATATAATACAATAAAATATTCACAAAACTATTTTCATACTTGCATTTTATTTCATATTGTCAAAATATATTTGTTCATATTTTTATTTTATATGTATAATGCGAAAAGTATTATATTACTTATTGTTTACATTTATTTTTGTAGTTACAAAATTAGACTCTTCTTAATTAGGTCTCTCAAACATCTACCCTGTCTACCAGAAAAACAGTCCTGCCATTGGTTGGCTATGTCGGGATGCTCAAATAAAAAGTCGCATTGTTTTCGGCTACAGTATCTCAATTTACAATTTTCAGAAAAATCAACCTACAAATGGCTTACTTTTGCTTGTCTCTGCATATTAAACTGAAAGAGAAAAGAGTGCTTTCACATCAGAAAAATTACACACATCTCCTTTACAGATCTGGGCTTCTATCAGAGTGGTTGCATGCAGCAATTTTTAAGATCTCACAATGGCATCCTTGATCATGACATTTAAATACAGGCTGGCTGCACCAAGGAGACTCTCAATGCAACTTAATAAGCTGATATTGTGTCAAAGTTACAGCGGCCCTGGTTGCGTGGTCATAAAGATTCTGCTCCGTTCTATTATCTCAGCATCTGCTGTAAATGGGCTTTCTGACAGAGCAAATTTCCCATCACAGTCCAAATATATCTCTAAAATACAGCTCTGCTCTGGCCCCTATTACAGGGTGGTGTAGTGGACGTTTTCATTTACAGAGATATGACTGGACACATTGTCCTGCTTTAGCATTGCTTAGTCACAGCGTTCATCAGAATGCACCACAGGTTAGCTCCAGGCCTCATTCACAAAATAGAAAGGAGATAAAGTGAGCACAAATTAATGTGCGCCATGATGAGAGGAAAGCTAAACACGCTCACCAAAACTAACACGACCAATAATGGAAGGATTATGCTGAAAAGACCAGCTTAAACTAGCATGAATTCCCATGCTGGGGTGCGTTTCCCGTACAACTACGTGACTCGCTGCTTCACTACCATAGCGCGATACATCGTTGAACAAATCAACTAGCTAGTCACGACTGTTTCCCTATGTTAGTAACGACGGAATGTTAGTTGGCTAACAATGCTTTTGGGAAACGCACCCCTGGTCCAGGCTGGATACTGCCGGTTTGGTAGTGATCTAGCATGGTCCGTCTAAGGTTCTCTTAGGAATTGTGGGTGTCCATCAAACATTTACCTCTATTCAACCGAAACATTTGTCTGTCCATGAACAGTCAAGGGACTAATTAAAACACAAGCGCATCAGACCGTCAAATCATCTGTCATTCACCATTTTCATACATAAGTCAACAGAGGGTATCTGCATTTTTCCAAGACGGGTAATATTAATTAAAAAAATGTTATATTTATTAGCCTGATGATATTTAAAATACTGAGATGGCTTTATTAATAATTCACCATCTTTTTGCATAAAACCATAACATGGCCCAAACATCTATTGATACGATATGGATATATAAAGTCCCCCTGTAGTCAATCATTTTATCCCTTAAAACTCATCTCTGATCACCAAAATGACATATTTCAACTTTTTTTTTTTTTTTTGTGAAAAAATGCTTTAAAAGAGCTTGAATGTAACTCTACACCATTGCCTCATTTAATATATATGTGGATCAATGATTAAGCCCCGCCTCCACTCGCTCACATGAGCTCAGAGATCCACTCGGTCAACTTCCTGAGGTAAACGCTGCACAATGGTGTCGCTTTTTACAACATCCAACCTATAACAGTAATTAATATGATTAGCCTTTTGCTTGACTGTGTTATCAAATAGCTAATCATGTGTTGCTAATTACACAAACCATTCATAAGTATTATGAGTGCACCATCTTTGTATATCTAAAGCCTTTGAAAATTGTCAAGACTGTTTTACATGTTAAAACAAAACTCACTGTTTTCATATAAGAAATATATGTAATAACTGAATCATTTATTTATATGGAACAATATACATATTTTGTATATACTGTATTTTTACAAATATATAAATATAAATAATATAATTTAATAAATATTATATCGTATTTGAATTTTTAATATTTACTATTTATTATTTAATTTATTATATTATCATTTTGTTAATTACATTCCATATTAAAATAAGTTATAAAATTATACACATAAAACAAGTACTTATTTACCAATATAAATACTAAAAACATTTAAATTCATGTAAAATTCCACATGGGGTCTTCCATAAAGACTTTTGAGAGACAATCGGGTATGTAACGCCTGCCTGCTGAAGTTGAAAATTTTTTCACATATCCTGGTTCGTATGGAAATATGTCACATTACAGAAGTAAAATGCTGATGCATACACTCACCTGAGCATGCGTACTAGTGCGGGGATGCCACCCGATTTGAAGATAGCTAGCAGGCCCTCGCGTTGGTGGGACAGGCTGTGCAGGACGCTGGCAGCGCAGCGAGCCGTCTCCAGATCTCCGGTGTTCTGCATGGCCCTCACCACAGCCGACACCATCTGAGGAGACTGCATGAGCACGCGACGAGAAGCCTCCTTCCGAGTAAGCTGGTTCACAATGAGTGCTGCCTTGTTTACCACCACCTGCGAAGGTAAAAGAAAAAGTTTCAGACATCTTACATGTCAAAACTGGAACTTTTATTTTTCTTAACTCTTAAAAATAAAGTTTTTTTTGCAGCAATGCTAGAGAAGAATATAAATTATGCATATAAACATGCAACTAACCCTGAACCTAACCCTATAGAGTGTTTAATATTACTCAGTACTTAAACGTATAATTACAGTGTAACAAAAGCATCTTAAAAAAGTATAAAAGTGTATCCCAATTTTTTTTAAAGTTTTGAAAGTTACCATGTTTTTACTATGTTTTTTCTACATTTTTTATTAATTGGAAAATGGAAAAATTCTTATAAATATATATATACATATCTCACTATTTATGAGAAATTTTATTTAAATATATCATTATATGAAATTTATAAGAACATATAATATGAGAATTACCAGAATAAACTCCATTGACGTCATTGATTTAATGTACCCAAGCAGATCTCTTCCCCCATTGACTACCATAGTAGGAAAAAAAAATACTATGGTAGTCAATGGGGGACGAGATCTGCTTGGGTACAAACATTCTTCCAAATATCTTCTTTTGAATTCAACAGAAGAAAGAAATTCATACAGGTTTGGAACAACTTGAGGGTGAGTGAATTTTTTTTTTGGGTGAACTATCCCTTTAAGGAACAATATTTCACAATTGACCCTTCGCCGGGAGTTTGACTGACAAGCGATCTAACCAATCATAACGCAGAGTCCGCCATTTTGTCCAACAGAAGATTAACCTCGGTGGACTTGAACTTGAAAAATGATGTGTACTGATGTCTTTCCACGTTTGAAACAATATTCCTTCTGATGTTCATTCATGTTTATTTGATGCTATAAATGAACTAGTAGGAAGAGATGATCGGTTCATGAGCCGCTTGAGCTGAGGCGCTACAGCAATCTGGCACAACACATTAAAGAGCCACAAAATGTTTTATTGTTTGAATTTCTTAAAAAAATTACACAGTTTGAAAGCTGGGACTTTGTTTAAAATCATAAGTAACCTGCTCTGTCTTGTCTGTCGACGTGTGGTCAGTATCCTCTTTGCTCCACGATGTATTTTTCACTGCGTGTGGCGTGACAGCACCATGGCTTGTCGGACATAGCAACAGTAACTAAGGGGGGCGGGTCTTTGCGCAGGGTCAATTGGTGACTCAAGGCAGTATTAAAATTGTTCAATGTATACAAAATTTAAAAAATGGTCTTAAAAATTTGTAATGTATTAATGCACAAAAACAAGCAAATTTATGTAAAAGTATGCTAGATTATACACATGGCATGAACAGAAAAATGAACAAATTTCAATGGTTGAATGCCCTTGGCAGCCAGTAAACTTGGAAAATAGATCATATCCTAAAGTTGTTTTCCATATCATATTGCAGCACTTTTCAGTTTTTTGTTTCACTTTATTCCCCCTCACGGTTCTGGCCGTCCTGTGAGATTATTTCCCATCTTGCATCTTTTCATTACCCCTTTCCTTCTGCATCTCATATCATCATGTGCGCTGCCTGATTTATTCTCTGAGAATGACAGCTACTAAGTCAAAACTTTTGTAATTTCACTCTAGATCATTTTGAAGATATCAGCTCATGTGGGATATCAACAGAACAAAAGCTATAGCTTTGTGCAGAACTGTACTGATTTATCTCTGTTTTATGGAAAAGTTCTCCAGCACAAAGCTTTGTTTTTAGCCGTAACTCATTGATGGCATTTTTAAACAGGTTTCACTAGATTCCCAGCCTCAAACAGGCATGTTTAATTTTAATTAAAAGGGTTTGTACCATCCGACATCATACCTGGTCGTCATCGGCCAGCAGTTTGGTGAGCTCTGGTACAGCACGTGTGGCCAGCTCAGCATCATCCTGATAGTTAATGAGATGGACGATGGCTGTTTTCAGCAGCTGCGAGGGCTCGGCCAGTCTCTGCACATTGGTGGGCTGGTCTGGATTGCTCTGAGTGGTGAGCACCGTCTCTCCCTCCACCAGCGTCTCGGGGAACATGGCTGCACGCACTCTCTGGGCTCGAGTTAGACTGTATTGAGCCTCAACATCTGAGTACAGAGTGGAAGAAAAGAGCCACATTCAATTATTTTAACACTGTTATGAGGTGGTCTTATGAACCAACTCATAAAAAAAGCACACTTCATTTTTGAATGTATTTTTTAATGTAAATTGTGCTATTATTATTACTACCATTATTTATTTGTTTAATAATAATATTTTTTAAATAATATTTATAATAATAATTATCATTAAAAACAACCATAATAAATACTACACTACTACTACTAATAATAATTAATAAGCACACTTAATTTTTGAATGTATTTTTAATGTAAAGTGTGCTATTATTATTACTATTATTTATTTATCTAATTATGATACATATTATTAATGTTATTATTATTATTAAAAAACATAGAAAATAATAGTAATAATAATTATTAATAATAATAATAATAATAATAATAATAATAATAAGCACACTTAAGTTTTGAATGTATTTTTAAAGGTGCTTTTGACTGTACTAAATACCATAATATGTTTGCAGATATTTATTAAACATGCTGATTTCACATACTCTATTCTCTGAAAACCATTGCTACAGCCAGTTATTTTACTTTAAAATTTGCGTTCTGTGTCAGAATTTCTGTTTTTGTTTCCGTCTGTGCAAGACCGCACCTTGCCAATTTACCCAATAGTATTTCTCCAACCCGGGATGCCATTCGGCAGAAAACACATGCAGCGAATTGCAGCCATGGAAGCCAGCGAACTGGGTCAGAGATCGCAGATTCTACCCGACCTAAAAAGCCTCAGCAACCATCTAAAAATCTCTATGAACGAGAGCATATTAAAACGCGATATCAACTCATCATAAATCAATAAATCAACTAAATATTTTACAGTGTGTAATTTTCCTCGCCTTCCAATGCCAATTGAGCTCGCTCCTGTTGCGTGTCTTCAAACTGGCAACCCGTGAGAGCGTTGAGTCTGAGAAGGAGGAGGCGGGGCAAATAATATTTTGATTTTAGGCTGCACTACCAATTTCAACCACTAGCTGTCATTCTTACATAGAGCACCATTAAATGTAAAGTGTACTATTATTATTATTATTATTATTATTATTACTACTACTACTACTATTATTTATTTCTTTAATAATAACATTAATAATATTATTAAATATTATTAATGTTATTATTATTAAAAAAACAACCATAATAAATACTACTACTAATAATAATAATCAATAATAATAAGCACACTTAATTTTTGGATGTATTATTAAATTTAAAGTGTGTTATTATTATTATTACTATTATTTATATATTTAATAATAATAAAAAGTATTAATGTTATAATAATAATAATAATAATAATAATAAATGGTTATAATATAATTGTTATTATAAAAAATATTAAAATATAAACAATTTAAAATATTAAGGAATTATTATTATTATTATTATTATTAAATATTAATATTAATAATAATATAGTATGGTTATATTATTTATTACTTGTATAATAAACATAAATAATAATAACAATAACAACAACAACAACAACAACAATAATAATAATAAAAGCACACTACATTTAATAATAGATTCAAAAATTAAGTGTGCCATATTTAAAAAAGAAACATTTCTGCTTCACACAATAATAATAATAATAATAACAATATTATTAAATAATATTAATAATAATAACATCATTTAAATATTATTATTAAATACATATGCTATTATTATTAATATTATTATTATTAAAAGTATTAAATTAATTAATTGGTTCTTCCACCAATTATTAATTATATTGTGCACAATATTGTAGATATGCAGACTTGTGCATTAATATAGAATCAATGTGCAGTCACAGGCATGTGCATATCAGCTGTTTTATCTACCAATAGGCCCTCGATAGTGGCTCATCTAATCAGTTAGTTTTATAAAATACCAACATTGTATGATCCATCACATCATGCTGTATTTCGTAGCGTGATGCAATGGAGATGTGGTTCAGGGCACATTTAATAACAGAACAGATTGACACCAGAGAACCAGAGGTGGAAATAAAGGAGTGCGTCTGTGACACTCCGAATAAAGTGCAATCCATGCTGGAAGCATTGTGAACATCAGAAATGGGTCTTTGGAGGTTCTGTTGTGATAGCAATAATATTCTAACCATAAAAAGTGAACCTACTGAACTGAGCGTTTGGATGAGTTTCTAAATGTCACTGGCTCTGGGCGGACAATAAATTTGCAGCTTTCTTCCAAACTGAGCAAGCACATATGCTGCCATGGTGAAGAATCTATTTTAAAATCCCCAGATATTTAGAACTGACGAGATGCACCATGATGACAAAGAATAATGAGAAAACCACGGGTACGTTTAATATGAATATTGAACAGATGAAGCAACAGGATTAATTAATGCACTTTTTACTGCATGCGTATAATAAAGCAAAAATCCCATAGTAAACAAAAAACAACACTCTCCAAATGTTGTACAAGTCCAGTGAAGTACACAGCCCTTGCGGAAGGATTCAATGCCACTGACTCTAATGTGAAATTTTGGAGGCCCTCAGGAAGTATAATTCATCAAAATGTTCGGAGAGGCATAGGGAGACCTTTCGAGCGAACACATTACCTGTGGCGCTCTCCGCAGCGCTGGCACTGACGCTATACTTCTTACTGAACTCAGATTCCTCCTCATCACGAATCGTGGTGGCTCCTGACTGTATCCCCGAGTCGGAGGCGTAAAACGTCTGCTGCCACTCTTCCACTTTCACAGCCCCCTCTGCCTCACTCACTGCAGAAGAGGAGCATGAAAATTAGTAAATATTTGACAAAGGATCATCGCTTCAGATGAAAATATTCAAATATCATCTGCAGATGTATTTTCATAGAAAAGAAGTCACTAATTAAAAAATTATGGGATGTTAGCATAGATATGCATATACATTTTTTTCCACACACACAATATATATTGTGTGATGTTAGCATAGATACATTAACATATATATATTAATTATTCATGTGTATATGTATGTATATTTATACAGCAGTTCTTTCTGGTACTCAAATCTGATTGGTTGAGAGGTCTTTCCAGCCATGCAATATTCTACCAGTATCGCCACATAAACCGTTTCACCGTTTGTATCACTCCGCTTGAAGTGACTGACATGGCTGCCGATCAAATCCACCGTATTTTTTTTAGAAATACTACATTTGTTGTACCACGAAAAGTTTTTTAGGTGAAAATGTAGTTATTTAGACCTGAAGTTTGTGATTCATATTTAATCATAGCATCTATTTTACACTTTGTTTAGATGTTTTCAGAGATGCAAGCTTCAGGCCGTCAGCAGGTGTTCAGTGCTCCTGTACCCGCCGAGAACAGCTCGGCCAGTGCTTGGGGGATTTGCCGCCGTCTCTTATTGTGGTTAAAAATGAGATATAATTCATTTTGGGTACATAAAATGGGCAATCTTTGGTCTTATTAATCTATTACTTGTTCCTGAGCAAATCTAATTGGTCTATGTTAAATTTAATCATTTAATATTAAAGCTATATTTAACTTACATCCTGTAGAGCACTGCTTTTGTACGTTTGACTGAACTGTACAATTATGTTTAATCTGAATTGTTCAAATACTGTTGTTCAATAAATATTATTTTATATAAATAATATGTTGTATTTGGTATTGAGAAAGGTACCATTAGTGCGTAATATGGATTGAGTGAAAGTTACATGAATACGCCATTAGATGGCGGCAAACTGTATGAGTGAATGAGACTCATTCAATGAGTCAGCCGCAAGAGACTTTTAAATTGAAAGAGACTTTTGTAAACAGAGGACGTTGTTTTAGCGCTGTATGTCATGGAAAATTCCCTCAACTACAAAAAGGACGAATACAAAGATCGCTTTCCTCAGCGGACATTAAAATTGATTTTTATAACGGATATAATATTATGGACATCGACCTGAAGAATGTATGATATATCAGACACAGGTAATACAGTACTCGCTCAAGCGATCTCTCTCAGTATCAATTATACTGTACAAAATACAATTCACAAGACACTTCGTTGTTATTTCTTATTTATTTATACACCTGTGCCGTCAAACTATTGTATAAACACAATAATCACACTAGTAACCATGCAATATGGCTGTATATCAGCACGCTGTGATTCAACTCGTGTGATATTGCTCATATATATTCATAATTATATTTATATACTTATATTTACGTAATATATTTTTATAATTTACGTAAATACTTTTTCATTTTTTTAATACTCATTAATACTTTTAAAAGTCACTAATAAGCAAATCAGTGACAATGAAATCAGAATTTTCTTGCTTTCCTTGAAGCACAACAAACTTGATCATCAGCACACATGAAACTTAGCAATTCTTAAATAATTAAACTTACTTTGCAGTGACATCACCCCTGTCCAGCCTTAATTCAACCTGTGATGAAACATGAAGCAAAGTCTTAGACTGCATAGAGAACAAGAGAGATGCAGTATGAATGCAGTGATCTGCAATGTGAAGTGACAGCATGCACCAGTTTAGAGGAAAAAGCACCACTGGGACTTAAAAATAGTGAGCAGGCAATGCTATTTATAAAACTACTGCATAGAACGATCGCACAAATCATAGTAGCTTCCCCAAAGTGGAATTTCAATGCTTCATTTGTAGTTCATAGTAACAGCAGAGCAGGTCGATGGGAGAAAGAAAAAAAATTGTAAGAATTTAAAGTTCATATTCTCAAGGACTAAAGAGTCTCAAGAGTGTCTTTCAATGCAGGTTTTTGTTTTTAATGTCTTGACGGTGCTTCATTCGTAACTATAAATAACCCAGACTGTGAGCAGGGATACGGCTGGAGGTGAGGGCCAATAAAGAGGCATGATGAATAAAGACGACACCTTCATCTGAACCCACATCAGTAGCAAAAACGTCCATGAATTTAGAGCTTTCATATCATTTCATGAAAAAAAAAAAAACATGGAAAATCATGAACGATACATATTCATAAGAATGTTACAAACAAATAGTGAGAAAAGTTCTGTATTTATGGATTTAAAAAATATTTCTCAACAAATCTGAACCTCCACTATTAAAACCAGAAAGTGAAATGCAGTATGAGGACCCAGTCAAAGTTAGAAGCCCTCCACAAAATGTTTGGACCTTGAATGTGCTACAAAATTATTTATTTACTTATTTAAAAAAACATATTTTGTTTATTAAAATAATAATATTAAAATAAAATGTATTAACTGTGATAATACTGATTAAAAATGTATAACAATTATTAATAAATTAATTTATTTTATTTATTAAAATAAAAATATTAAAATAATGTATTAAAATAAAATATTTTATTTATTTATTATTTATAACATTTATATTTAAAGCACATAGTCTTTACATGAATAACACAGAAATTACTGTAATAATAATGATTAAAAATGTATTACAATGATTAATACTTTCATTTATTTATTTATTAAAAATATTAAAATAATTAATTAAAATAAAATATTTTTATTATAATATTTATAATTAAAGCATATTGTTTTTTACATTAATCATACTGGAAATAACTGTGACAACAGTGACTAAAAATACATAATTATTAGGGGTGTGACGAGACAGGTATCTCACGAGACGAGACGAGACTCGAGACTGAGTTCACGAGACGAGACGAGACAAGATTTTTACACACTATTTTTAAGAAATCCTCAATGGTGAAATCATGACTAAAAAAAATATTCTGCAGGTGTATTTGAAATGTTTTAACTAATCATCTTGTAATGAATGTCATTTCAGTTCTACTTTCTGAGACTGAATTATCATATGCAGTAAAAGACAACAATACTCAAGTACTGTAAAAGGTGCTTGAGTATTGACTTCTCTTCTGTATGATTTCAGTCTCTTCAGATCTTACTGTACATGATTTATGAGCTTCTACAACTTTTGACCTCCTAACTGAACTCCTTTCCACAAACTGATCATAGAAATAAAAACAGTATAAATAAAAATGGTAACACTTTACAATAAGGTTTCATTTATTAACATTAATGTATTAACCAACATCAACTAACAATGAGCAATATATTTGCTACAGTATTTATTAATCTTTGTTAATGTTAGTTAATAAAAATAGTCATTCATTGTTAGTTGATGATAGTTCACAGTGCATTAACTAATGTTAACAAATGAAACCTTATTGTTTGTGCTTAATAAGATTAAGAGAAAACTGTTATTCGTTTTCATGGTAACACTTTACAATAAGTGCAACCATAATCACACTCTCTCAATATTCAAAGTGCAAATAAGACCACATTTTTCTTTGATACAGAGCTAAGAGATGGTTACAACTACACTGCCCAGCCTAAAATAGCTTTCATATTGAGAGATATCTGTATTCATCAGGGAGCCGCTTTCAAAATGCGGGGTATTGAGATCGCGTCTGAATGCGCGCTCCTGTTTACTTTCACTTTCAGCGATCGCGCGTAACTCTGTAAATATGGAGCGGTGGCGTCCGTTATCCAACTGAATTAAATGTTTTTTATTTAAATACAAAGCAAAACGACAGTGGAGGCGTAATGTAAACGTACCGGTGGCATATTCTTTCCTAATCATCCCAACCACTCTGTCATGGCAACATCACGAGACTACTTTTCGCCTCGACGAGAAATCTCGTCACAGTTTAGTCTCGTCACACCCCTAATAATTATTAATAAATCAATTTTATATTTATTAAAATAAAAATAATAAAATACTTGATTAAAATTATTTATTTATTATTTATAATATTTATAATCACAGTGTAGTTTTTTACATTAATACCACTAAAAATAACTTTAATAATAATGATTAAAAATGTATTGCAATGATTAATACTTTCATTTATTTATTTATTAAAATAAAAATATTAAAATAATTAATTAAAATAAAATATTTTTATTATAATATTTATAATTAAAGCATACTGTTTTTTACATTAATCATACTGAAAATAACTGTGATGACAGTGACTAAAAATACATAATTATTAATAAATCAATTTTATATTATTTATTAAAATAAAAATATTAAAATACTTGATAAAATTATTTATTTATTATTTATAATATTTATAATCACAGCGTAGTTTTTTTACATTAATACCACTAAAAATACCTGTAATAATAATGATTAAAAATGTATTACAATGATTAATACTTTCATTTATTTATTTATTAAAATAAAATTTTAAAATAATTAATTAAAATAAAATATTTTTACTATAATATTTATAATTAAAGCATATTGTTTTTTACATTAATCATACTGAAAATAACTGTGACAACAGTGACTAAAAATACATAATTATTAATAAATTAATTTTATATTATTTATTAAAATAAAATATAAAAATACTTGGTTAAAATTATTTATTTATTATTTATAATATTTATAATCACAGCGTAGTTTTTTACATTAATACCACTAAAAATAACTGTGATAATAGTGATTAAAAATGGATGATGATTATCAATGAACAAAGTTAACAAAATAGAGCCTCAAATAAAAGCAAACTCTTTCCAGCAGTTACAATTCATTGACTTTTTCTTGACATTTATACAACAGTGTGAAAGAAAGAAAACGTTCTGATTTTCAATATGCATAAAAATAACTAACTCTCCAGTCAGTGATGCAGAAACAAAGACAAAGAGCTGAATTTTAATTTAGGAATATGAAAACACTTGCAAGAGCATTTCATTAAAAAGTAGCTAGAACAAGAAAAGACACACTTCCTTTTATAAAGCAGTGACTAATCCATTTCATCTCTTTGAATTACTTCCTTATACCACATCTTATAAGATCTTATTTTTCCCTCATTCCGTTTCATTTTACATAGAATCCAGCTTAAAAAGGAGTCTCTGTTTGGTATTCTCTGCTATATCTCGCTCTTGCCCTTTACTTGCCTTCATCTGCTTCTCTTTATAAAACATCCAGGTATACAGTTTGCCGCTGTCCCTCAGTTCCGTAAGGCATATGGGGATTTTGCTAACTGCTGTTATGACACCACGTGCCCTGCATTTTCAACACTCATTAATCACATCAACATACAGCTAGACATCAACACACAACAGTCCAGCAGTCAGAAAACCACCTCATAACTGATTAAAAGTGGAAGATGTCCTAAAAATTAACAGCCATGACACTGGAAAAAACATTTACCCTAGTAGGCATTTAAGACACATTAATTATGCAAGCACTGATTAATTAAAAAACGTTTTCTGGGTTAAACAAGGCTTTAGAAGAAGTATGCATTGTGTCTTCCTTATTCCACTGCATTTTATATCAAATTACTGTTTAATAGATGTTCCCAAAATTAAAAGGTAATTATGAAGGTTGGACATCACTGACACCAACTTGGGGTGTGTTTACACTTGGCAGGTTTGGTTCGATTGCTCTGTTAGTGCGGTTCATTTGAATAAGAGTGAGCGCTGCCGTCCGAACCCTGGTGCGCACCAAACAAATGGACAGAGTCCCCTGAAAAGATGGGTCTCTGTCCACTTCCAAACAAACTCTGCTGGGGTTCGACTGAAATATGAACACAACAGGGACTAAAGACATCTAAACGAACCAAAAACAGGATGTGATGTCACAAGATGCTACCCTAAAAGGACACAATGCTCAACTTCTCATTATAATGTTGCTCATTACAGTTGGGTACAGGTGTCTGAACTGCCATCTGCTCGCAGCAGATCTTTGTTTGTGTGTGTGATGGAGGAATCATTCCCACTGTTTTGACTCCTTTACACAATTTATAAGCTCTTTGTGAGTTCTCAGCTAGTACAAATTAGGGGCTGAACAACTTCAGTCAACATTTATGTGATTAAAGGTGAGTCAACTAGTCTCTGATGACGGATTAGTTCACTTCAGAATTTAAATTACCTGATAATTTACTCACCCTCATGTCATCCTAGATGTTTATGTCTGTCTTTCTTCAGTTGAAAAGAAATTAAAGGTGCCATCAAATGTTTTTTTTACAAGATGTAATATAAGTCTAAGGGTCCCCTGAATGTGTCTGTGAAGTTTCAGCTCAAAATACCCCATAGATTTTTTTTTAATTCATTTTTTTAACTGCCTATTTTGGGGCATAATTAGAAATGCGCCGATTCATGTTGCGGCCCCTTTAATTGCTCGCGCTCTCCGCCCACGGAGCTCGCGCTTGCCTTAAACAGTGCATAAACAAAGTTTACACAGCTAATATAACCCTCAAAATTGTTCTTTACAAAGTGTTCGTCATGCATACTGCATGCATGCGTCGGATCATGTGAGTATTGTATTTATTTGGATGTTTACATTTGATTCTGAATGAATTTGAGGCTGTGATCCGTGGCTAACGGCTAATGCTACACTGTTGGAGAGATTTATAAAGAATGAAGTTGTGTTTATGAATTATACAGACTGCAAGTGTTTAATAATGAAAATAGCGACGGCTCTTGTCTCCGTGAATACAGTAAGAAACGATGGTAACTTTAACCACATTTAACAGTACATTAGCAACATGCTAACGAAACATTTAGAAAGACAATTTACAAATATCACTAAAAATATCATGTAATCATGGATCATGTCAGTTATTATTGCTCCATCTGCCATTTTTCGCTGTTGTCCTTGCTTGCTTACCTAGTCTGATGATTCAGCTGTGCACATCCAGACGTCCTGCCCTTGTCTAATGCCTTGAACATGAGCTGGCATATGCAAATATTGGGGGCGTACATATTAATGATCCCGACTGTTACGTAACAGTCGGTGTTATGTTGAGATTCGCCTGTTCTTCGGAGGTCTTTTAAACAAATGAGATTTACACAAGAAGGAGGAAACAATGGTGTCATTTGTCATTTCCATGTACTGAACTCTTGTTATTTAACTATGCCAATATAAATTCAATTTTTAATTCTAGGGCACCTTTAAGGTTTTTGATAAAAGCATTCCAGGTTTTCTATTAAAAAAAAAAAAGAAAAAAAAAGTATATACTTTTTAACTACAAATACTCGTCTTGCACTGCTCTGCAATACGCCACACATTACGTAATCATGCTGAAAAGGTCAAGGCGGAAGTACCGACCCAGTGTTTACAAAGCAAATGTGTAAAGACTAAGTCAAATGCCCTTTACAAAAAAGGTAAAACGACGAATTTTGAAATTGGAGGAGAAAATTAGATGGAGCTTTTCGCCCTACCACGGTACTTCCGCCTATGTCACGCATGACCTTTCCAACGTGATTACATAATGCGTGGCGCATCGCAGAGCAGTGCAAGACGAGCATTTGTGGTTAAAAAGTATATATTTTTTATTTTTTTACAAAATGAACAATAGTTTCACTAGACAAGACCCTTATTCCTCGTCTGGTATCATTTAAAGCCCTTTGAATCTGCACTGAAATCAATTTGGATCTTCAATCCCTTGTACCTAGGGCTGTGACGGTGGCAAATTTTTACTACTGCGGTGGTAAATCACCAACAACCGCCGGTGTTGCGGTGGTGGGGTCCGAAAGGGGGCGGGGTTTGGTTTATATATATATATATATATATATATATATATATATATATATATATATATATATATACCACGCTTCGCCGTCATTTTGATGGACAGGATCGTAAAAAAAAATCCATCATAATCAATAATTACCTATCATTTAAATTTTTATATTTTAATGATAAGACATTTAATAGCTTCTGATTTCATCCACATTTTCATTTTTATTCACGAACTTACAGGATAAGCAAATAGGCCTAGGCTATGCATTTATTTATATTATGAAAAGAAAGTTGTACAAAGACTGTGTCACTTTTCAGTTTTCATCTTGAACATCCTTTCCTTTTTACTACTGTACAGAACGAAATAAACATGAATGAAAATAAAAAATATGTTGAAAGCTTACCGAAATCTGTATCACATCAGTTCAATCAGTGTTGCAAACAATGTCACGAAACATTATACCTCAGAAAAGCCATTCGTTGACCATAAACTTATAGTCAGCAAGAAAAATAACAAAACTTAATTAAGCATAAGTAACTTCATTATTATAAAATTGACTTAAACTAGGGTGCTCGTCTGTGTGTAATCAAGCGCATCGTTTTCATTTTATTCTGGAGACTGAACTCGCGCTCTGCTGCCACACTGGAGCGCACTCACCACCTACTGGACAGGGGTGGGAATTACAGTTACAAGCTACATAATCTGTCAAAATGACAGACGGGCTGCAGATATTTTTCCGTCACTGCTAAAAAAAATCCATCAATGACGGAAAATTTTAGGTTAACACGACTTCTGAGATTATATATATATAACACTACCGCCGGTGACACTCCACGACCGCGGTACGTGGCGCAGTTGTCGTGCCTACCGTCACAGCCCTAATTGTACCCCACTGAAGTCCACTATGGAGAAAAATCCTGAAATGTTTTCCTCAAAAACCTTAATTTCTTTTCGAATGAAGAAAGAAAGACATAAACATCTTGGATGAATATGGGGGTGAGTAAATTATCAGGAAATTTTCATTCGGAAATGAACTAGTCTTTTAATGCACAAATAAGCCTGAACCTTGAGCTGAGACTCGAACGCGGGTCGCCTTGTGCACAGCTATGGCATATGACACAGCTCTGCCCACAAGGATACTGCTCCTACATAACAGCTTATTTTTAACAGTCCTTTTGTCTTTGGGTCGTTATATTTCTCACATATTTTTGCTAATTCTAAATCGGATACAGATGGAAAAGCAGCATGAACGTTCTTCAAAACATCGTCATAAGGTTTTTGAATGACATGAGGGTGAGTAAACGATGACAGAATTGACAGAAAGTACTCTTATAAAATCATGTTGACAACTGCAGACACAGAATCCTGTGAGGTTGAGTATTTATAGCTTCTGGCATATGTGATCAGGATGGCAGGGCAGAAGAGGAAAATTATACCTGAGTGCTTTCATCTCAAATTAGATGTTACATACAAGGTCCTAACTATATGGTTTGAAATTCAAGGATATGAGCAAAAATATACTCCCACTCACACAAAACCATACTAATCAGAATGTAGTGATATTTCATTTTCTAAAAGCTCCCAGCCAGGCCAAACTTTTAATTTAGAATTGAGTGATGCATATTTTGTGAATATGCATATAGAGTGACTTTACAGACATGTCTTTGTCAAGAGTAAATCTGCAGCATATCTAATGAAAATCATCCAGAAACGCTGTTGTACAGTAATTTATCAGTGGCAGCAGAGTAATTTCAGAGTAATTTGCATGAGCGCTGATTTCATTAAAAATGATGTCGACCAGACAAATTCCTGACATCAAATCTAGAGGAAAACTAATTTAAAGGTGAAGTGTGTAATATCTCTGCCACTAGTATCACCAAACAATTTTAAAAATTAAATAAAAATAATTTCAAACAGGCTTCTCAAACACGCCTGCCATTGGTTGAACAAACAGATAGTCCCGCCCTAAACTCACACCATTGGTTGAGTCCTTGTTTCTGTGATGTGCTGGTCAGATGCTTAAAGGGTTAGTTCACCCAAAAATGAAAATTCAGTCATTAATTACTCACCCTCTTGTCGTTCCAAACCCGTAAGACTGTCGTTTATCTTCAGAACACAAATTAAGATATTTTTGATAAAATCCAATGGCTCAGTGAGGCCTCTATTGCCAGCAAGACAATTAACACTTTCAATTTCCAGAAAGCTACTAAAGACATATTTATAACAGTTCATGTGACTACAGTGGTTCAACCTTATTGTTATGAAGCGACGAGAATACTTTTGTGTGCCAAAATAATGACTTTATTCAACAATATCTAGTGATGAGCGATCTCAAAACACTGCTTCATGAAGCTTTGAAGCTTTACGAATATTTTGTTTTGAATCAGTGGTTCGGAGCACGTATCAAACTGACAAAGTCACGCCCCCAAGTGGTGAACCATTGAAATTTCGAAACACTTATGATGTAACAAAGCCTCGTTTACTGAAATCACATGACTTTAGCAGTTTGATACATGCTCCAAACTACTGATTCAAAACAAAAGATTTGTAAAGTTTCAAAAGCTTCATGAAAAATATCTTTATTTGTGTTCCAAAGATGAACTTATGGGTCTTACGGGATTGGAAGGACAGAAAGGTGAGTAATTAATGACAGAATTTTCATTTTTGGGTGAACTAACCCTTTAAATCAAAATAATGAAAAAATATGGATTACATTACTCAGGAAAGTGAGTAATGTTTACATATTTATACAGATTTATGTATTTTCTGACATGAGAAGTGTGGAAAAAAATGCAAGAATGTTAAGCTTAAATAGCTCCTTGTGATTTTTCCACCAAAATAGAAACTATTTTAGTGTTTTAACAAAAAAAAAAAAAAAATGCAGGATGTAAGCTTTTTCAATTTAAAAAGAACATGAGGGAAAGTAGTGGACATGAAGAATACAGATTGTAGCGGAAAGGTCTAAAATAAAGAGCTGTAAGAGAAAGAGCATTAAAAAAGACAGGAAGTCTCTAATCTTTGACCATTGTCTTCAAGAAAGGCAAGGCCTGTCCGAGTCAATGTAATATATCCCTTTCTCCCCAACATCTCGTCTCACTTCCTGCAGAAGACAACATCTCTGATGATGATTAATGGTTTGAGAAGATCTCAGTCTGTTTTGTTCATCAGACACTGCCTGTTTACATCGTCTCCATTGTTCTGTTGTTACAATAGCTACCTGTGATCCTAACACAAACACACACACACACACACACACACACACACACACACACACACACACACACAGAGAGATGAACCTAAGGGTCTTTGCTGTATTTAGGACACTTGACACTGAACAATGCAGCACCAGCAGACCTGTCAGCAGTTGTTTTACTTGTTTGACAGTTGTGCGACATGCTGCCGTACTTTGTGTTTACTGTGCGAGTGTCAAGGCGGATTTGTCTTTGCAAGTTCCACCAGCAAGACTAAGTCATGTGTCTGTATGTGTGTGAGGATTTAAGCATAAGATATTTTTGGCATAGAATTCATTACATATATCAGCAAATGTTAATTAATGACTAATCATTTGCTTATGACTACTGGACTTGTAAAATATAGATATAGAGCTTGTCAGTTACTGGATGACTAGAGTTCCCTTCACGTGCTGTTGGAAACTTCCCACTTTTGAAGTCGTGATTAGGAGTTTGTCGTGTTCCAGTGCTTTGTTGTTGGAAAGAATAGGAAACATGGAGGACGCCAGGTTTTTTCTTGCCTATTTCTTGAGGAAATCTTATTAAAGCCAAAATGTATTGAAGATATTTAAATGTAGCATCCCATTCGTTGACAACCATAAACATTCACCACGGTATCTAGATAGTCAGCTGGCAGTTTGGGAATTTCTGTCAAATACATGCTATTTTCGCTGTTTAGAAAACATACAATATGCTTCAAATGGTTATTCATATATGTAAATATGAACTATTTTTACAACAAGACAAGGCGTTGTAGAAAAAAACTAAAAGAATTTCAATCACAGCAATAATCATTCTCCCCTCCGCCAAGTTTAAAGTTTATGGCACATTCAACTCGGAAACTTGGAAATTGTCTCAGAGTTTCCTATAGTAAACATGACTTGAGAGTGTGTTCTCCAATTTCCAACTAGGAAACTCGTATTTACAATAACAAGTAACACACTGAATTAAACATGACAGTTTGTATTAGAGAGATTAATTTAATTGAAAAACATAACAATAATCTTTGATTTATTTATATCTTCGAAAAAAATTTTTTTACTGTGTAGATCAGTGATGTTACTGTTACCTAAAACTAAAACTATTACAAATCATTTTCAGCAACTTAAATAAAGCTGAAATAAAATAAAATATAAATATTAGATGAAAAACTTAAAAACTTAACTGAAATAAATGTCTAAATCAAAGTACTTAATCTAAAATTAAGTAAAGCTAAATAGAAATAAAAATGACAAAAGCACTTAAAATTACTAAAACAAGCTAACAGAAAATATAAAAAATAAAAGCTAATTCAAAATATTAATAAATACTATAATAGTACATAAACCAAACAACACTTACCAGGATCATTTTTTTTAAGTTGCAAGCCAGTATCAGCATTTTTTTTTTTTTTATCATTTTTCATAAAACTTTGATAGCCCCCTTAATATTTTGTTGTATGAATATTTGAACATACAATATATCATATATTTTATTCTAGCTTGATGCATTCTTTTTTATCAGCACTTGAATGTGGGTAAGTTTCATTAAAAAAAGCAACATTTTGAACAAAAAGCAGAGAAAAACGCATTTTTCTCAAAGACTACTTTCCATCCAGATTGGATTCAGAATGATGATCAAAACATAGATGGAGTAGACTGAGTCCATCAACACCCCCAAAGCTTCACAGTCCTATACCACTTGCTAAGCAATGCTTCTATCACTTGTTTCTGTTTCTATTTCACCTGTGTTTTGATCCGGAGATTCTGTACTCTTTCCGAAGATGCGTAATAGTGGCCTCTGCCATGCTGGAAAATTCCGTCAATGGCAGGGAAAGATTTAAAGTCAAGAGAAATAGTGTTTTTTGGTAGTGCTTGATACTATCCATCAGGATTTGATTGGATTATGAATACAATCTCTGAAAAATAACAGGGGTTCATGGTGTCATTAATACATTTTGATAAGCTATTGCAAAGATGAACATTGTTTACTTTGGAATATCATGCACCAATGAATCATTCACAAAAAGACCAGGAAAGAAAGGAAATTTGGTCAATTTTGTTTTCATGCTGACTGCAAAGATTTAGGCTAAATAAACTGACCTTTCAATTAGTGTACAGCAAGTTGCTTTAGAAGAGATGCGTGTGCTAAATGGCAATTAAAAGCAGGTTTGTGTTCAAAAGCCTCTCAGTTTGACAGAGCCCTGCTGATAGAAACATCTGTACACATTCACATATTTTCAGCTTCTCAGCAGGGCTGGGAAAATCGAATTCACGACAGGTACTTGGCAGGAGTATCTGCAGGAGACAGCAAGGTTTTGCCAGACTCCTGGAGTGCAGCTGATGATACCGTGAGTCACCTCACGCCAGGACTCAGATTGCAAAGTCACCTGCGCTCTGTGCTCTAACACTTAGGCAGGAAGTCAAGAGAAACGCCAAACACGACTGACTATTACAACACAAGAGATGCAGTGACGGATACATACGGTTACGTGTAAATTTATTCCATGAGCTGAGTTACCTGATGGTGTAATAGAATATCATTTGGGATAAAAACTGTGCATAAATTCAATGAGGTTACATTAGAAAATAATCTGATAGAGTTATAAGACACCTACGAAAATATCAACACACTAATGCTGTTATACAAACCATTAGAAAGCACAATGCAATCACGATAAAGATAATTCGCTCAGACTAGCTTCTAAACCAATTTGCAGGGGACATATCATGGAAAATTCAATTTACTTTGCTCTTTTGTAGTAAAAGAGTTCAATATGTACATGTAGACATATTCTGATGTACACAGCGAAAAGCTCACACAGAACATTTATTGAAATAAATCTGCATTAACAGGTCATTCAAGAATAGTCATGTATCTGGAATAGTAAGTTTACTATTGCTGCAGTATCTACTACACTGTAAAAAAGAATTGTTGGTTTAACTTAAAAAAGTAAGTTACCTGATTGCCTTAAAATTTAATTGAAATTAAAAATTTGAGTTAATACAATGAAGGTGATTGGTTTAATCAACAGAAACTCAAAGGGCCCTATCATACACCCGACGCAATGCGGCACCAATGCGGCACCATGTTTTTTGCTAATTTCAGCCTGATGCAGTTATTTTCACATCCAGCGCCACGTTGTTTAAATAGCAAATGCATTTGCGCCCATTTGTGCACCGCATTGTTGGCGCGTTATATTGAGGCATTAATATTTTTTTTTTGCTATTTAAAGAGCGATTTTGTAAAGAGCACATACACTCTGCTTTTTACACACACAGGGACACACAGAAGCACAGAAACATGCCAAATATAAAAATAAAAGGATTACAATGTAAAAGATTATTATTGTGTGCATAAAGATAAAAATGCTTTGGTGGAATCCGGCTTGTCCCGTAGATGGTCTGTTCGTGCGCGGAGTTACAGCATTTCCTCACTAGAGAAGCGTTCTTCCGCTAGCATATATATATACACACAAACCCGATTCCAAAAAAAGTTGGGACACTGTACAAATTGTGAATAAAAACAGAATGCAATGATGTGGAAGTTTCAAATTTCAATATTTTATTCAGAATACAACATAGATGACATATCAAATGTTTAAACTGAGAAAATGTATCATTTTAAAGGGAAAAATAAGTTGATTTTAAATTTCATGGCATCAACACATCTCAAAAAAGTTTGGGCAAGGCCATGTTTACCACTGTGTGGCATCCCCTCTTCTTTTTATAACAGTCTGCAAACGTCTGGGGACTGAGGAGACAAGTTGCTCAAGTTTAGGAATAGGAAGTTTGTCCCATTCTTGTCTAACACAGGCTTCTAGTTGCTCAACTGTCTTAGGTCTTCTTTGTCGCATCTTCCTGTTTATGATGCGCCAAATGTTTTCTATGGGTGAAAGATCTGGACTGCAGGCTGACCATTTCAGTACCTGGATCCTTCTTCTGAGCAGCCATGATGTTGTAATTGATGCAGTATGTGGTCTGGCATTGTCATGTTGGAAAATGCAAGGTCTTCCCTGAAAGAGACGACGTCTGGATGGGAGCATATGTTGTTCTAGAACTTGGATATACCTTTCAGCATTGATGGTGCCTTTCCAAATGTGTAAGCTGCCCATGCCACACGCACTCATGCAACACCATACCATCAGAGATGCAGGCTTCTGAACTGAGCGCTGATAACAACTTGGGTTGTCCTTGTCCTCTTTACTCCGGATGACATGGCGTCACAGTTTTCCAAAAAGAACTTCAAATTTTGATTCGTCTGACCACAGAACAGTTTTCCACTTTGCCACAGTCCATTTTAAATGAGCCTTGGCCCAGAGAAAACGCCTGCACTTCTGGATCATGTTTAGATATGGCTTCTTTTTTGACCTATAGAGTTTTAGCCGGCAACGGCGAATGGCACGGTGGATTGTGTTCATCGACAATGTTTTCTGGAAGTATTCCTGATCACATGTTGTGATTTCCATTACAGTAGCATTCCTGTATGTGATGCAGTGCCGTCTAAGGGCCCGAAGATCACGGGCATCCAGTATGGTTTTCCGGCCTTGACCCTTACGCACAGAGATTGTTCCAGATTCTCTGAATCTTTGGATGATATTATGCACTGTAGATGATGATAACTTCAAACTCTTTGCAATTTTTCTCTGAGAAACTCCTTTCTGATATTGCTCCACTATTTTTCGCAGCAGCATTGGGGAATTGGTGATCCTCTGCCCATCTTGACTTCTGAGAGACACTGCCACTCTGAGAGGCTCTTTTTATACCCAATCATGTTGCCAATTGACCTAATAAGTTGCAAATTGGTCCTCCAGCTGTTCCTTATATGTACATTTAATTTTTCCAGCCTCTTATTGCTACCTGTCCCAACTTTTTTGGAATGTGTAGCTCTCATGAAATCCAAAATGAGCCAATATTTGGCATGGCATTTCAAAATGTCTCACTTTCAACATTTGATATGTTATCTATATTCTATTGTGAATAAAATATAAGTTTATGAGATTTGTAAATTATTGCATTCCTTTTTTATTCACAATCTGTACAGTGTCCAAACTTTTTTGGAATCGGGTTTGTGTGTATATATATATATATATATATATATATATATATATACAATATATATTTTTTACAGCTTTTTTCCATGATTCCACAATTGTTTGATTAACATTAATGAAACAGTCAACCTATATATTAAAAACGTATGTACAAATAAAGATGTAAAGATGTTTAATTGTTATTTTGAGCATTGGGATCACTAGACAAGGACTAGATGAACAAATTTTTGTGTAAACCTCAAATTCAACCAAAGTTGACATTTTTCACTTGTTTTGCCTGTAGCTCGAAATGAGCCTGTGCACATTCTGACTCATTTTGCCAGCACGGGTCACATAATGTTATCTGGACACATTAATTATTTAAGTTGATTTGACAAAAAATATTGTGATAACAAATCATGAAAATAATATTTTACAGTGTATGCACAGTATGAAAACCTGGATGACTTATTGCATTTGCCAATATGTGCAGTATACTACAAAGCAAACTCTGAAATACTGTATCCCACAATGTAATGCACTCAACCTGATCTTTCATTTCTAGCATGGTGAATGAACAGGAAGCTACATCAACCTTGATCGTTCACGTCTTTCTTAATGTTGAAGTCAAACGTATTGGATTACTAAGAATTAAATATGCATATTATGAGGTTATGTGAACAGCACAATGACGTGACAAAACTGGAACATACTACTCTTTGAGATTTTTGTGGAATAGTACCTGCTGTTTCAAAAATCGACAAAGTATCATCAAGTTATGTTTACCACAGGCTTTATTTTACTCGTAAATTGGAAAAACTCCATTATAAAACACCCTACATGAAAATCTAGAGGGAACCAGGGGAGAATTAGTCATCCCTGCAGCATTCTATAAGAGTGAATTTGAATCCCACATGCAATTTTTAGCGAATGAGACCCATTACAAGAGAACATCAGAAAAAAAAAATGATATAAAAAAAGTGTAGAATATAACCGCTTTGGCTTTTAGCGGGAAAGCCAGTACAAGAGTCGCATAAAGATTATCACTCATGTTTCCAACACATGGATGTAACAGGACCTCAAAACCTTAGCGGGCAGTGACTAACCCGCAGCGAGAGGATTACATTTCCAGCAGGGGGGAAATACATCATCACTGTAATTCAATAGCATGAAAGAGTCACTAAAAAAAACGTCAAGGGATGTTCCTTGTTCTTAACCTTGCAAAGGTTGTAAATAGAAGACATGATCATCTCATCTACTGAGTTTCACAAGAAGACCTTGAATAAAGTCTTTGAATAATGGCATGAATCACAGTTCAGTTCTGTGTTAGATTTTGACTTTTTTTCCAATTACTTCAATTTCTTTTGTCATTTTCAGCTCTGTCATGTTCAAGGTTTCTCTGATATTAAATGTAGAATTGTACTTTTCTAAAATAAAACATTAAATGGGTTTTTGGGTTCTTTAGAATGGCATTTGAAATGCCATGGATGAGGTATAAGAAAAGGTATGTAAAAATATCAGTATAATTTACTCCACATTATAAACATTTTTCTAAGACTAAGGAACCTATTGATCCGACTGTCTGCATGTACAAATGTGGATCTCACACATCATTTCTATACATTAAAGGTACACTATGTAACTTTTGGCCCTCTAGCGGTTAAAAAACAAAGCTGCATGCATTTTATGGAAGAACATTGTTTTGGTTGTGCTTTGGCTCTGCGTGACTGTGCGGATGATTATAGTTATCCTACTGCTCATAAAACATTCACTATTAGACTTAAAGGGTTAGTTCACCCAAAAATTTTATTTCTGTCATTAATTACTCACCCTCATGTCCTTCCAAACCTGTAAGACCTTCGTTCATCTTCGCTGGCTCAGTATTGGCCGACACTGTACACGTGAGCAGCACGACACATATGCGTGTGATGCTGACACAAGAGCCGGCAAATAATGAGTCGGCGTTCTGACACAGCATAGTAAATTTTGTTAATTTCGAACAAAAAGGTTACATAGTATAACTTTAAACATCTTTTTGATTTTTCTAATGTGGGCCTCAATATTCAAACAGGCTGTATAAGCAATGCGAGAGAATCTGACATTACATAACAGAGTCTACAATTCAAACTTTAAAGGTTTATCTTGATGGATTTAATGTCTCTTTTTTGTTAAATGTTGTAAAAATGCTGAACATGGCTTGAGGGACATTACATGGTATATCGTTTTAATTAGTCAGTACTCTTATGTGGTAACAAAGAACTTTCTGCTGGACTGATAGGATCTAAACCAATTAAATCCTGTGTGCATGAGAGGCCAGTCCACTTCTGTAGATCTCAGATCATTAACAGCTTTAATTAGGGCTGTTTCAGGGCTGTGATGTTGATGATCACAGATCTTCAACAGAGACTAGATTTCTATTTATTTTAAATAGAGGGTAAAAGTCCAAATTAAACTTATGGCTGTTTCTTCAACTACACTGATGTTTATATTTTTTCTAATATGAAAGTTTTTTTTTTTTTTTTTTTGCCATGCTTTTATTACATATCACTTAAAATATAAAAAGAAAAAAATTAAGATAAATATAACTTGAGAATATTTATATAGTGTATCATTTTTAAAAAAAAAACTATGCATCATTTGAGATCAGACAAAACTGACATATGATGGTTCTACAAAAAACAACTTTATGAAAAATTTGACAGGACATGCATGAACATTGTTAGTAGTGGATGTACTTGCATTGTAGGAGAGTTCTGTTAGAACGTTTTCTGAACCAACAAATGACATTTTCGTCTCATCTCAAATTAAAACAATGTCATTTATTACTCATCCTCATGCCGTTCCACACCCGCAAGACCTTCGGTAATCTTCGGAACACAAATTAAGATATTTTTGTTGAAATCGGATGGCTCAGTGATAGCCAGCAATGATATTTCCTCTCTCAAGATCCATAAATGTAATAAAAACATATTTAAATCAGTTCATGTGAGTACAGTGGTTCAATATTAATATTATAAAGCGACGAGAATATTTTTTGTGCGCCAAAAAAACGAAATAGCGACTTATATAGTGATGTCCGATTTCAAAATACTGCTTCATGAAGATTCGGAGCGTTATTAATCAGCATGACGATTCAGTGGTTCGGAGCGTCAAAGTCACGTGATTTCAGCAGTTTGACGCGATCCGAATCATGATTCGACACAAAAGATTCATAACGCTCCGAATCTTCATGAAGCAGTGTTTTGAAATCGGCCATCACTTTATAAGTCGCTATTTCGTTTTTTTGGCGCAAAAAAAATATTCTCGTCGCTTTATAATATTAATATTGAACCACTGTACTCACATGAACTGATTTAAATATGTTTTTAGTACATTAGTGGATCTTGAGAGAGGGAATGTCATTGCTGGCTATCACTGAGCCATCCGATTTTATCAAAAATATCTTAATTTGTGTTCTGAAGATGAACGAAGGTCGTACGGGTGTGGAACGACATGAGGGTGAGTAATAAATGACATTATTTTAATTTTTAGGTAAACTAACCCTTTAAGAGACACTACTTTCTAAAGTTCCACAGGGAAAAAGTGTTCAGTTGAAAAAAACACCCTTCTATTTTCTCAGTAATTTTTCTTAAAAAGGATGTTAGATTGGCCCATAATTGCTGAGTGTCAAATGTTGTACAAATATTTCTTTAAAAGCATGTAAAGTAGCTTCCTCTAATTGGAGATGATTCCACAGAAAGGCTCATTTGCATAATTCAGAAGAGCTTGGTTTATAAACAGCTTAATATGGCTAACGGAAGCTGTAAACATTGAGTTTTAATTAAAATGGATTTGAGGGTCGGAGTCTATCTGGATCTACTCAGCAAATAGGAAGAATGCTAAATTTAAGCACTAGGGATTTGAGCATTAATTTCACCTCATTCTCACGTACACAGATACTTGTGAGTTATATAGTGGGTTATATTACTAAACATACAAAAACAAGTAAACAAAAAGTTTGCTAGGGGCAAGGCATATCTGTTATTGGGGTAATGAAAACATTTTAACTAAAACACTGTTATGAAAATTAATAACACTTAATAAAAATAACACTTCTAGATTATCAATAATGCATCAATGTTTTCGAAAAAGAAACATCTAAAAGTAATAGCTGCATGATGTTAAGCACCACAGTGAATGAAAACCAGTAAACTGAACCCCGTTTTATAAAACACATCTTACATGAGATTAATTAGATATCCTACATACACAACATACAGCAAACATAACACTACAACTTGTATCCGCACAAAAAGATGCAAATACAAGTGAACTTGAGTTACGTGCTTGTCTGAATGTGTAACTCCTGTTGTGGGTGCACTCTTCCCGTAACAACGCTCTAAAACATGGACTATTGCAAAACTAATGCACAAAAAAATTACAACATTCTATTACAATAGTGTTTTCATTATAATGTTATATACACCGATCAGACATGCAAGGCGCAGCGCAAGTGTGTTTGCTAGTTTGCGTCCGGCGCCGTTAGCGTTTTCCCGTTCAACGCCACGTCCTTAAATTAGTAAATGTATTTGCGCCAGTTAGTGCGCATATGGGCGTGCTGGTCTAAAAAAGAGGTGTGTTCAGGCGCATTGCCAGCGCATTGCTATTTTAAGGAGCTGAAAATAGACTGCGCCATAGACCAACTCAAACCTGGTCTAAAGTCTAAAGTCAATGGCGCAATATTTTTTTGTTAGAGCGCGTTGGTAGAAACTGCGCCTCTGGGCGCGTCCACAGTGCGTGTTGACTTTGCTTATTACACACAGGGATGCGCATCACACAAACATGCCAAATATTAAAAACAAAAGGATTACAGTGTAAAAGAATATTATTGTGTAGGCTACATAAATATAAAAATGTAATGATGAATAGTCATTGCGTGTATTAGAATTAGGCTACCTATTTTCAACTCAGCCTATTACTACTTATAATGATGAACGAAATTGGCTAATTAATTGAACAATCGTGCCAATACACACACATATATATTAACTGACTCATCGCGCAGAGCTATTTGAAAGCCTGCATTTGCAAGCCCGCTTTAACTTCGCGCACGAGCAGATCGGTTTCTTCGCTTGAAAAGCGTTCAGCTTTTCCGCCAACAAATTCCGCCACGTAAATAGCAATCCGCCATGGCGCGAGCGCATCTCGCTCTTAAAGGGAATGGGAGATGACACTCTGATTGGTTTATTGAACGTTACGACCATTACTCATTAAGAGAATAGGGACAACCCATTTCAAAAATGCGCCCCGGTGCACGGACCGTTTTTCCGTCGTTAAAATAGCAAAAGTGGATTTGGACACGCCCTGAGTGCACCTGCGCCGTGCGCTTTACACTTTGCGTTTAGATCGTTAAAATAGGGCCCATTATTATGACCACCTTCCTAATATTTTTCTGCCAAAACAGCCCTGACCCGTCGAGGCATGGACTCCACTAGACCCCTGAAGGTGTGCTGTGGCATCTGCACCACGATGATAGCAGCAGACCCTTTAAGTCCTGTAAGTTGCGAGGTGGAGCCTCCATGGATCGGACTTGTTTGTTTAGGAAATCCCACAGATCCTCGATTGGATTGAGATCTGGGGAATTTGGAGGCCAAGTCAACACCTCAAACTCGTTGTTATGCTCCTCAAACCATTCCTGAACAATTTTTGCTTTGTGGCTTTGTGGCTTTGTGGCAGGAACATTATCCTGCTGAAGAAGGCCACAGCCACCAGGGAATACTGTTTCCATGAAATGGTATACATGGTCTACAACAATGCTTAGGTAGGTGGAAGTGTATTCTTGTGCCAGTTGTCCAAAATGTTTAATCTGGATCAGAATGATCTGGAATCCCATGTTATGCTGTCCAGGATCAGGAAATCCATCTTACTTTTGTGCCAGTTTCTCAAAGTAAAATTGGATCACCCTGATCCAGACTTTTTCATACCAATGGTGTATTTTTTTTTTAACCAGTTTTAAAGTTTTATTACATTTTTGTTCCTGAAATCCACCCTTCTACTGCGATCAATATAATCCTGATTTTTTTGATCAAAGCTATCCCAATCTTACTAAAATGTTTTGAACAACACAAACTGATGATTTGATCCAGATCAAAACCAAGATTGGATTTTATGATCTAATCTGATTTCAGAATCCTTTTTTTTCCCTTTTGAACAACTAATTTTCAAGATTTGATCCAATATACGATATCCGAAATCCGATCAGATTACTTTTGAGCAACTGGCCCCTCATGATCAAAGTGATCCCAGGCATCACTGCACGCTTTCAAATCCATAGTTTCACTTTATTTCGCCAGCATGGACTGAATGCTATCCTAATGCTAACCAATCAGACCTCAGGTACTGCCAAAAATGCTGCAATAACTGGAAAAAAGAAATATACTTTTTATATTTAAATATACTATATATATATATATATATATATATATATATATATATAATTTGATTAATTTGAGTAAAAATGTGTTTTCCTTACCAAGAAAGTGGCAAAATGAAAACCACTATTTTCTGTTTCAAACGTTCACATAGCATCTTTAGGTTATAAAAACATAAATTCAAATCTAGATTTTGATTTTAAAAAGTTTATTATAAAAACATATTTTTTCCCCAAAATGTAATAAATCCATGACACATTTTTTTTTTTTTCAAAAAGCAATTAATCCATCAATATAAAAGTTATTTTTCATATTGAAAATACACAACAAAGTAAGTTGATTCACATATACGACAGCCTCTGAACTTTGTCAATACTAATCTTATATACAGGTATTTGACTAAAAATGCATTCAGTTGTGCTTACAAAATGAATTCAACGAGTCATCTTGTTAATGTTATAAATTACTTGAGTGGCTCATCTTCTTAATCTCCTCACATAAAAAGATTACATTTCGATGGCTTACATTTCTTCCCCACTGCAGAAACCACCACAGGTTCATCAGTGCCATCAAAATTATTAATTTTTCTGTTTTTGTTGATCACAAAATAGATAAGGAAAACTAGGATTCCGGGTGTATTCAGAGCGCCGCCATTACTGTTTACAGTGCGTGGAATGGTGTGCTGTGATTGGTTGAGCGGATATATCGCCGTCTGCAGAGAAGGGAGACTGGCGTTTGTCGTGTTTTGGAAAGAAAGGGAGAAAAATGCTCGCATTTTGCGCAAAATTAATAAATGACTTTTCAATACCAACCAGATACAATACCGATTTTGGTGGAAACTCAATTCTTTTAAAAAATGGCGTTTATCACATTTTGGAACCAAACTCTTCATATATATATATATATATATATATATATATATATATATATATACACACACACTTAGTATTTTGTTTTCTGGTAAATATATATATATATAAATTAAAACCAGAAAGAAATCACCTGCTAAGCTTGTTTTCAGAAAATATATCTTAAGAGTGCATTTGGTCTTATAGCACCAGACCAGCACATTTTAAGAATATAATTTTTTTTGCAGTGCCTGCACTGTACCGTCAATCATGTTGACAGATCTTAGCAAAATCCATCCTGCTCTGCTGTCTTTATCAAGCATCTGAGTGTAACTCACATCATCAGGGGAACTAGAGCTTGCAGCTTCCTGTTCCGACGGCAGAAGGTGGAGATATCTGGAAATCTAAGCATGGCAATAAACTTCACAGGGAAGGAATCACAGGGTGTGACCCTCAAGCCCGGACTGAGATGCCATCTCAAAGTCTGGCCCGAATGAGATTTGTGCAAATAGCACAGGAAGTAAAGCCCCCTGAGGACAGCTCAAGGTTAAAAGCCCACATAAAGAGCCAGCAGCTCAGAAGAAATACATCTGCAAAACACAGAATATAAAAAAAAGTCCTTTTCAGTGAGCCATAAAAGCAAATAATCCCAGACACAGAAAACATTTTCTGAATTATTTTTGTTTTGTTTTTTTGGTACCAATAACTAAACAACCTTTAAGCAACGCAACATTAGTTGGGAAGCATAACTGCACAAGTCTTGTTTTCATAGAATGCATCTTGAATGGAGTTTATTTTTCTCATCCCATAGGCAAATTTTTTTTCCTACTTTTTAAACCTCACTCAATTTGGTTAGGTTTATGCTTACAACAAGAGAAAAACAACTTGCCAAAATAATTCAAGTATATTCCCTGAAAACAAGTTTTAATATATAACCCAATTTTACTTCTCATTTGATCTTGTTTTAAGGATGCTTAGATCTTTTTATTGGAAAACATTATACAAATACTTGAACTAAAATGATTTTTCCTTTGTACTTCCTCTCCAAAAGTAGTTCGTAAGTCCTTAATGAGGTTCTAAAAGTCTCTTTCTTCACTTTCTCCACATTCACACGGAAACAGGTTTCATCTTTTCTGGGCTGCTTAAGTAAAACTGTGAAAATTTATTCTGAATGCTATTTAAAACACAAAATAAAATCCCATAGAGCTGGAGGCTGGCGCTCAGACAGACGTGCATCTGCCGACAGCATTGCCTTGCTTCTTCACTTCAAAGAAACAGATTTCCCAACCGCAAAAAAAGCCACAGGGATGATTTACTGTCCTGAAGATCCCATAAAAAACCTTCACATCACATCCATACAAAGTTGCCTTTTCGAGAGCCCAAATCAGGGGGCGAGAGCATGTTTAATGGTGTCACCTGCTAATAGGTTGAAGCTATCAGCTTTCCCTTTGCTCCTTTAAACATAAAACGGTTTTGGTGCACTGGGATCACCTATTAAACCTTCAACACACACACACACACAAGTTCTCTCATCAGCAGAGAAATGACAGCCCTTTCATCTCACATCCCCATAATCCGCTCTCATTAGCGGCACTGAGCAAAAGTAGAGGGCGGACACATGGATGAAGGAGATGCATCACTGCTGCTTGTGAAACAGTGAACCATGGCTGTACAAAAAACAATCCCTCCCTTCTCCGTTGTCGCACACACCAGGGACCCTCCGTGTCTGCATACAGAGACACACGCTAATTAAAGCAAACCTTGCATGAGCCTGGTGAGATTTGCAGTTCTTCCTTATCGCCTGCACCCCCGGTCTGCCTCCGAAGACGTGTTAAAGAAACAAACAAACATAGGTGGGAATATAACAAGCAAATGCAAGAGTGGGCTTCTCTTGAGGCAGCGTAGACGTACATGCATATCGGAGCGCCATCAGTTCCTCGTAATAATGCAGTGCTAAGCTCTCGCATAGTGCTTTTTCAACCCTGACGAGGCTGAAATGATATGACACAGTCGAGAGCCAAGACGGCATGACTGTTTAGGATAAACACCAATGTGCCAATAAGAAGAATAAGGGTCATTTTTATAAGGCACAAAGGTGAAGATATCACCTTGTTTTCTACTGAAGCTAAGCAGGGTTGAACAAATTTCATTATAAAATTATATTTTTAAAGACTGTTTACATTTTAAATATTCACTCCTGTTAGAAAGTTTGTGGGTCGGTAAAATGTAGCTCTTACGGAATGAACGCGGTGCCGGTTTTGTTTTTTTCCGTAAGTAGAATAGGGAAGGCGTAGAACATACGGCATAAGCGTTTTGCAAGGCGATAATTTGTGTTTATAAAGCATATACAGTTGTATTTTTTTTCGAAAATGACCAATCGTTTTGCTAGATAAGACCCTTGTTCCTCGTCTGGTATCGTTTAAAGCCCTTTGAAGCTGCACTGAAACTGCAATTTTGACCTTCAACCGTCTGGAGACCATTGAAGTCCACTATAAAGAGAATAATCCTGGAATGTTTTCATCAAAAACCTTAATTTCTTTTCGACTGAAGAAAGAAAGACATGAATATCTTGGATGACATGGGGGTGAGTAAATTATCAGGAAAATTTTATATAAAAGTGGACTAATCCTTTAATGTTCATTTTAACATTTACTAATACATTATTAAAATCAAATGTTGTATTTGTTAACATTAGTTAATGCACTGTGAACTAACATGAACAAACAATAAACAGCTGGATTTTTTATTAAATAACATTAATAAAGATGTAACAAATGTATTGTTCACTGTTAGTTCATGTTAGTTGATACATTCATGAATGTTAACAAATGAGACCTGATTGTAAAGTGTTACCATTATTATTATAGTTCCAATCTGCTTTCTAAAGATGGGTCAGAAATCTTACCTTTATCTTGAGCCTAGGTATTTTTCTGTGTTTGGAAGCTGAACTGAGTTGGAAATGTTTGTATTCAGATTTATAACATTACTCTAAAGGTGGGAAGAAAATAAGTTGTCAACTTAAAACAAATAGATACATTTTCATGGTGAGTGCTTTTTTTTAAAGATATATTTTTGCCATTTTTGTCTTTATTATGATAGGACAGTAAGCAGACAGGAAGCGAAGTGGGAGAGAGAGTGGGGACGAGATCGGGAAAGGTCCGCGAGCCGGGACTCAAACTCGGGCGCCCGAAGCACAAAGGAAATATATGTCGGTGCTGCCCACTAGGCTATCGTTCTTTTATAAGCCAGTAGAATTGTTTTTTCTATAACTGCCTTTCGTGATCATACTTGAGAGTCCTTATCAAAAATTTCGAAAACGTGCACTAGACAAATTGAAATGTTCAAAACCATCTCTTCCCCAACAGAACCATGCAGATCACATTACGGTACAATATGTTTTCTATTAACAGGCTCATGCAGAGTGATCGCTGAAATGAATGTACAATTAAAACCAAATGACAAAGCCAGGCTAAGATGACGACCGATCTCATATTGATTTTGATAAATCTCGCCTCTCGCTTCTTTTTGCCCAGATAAGACTGGTTTGGCAAGCACACAGTACGACATAACTGTGAATCTGTCGAAACCAAGTCTGCGCTGAATGATCACACCGGGAGCCCTCAAATCATCACCACTTCTCTTGCCATTTTCTACAGCGCTGTGCAAGGCATTTGATTGGTTTGACAGGCCTATGAAAGCATGTTGCCTTGGTTTCCAGAGTGTGTTTCTGTCATTCTGCCTGTAATAGCTAAATTTTAGATGGAGCTTTGCAGACAGTGAAATTACCTGCACATTTTAGCTGTGAAGATACCGGGATTGCTGATCAAACAAATGGATTTGTGATGCCAGACCGGCATCATTTTTCTCATTTTTACTGGGTCACCAGTAAAAATAGATAATAATAACAATTATGGAAGATGGTGGATATTAATGGTGTTAGATATGAATGCATAGGTCTACATATTGGGTACGTCCACAAAGTTCCTTGTGAAAACATCCTTTAAAATAAATGAGTCTCCTTGCTCTTAACCTATGGTAATTACTCTGCACTGCACGTCCTACCACCCTCTTTACCACAAAGATCAGCGTGGAAAATCGAGTCGGGTGAGCAGCCAACCGCGATCAAGCAAATTGAAGATGAAGGAAATGAATTCTCAATCAGTTGTGCCATAGTTATTGGGAAACAGCTTAATGAGGATTTAAAAGGGATTCCTCCTGCTGTTCCAAAGAGGTGGAGAAGGAAAACCTGGGCGTAGAGCCATAACAAAATGTCCAAGATGGAATGCACATTGGGCTGTAAACAACATCTGAGCAGGTTTTTCCTTTGTTAATTTTTAAGATTTTGGGACTAATTGGGCAAATGTTTAGGGCAATCTTTTTAGACAGTCAGAACAGCTACAAAATCTCTCAGAGAGGCTTCTTCCATCCAGTAGTCTAAGGGTGTGTTCACACTTGTAGTTTGGTTTGCTTGGTTCAATTGGTCCAGACCAAAAAAAAAAAAAAACAGCGTTCACATTGGCATTTTTAACAACGAACCTAAAGGCATAGGGATACGTTGACAACAGGGCTGCATGATAAATCGCAATTAACATGAAATCAATTTGGCTTAGTGCGATTATGAAATCGCAAAGGCTGCGATTATTTTTTATGTGCAACTTGTCAGTGAAGCGCGGCTCTGTGAAGCAACACACGCCAAACATCTTTCCAAACACGAGAAGCATTTATGAACCTCTTATCCAATAAAAGACAACATTTAAAAACATGTTTTTACTCCAAACTCACTTCATAACGTCAGCTGAGTGTTTGAAATAACATCCTTCTGTAAGATGATGCTTCACACAACATATTATTTTATAGTATTCTATACAGTGATAAAGGCTATGCTTAGCATTGAAGTATAAATACACTTTATTATCATGAAAGTACACAAGGCGGCTTGAAGAACTCAGATAAATCATATACTGTCATAGTCATGTGTTTATAATGCGCATAGGTATTTCTTGGAATGACGTGCGTTATATCGTAGGGGGCATATTTGGAGTTCCTGCATGAGAGCGCCCTCTGGCTTTCAGATGGAGCAGAACTTACTACTTATCACAGAGCCGTGCTTCACTGAGAAGCTGCGCATTTAAAAAAAAAAAAAAAAAAAAAAAAAAAAAAAATATATATATATATATATATATATATATATATAATTTTTTTTTTTTTTTAATGCGCAGCTTCTTAGTGAAGCACGGCTCTGTGATAAGTAGTAAGTTATATATATATATATATAATATAAAATATTTATATATATATATATATATATATATATATATATATAAAATCGCTGGCTTAGCCAAATCGTATGCGGTTTAATTACAATTAATTGTACAGCCCTAGTTCGCAATCCTTTTATGATGTATGTTTAGTGACGGAACTTACCGAAAACATCCAAAAAAGTGCTGTGTGCTTGGATGCTCATTGCATGTGCATCTATATGACGGTATTTTTTCCAGCTGAGAACTAGTGAAGAGCTTCTAAAATGTGTATAGTAGTCAAAAATAACTGTGTCCACGCCTTTTCAGCGCTAATTTTGCACTGCGTGTCTTTAGTAAGTCTTGACAGTAGTTTTTTAACACCAAAAGAGTGTTTGCGCTGGCGCAAGCTGTTAGTAAATCTGGCCCTTAGTGACTATGTTATGGAAAAGAGAATTTTAATTCAGTAGTTTAAAAAAAGGTTTAAACAAATTAATGTAGTACATTAAAGTAATGTACAAAAAGTTAAGCAAATAATAATGTGATACTTTACTCATTACATTAAAAAAAGTAAGTAATGCACAATACTTGTAATGTGTTACCCCCAAGCCTGCTTGAAAGAGTGACTGTCCCTTTCTGAGATGCACTTTACTATCAAAACCTTTTTTTTTTTTTTTGAAAGGTTTGAAAGTGTGAAAGTGTGTCTCTGAAAAGTGTAAACACTGTGGCTCTGTTGCACTGTCAACATTATGTTTGTTTGAGCGACTCAACAAAGAAAGTCTATAATACCTTGAGAAAGCTATCCTTTAGCACCCTCATTCATCTTAATGAACTGCCCTAATCAGCAAAACCTTGTCGTGCCTAATTCACTCTACCATACAAGGACATTTAACAGAAAACACTGCTTGATTCACAAACTAAAACAAAGGTACCACCACTAAAAACACCACCACTTTGTACTTGTTAAAATGTATTCTTATACTCTTATATATACACATGCAACATAATTGTGCAGAATTGAAGAAGCAATTAATTGGAGTGACATGAAGTGGAATTTACTCTATTCATCTGTCTATCAACCATTGAAAAGTTTGTGGTAAGTAAAAAAAAATATTTTTAAGAAATTAATACCTAGAAGTAAGGTTAGTATTACGGTTTCCACTAAAATATTATGCAGCACAACTGTCTTCAACATTGATAATAAAAAGAAATGCTTCTTGAGCAGCAAATCAGAATATTAGAATGATTTCTGAAGGATCATGTGACACTGAAGACTGGAGTAATGATGCTGAAAATTCAGCTTTGCCTCACAGGAATAAATTTAATTTTAAAATATATTAAAATAGAAAAGAGTTCTTTTAAATTGTAGTAATATTTCACAATATTACTGTATTTTTGATCAAATAAATGCAGCCTTGCTGTGCATAAAAAACATGTATTATACAAATGTATATTTGATCAAATAAATGCATATAAGCAAAAATAAAAGATTTTTTCCAAAAACATTAAAAATCTGTTTTGATAACTTCTTACAGTTATATGAATTTCTTTTAATTCCACTTCCTTGTATACAAATTTGAATTACAACTCTAAAACAGTGACCTCTGATTTACAAAAAGACTTTTGTCCAGCTCACACATATCAGGGAAATGTCATGGCCACATCTTCTCATGTAGGAGCAGACAGGGAGCAGCTGGAGATATCATGCAGGACAGGAGCCGATAGTGAATAAACCACAAACTGATAAACTGTGCATATGACTGCTGTGGCATGAGGATACAGATGGAACAAACTTCAGTGACCTTGCTTCTATTGACCAGAAAATGAGCTTAGACTGTGGACTGTGAAGCAGATAACATTGGAGCCAGGCTACTGTAAACAGCGGAAAATATCCGTCAGTATGTCTTGATCTCGCAATGCGGCTATGACGGCTGCTCACTTTGCCACTTTTAGGGATTTGTGCAATTCAGTGTGCTTAAAGATACCCCAGATTTCACTACTGATCTGCAATTAGAAAATAGAGCTAATGTGCTCACACTAATTAAAAAAAGGAGTGTCAAAAAAGCAGACAGGGCCGAATGATAGTAAGAAGTCATTATTTATCTGTAATTAAAACAAAAGCAATGTCATCTCTTACTGTTTCACTGCATTGCAGAATACCAAGGTCTACAAGTAATGAGCTGTGCTCTGAAATTCAGTGTATAAAATAAAAAAATTAGTTAAATTTATAACTCATATTCATATTCAATAGTTCTGCTTATATTAATGTTCATGTGGATGTAAAATACCAAATGCATTTCATTGTGTGTGTATGCATGTATGTCTCTCTCTCTCTCTCTCTATATATATATATATATATATATATATATATATTACGGCTGTCGATTTAATGCATTAATTAGATTAATTAATTGCGGTGAAAATTGACGTGTTAAAATTACTAACGCATTATGGAGCATATAGAATGCAATTAGAATGTCCCTAAAATTCAAGAAATGTAGCAAAAAAATGCCTCTGTGTGAGTTTTGTCTCATATTTACATCATATGATATAGTTAAGCTATATCACACAAGCAATGAGTGCAATGTCACACGAGTGCTGTTTTTCTGTCCAGAATAGTAAGAGTGAAAATGTGATATTGGTTTTATACAAGACCAATACATAAGAAGTTAATATTGTGTTATTTTAGACACAATATTGTCTGTTTTGTTCAATTTTGCCAACAAAAATATAAAGACAAAGCAGACCTGTTCATCTCCGAGCAACACACAGCAGCATTTCACTGAATGCGCAATTTGAAAGAATCAGGTGAACCATTAGGATTGTTGAACTTGAAGCGGCGCTGCACAGACCGATTGGTGTATGCAGTACTTGGATGTCATACACTGATCGGTCTGATGGTGATCCGCTTCAAGTCAAACAAGCCTAATGATTCAATGGACCATGCATAAAGAAAACCATTTACTTCACTCCTGAATCAATCACCCGTTTGAACTAATCGAATAAATGAATGACTTAATCATTAAGACATTTATTGCCACCTAATGGCAGTTTTAGTTTCTTAATAATAAGTATTATAATTATAGTATAATTTCATTTAAAATATAATTTCATTTTTCCATAGTAATAAAAAAACAAAAAACATTAAAGGTATAGTTAACCCAAAAATGAAAATTCAGGCATCATTTACTCACCCTCATGGTCCGAAGAGTATGTGTAATAAATTCTATGTTGAATAAAATATTTCTTGCTGAAGCTACTTTTTGTAATATCTCTTTGTTGCTTTACACAATAATGACTTTTGGGAGAATAATTATCTTTTAAGAGTAATTTCTCAGCCAAATTTGATGTGCGATTAATGTAATTAATTAGATTAAAAATTTGAATCACTTGATTTTATATATATATATATATATATATATATAGTAATTGCTTACCGCAAAATTTTGAACGGATGTGTGTGTGTGTACATACACACACACATCCGTTCAATATTTTGGGGTAAGCAAGATTTTTATTTTATTTTATTAAAATGAATACTTTCGTTCAGCAAGGATGCGTTAAAGGATTTGTTCACTTTCAAATAAAATTTTCCTGATAATTTACTTACCTCCATGTCATCCAAGATGTTCATGTCCTTCTTTCGTCAGTCGAAAAGAAATCAAAAACCTTAATTTATTTTCGACTGAAGAAAGAAGGACATGGACATCTTGGATGACATGGGGGTGAGTAAATTATGAGGAAAATTTTATTTGAAAGTGAACTAATCCTTTAAATTGATCAAAAGTGTCGGTAAGGACATTTATAATGTTGCAAAATATACCTATTTTTAGATACATCAAAGAATACTGAAAAAAAAAAAATACAAAGCAGCACAATGTTTTCATCCTTGACAAAAATAAGAAGCTTTGCATCACAGGAATAAATAATATTTTAAAATATGTTCAAATAGAAAATGGGTATTTTAAATGGTAATTTTTTTTTTTTTACTGTTTTACTGCAATTTTGTTCACATAAATGCAGCCTTGGTGAGCAGAAGAGACTTCTTTCAAAAACATTTTAAAAATTGACCCCAAACTTTTGTGTTCTCGGTTTGTTGTTTTTTCAGCGTCTCAATTTTAAGCATCAAGTCCATTTTGGCTTATTTAAAATGTTGACATTTCTTCAATTCAATTGCTGTACTGAACTAAACATGGCAGTTGAAAACTGACCAATCGCTTAAAATGCACTTGGCATCATTTTCAGATTTAATTCTGCCAGGTCAGTTAAAGTGTAATCTCTCACTTAAATTCAGTGGCTGCACTTGAAGAGTTCGCTAACAGATACATATCGTCTTCCAGGTGCCAGTCTTCTTATCACCCTTAAAGGCTTTCTATAAAACACCACGGTCTCCTGCTGGAGCTACAAGGCCAAGGGCAATTTTACGGTATCTCTCGCAGAGGATCTCTGCTGATGTAGAGGTTACTTTTCTCTCTCGCTAGCGCTATCTTACCTCACTCCACTACATTAGCGTGCTACTGCGCTAATGCCGCAAGGACAATCTCCAAATTGAGCCCAGCAAAAACGTTTGACAGATAACACTTCAAAAAAAGTAGAGAGAGTTTAAAAATGAACCCACTCAAACCGGCCGACATTAACTCAGCTAAAAATCAGCATTATGGTAACACGGTGACGGAAAATGCAAATGTCGCCGCTAATGAAATTTGGCTGCTCGTTTCTTGGCAAGGTTTGGAATTAAAAAGATTTAGGACAGAGGGAGAAGAGGAGATAGAAATGTTCACATATAATGAGAGAAAATGACAAAGGGAGGAAGGTACAGAGGAAGCAGGCGAAGAGTTATTGAGCCGTGAACAACAGAGACGTACTCAAAAGAGAATGAGGCTATTTATTAAGAAATAGAAACATGAAACCAGAGGATCCATCAGTTACCTAGGAGCTCTGTTGGAAAGTCTGCACGTTTGGTGCTGTAACTGCCAGTTTGCTATTGCATACTATTACTGTAGTATATACTATATACTTCAAAATCAAAATATGTATACATAGAGTGCACAATGCAATGCTCTCAACTTCACCTTCCCATTACCAGTTTGACGAATGAAAGTAATATCTCTTTCTTGACTCATTATTTGATCAGGCTGCCAAATGTGAAAACATTTTTACACAAAATCATATCAAAATGCAAAGTAATTCCAAGAACTGGAGACTACTCACGTCACATACACCATAGAGAGATCATGTGACAATAGGCCTAAAAGACCATGTTATTGTGGAATAATGCACTTATTTTTAATAAATAGTAGGCATTATACATTATATGCAGTATTTAATAAGTAGCAAGCTAGTATTTAATTCCGAACACAGTCATTCAAGTCTTTCCATTATCCAGAAAGAAAACAGATGACAAAGAGTTGACAGAGAGTGACAGAAAAACACCCCCAAATATTTTAAAATCGTATTTGTTCCAGGGTTTGTTCCTAAATGAGCAGCTCTAAGTGACATGACAGATTTCATTCAAAGGAATATTTACATATTGCTCATCTGAGACAACACCGCCTGGGGAGATGATGGCGTCGTGATCATCATAAATGTCTCTGTTAACCTATTAAAAGGAATGTTCTGGGTTCACAACCAGTTACATCGACAACATCTGTGACAAGAAAAATTATTTGCCCCTCAGTTGTTAAAAAAAGCAACAACTGCAGTTATAGTAAGCAAGCACCAGATAATGCACAGCTTTTAAGACTTCGATATTAAATGTTAACACAAAACTAGCATGCTTACTAACATTTTCTATATAAAGTTAGATCCAATTTTATTTCCCCTTGTGAAAAAGTACACTTTAGCATTTTTTTTAATTACTTATGGAAATAATATATTTCAAAAGAATATAATTATGTGCAAATTGAACATACTGTTTTCGAACACTTAAAGGTGCCCTAGAATTAAAAATTGAATTTACCTTGGCATAGTTAAATAACAAGAGTTCAGTACATGGAAATGACATACAGTGAGTCTCAAACTCCATTGTTTCCTCCTTCTTATATAAATCTCATTTGTTTAAAAGACCTCTGAAGAACAGGCAAATCTCAACATAACACCGACTGTTACGTAACAGTCGGGATCATTAATATGTACGCCCCCAATATTTGCATATGCCAGCCCATGTTCAAGGCATTAGACAAGGGCAGCCAGTATTAACGTCTGGATCTGTGCACAGCTGAATCATCAGACTAGGTAAGCAAGCAAGAACAATAGCGAAAAATGGCAGATGGAGCAATAATAACTGACATGATCCATGATATTTTTAGTGATATTTGTAAATTGTCTTTCTAAATGTTTCGTTAGCATGTTGCTAATGTACTGTTAAATGTGGTTAAAGTTACCATCATTTCTTACTGTATTCACGGAGACAAGACTGTCATTATTTTCATTTTTTAAACACTTGCAGTCTGTATAATTCATAAACACAACTTCATTCTTTATAAATCTCTCCAACAGTGTGTAATGTTAGCTTTAGCCACGCAGCATAGACTCAAACTCATTCAGAATCAAATGTAAACATCCAAATAAATACCATACTTACGCGATTAGACATGTTGCATGACGAACACTTTGTAAAGATCCATTTTGAGGGTTATATTAGCTGTGTGAACTTTGTTTATGCTGTTTAAGGCAGTCGCGAGCTCCGGGGGCGGGGAGCATGAGAATTTAAAGGGGCCGCAGCCTGAATCAGCGCATATTTAATGATGCCCCAAAATAGGCAGTTAAAAAAATGAATTAAAAAAATCTATGGGGTATTTTGAGCTGAAACTTCACAGACACATTCAGGGGACACCTTAGACTTATATTACATCTTTTGAAAAGACGTTCTACAGCAACTTTAAATGCATGTTATTTGCAAATAATGAAAATGTGTTATAGTTTAAATTTATATCAAACGCAATTAATTAAGAGTGCTTTTAAAATACTTAAATGGAAGTACATCTTTATATGTGATTTCATAATTACTTCTATTGTCTTTGAAATATGGTAAAAGTGTACCTAATTTACTGACAAACATTTATGGAAAACTAAAATGTAATGTAATTTCTATTGACTTTCTATTTATTACACATTTCTAATGAAAAGATTGAAATTTAGTAGATTTAAATATTTATTGTACATGAAATATTAAATAATACAGTCAAAATTAAAATCAAGTACTTTACGTGTTTTACATGTATGTTAGTCAACATAGCAAAATAAGTGTACATTGAAGCACAACAAAATATTATTCAATTCTAATGGTTTAAAATGTACTTTAAAGTAAAACTTTAATTTGACATTATGACAAAATGCACTTAAGTGTGCTAAGAAACAGTCATGAAAGTGTTCTCTCTTTAAGTACACTTCAGTGGGCTTTTATTTAATTAATATTATATTATCTGCAAGAACATCTTAAATATACTTTTGACTTAAATGACGTTAATCCTAGTATATTTCACACAATGTTAGATACCAACATACATAATGAGACAATGTCTTCAATCAAACTTAAACTGACAATAAGAGTCTGACGATAAAAACCAAACAAAAACATTATAAACAACAACAATCAGTTTTCACCAGATGCCAGGTATGTGACAACACACCACTGTTGATGTACTGCAAACACTAACGGGAACTACTTCAGTAACAAATAACTAGAAGTTCATCCGCCTAGAGGAGTCAAAGTGAATTTAGACAACTTTAAATTTGAAATGATACAAATTTTAAAGAGAAAAAAATAGTGTGCTATAATAAGATGAGCTTTATATTTTAAAACTGTTTTAATTCTATTGTAAGTGCCTTACTGTAATTGTGATCGAACACTATGTTTAATTGCGACCAAATAATCCATTAGTATTCAGATTGATGGCTCAGTCAGCTTTCATGTAAACACCTCAAATCAATACAACTGAGCTTGATCTGAATTAAATTTTGATTGGATTGTGAGGGATGCTGTAGACCTGAAATAATCCGAGCAACAGGAAAACAATAAGTATGTAAACTCTTGAATAAGACTATATTCTGAATCGGATTCAAAATTACCTTGTTTACATTACAGTTTTACATCTTAAAAACATGCATAGTCATGCGAGCCCTCGAGCTCAGAGGATCTCCTGTCCTTGGCTCATTTTGTGTCAAACTTGTGAATTCAGTAAATTGTTAATTGGAGACTAGCTCTGACTGGATCATTTGAATGGGTGTAATCGAACGATTCAATTCACAAATGAATCATTCAGTGAGATTTGTGAACCGTTTTACCAGGTTCATGGTTCATTGAAAAGAAGCGGCTTGTTCATGAATCAGACGCCACTATCACGCCTCTGATCGGGTGACAATTTCTCCAGTTCAAAATAACAAGGAATGACGTGTTTTCATGGAATGTGGTGGAGTAAAAAGTATGATATTATGCTTTGGGATGTAGTGAAGTAAAAGTTTCCCAAAATAAAAATACTCTGATAAAGTACTTAAGTATAGGAACAAAGTAAAAATACTGCCACCTACCGGTGACATTATCGTGGTGGCTTTTTCCTGGTTCTGAACATATTGACTGGGCACTTGGATGCTCTTAAGATTTGTTTGGAATACATACACTGAAAAAATTTGGAGTAGGATTTACTTTGAAACAATTTTAATGCAGGAATTGTGTGTACGTTTCACAAATAATTACAAAGACACGGCAAGTTACAAATTGAATTAACCTTGACATTTTGAAACAGAATGACTGAAATAGTATTTTATTGTAAAACATACTCCAATAATCTCTGTCTTATCTAACTTTGAAAAACATTTTTGTATACAGTGTATAGTGCACATGTAAACAAATATGTGAATCAGATTGCAAAGTTTAGGGTAAACAGAACTTTCAGAATCTGAAATCGGATTGGATTCATTCGGATTGATGGAAATTAGTGCACGTCAACATACCTGAAGCATGAGACTAAATCACTTTCTGTGATAATAAACATCATACAACAAATGCTGCGTTCCAAACCCGTAAGACTTTCATTCATCTTCTGAACATTGACATAACTCCCTCCATTGACAGCATACACAACTACCACTCTTAAAGGATTAGTCCACTTTCAAATAAAAATTTCCTGATAATTTACTCACCCCCATGTCATCCAAGATGTCCATGTCCTTCTTTCTTCAGTCAAAAATAAAATGAAGGTTTTTGATGAAAACATTCCAGGATTATTCTCCTTATAGTGGACTTCAATGGGCACCAAACGGTTGAAGGTCAAAATTACAGTTTCAGTGCAGCTTCAAAGGGCTTTAAACGATACCAAATGAAGAATAAGGGTCTTATCTAGTGAAACGATCTGTCATTTTCTTAAAAAAATTTTTTAAAAAATGTATATGCTTTATAAACACAAATGATCGCCTCGCAAGTGTTTCCGCCGGACCGCCTTCCGTATTCTTCAAAAAGCTTATGCTAAATGTCCTACAACTTCCCTATTAAACTTACGGAAAAAACAGAACTGGCGCCACGTTCGTTCCGTAAGTTGAATAGGGAAGGCGTGTCGTTTGGCTAGATAAGACCCTTTTTCCTTGTCTGGTATTGTTTAAAGCCCTTTGAAGCTGCACTGAAACTGTAATTTTGACCTTCAACCTTTTGGAGGCCATTGAAGTCCACTATAAGGAGAATAATCCTGGAATGTTTTCATCAAAAACCTTAATTTCTGTTTGACTGAAGAAAGAAAGACATGGACATCTTGGATGACATGAGGGTGAGTAAATTATCAGGAAATTTTTATTTGAAAGTGAACTAATCCTTTAAGCCCCTGAGAGATAGTAAAGACTTCATAAAAGTAATCCATGTGACTCCAGTGGTTTGACCTCAATTTTATGAAACAACGCGAGTGATATGTTTCCCTAAAAAAACAATTTACCACTTTATTTACAAAATATTAATGTCCAATGTGCATTCATGAGAGCACCACGATGCATGCGTGTTGTGAAAGTGGTAGTTGCATAGGCTGTCAATGGAAGTACAGAAAGCTCTCCAATTACATTAAAAAGATCTTCAATTTTTGTTCAGAAGATGAACAAATGTCTTACGGGTTTGGAACAACATGAGGGTGAGTAATTTATGACAGAATTTTCATTTTTGGGTGAACTGTCCCTTTAACTTGTATTGAATGTCTTTAACCATGTCTTTAAAGGTGCCCTTGATTCAAAAATTGAATTTACCTTGGCATAGTTAAATAACAAGAGTTCAGTGCATGTAAAAGACATACAGTGAGTCTCAAACTCCATTGTTTCCTCCTTCTTATATAAATCTCATTTGTTTAAAAGACCTCCGAAGAACAGGCGAATCTCAACATAACACCGACTGTTACGTAACAGTCAGGGTGTATGCCCCAATATTTGCATATGCCAGCCCATGTTCCCAACATTATGAAAGGGATTACACGTCTGGATGTGCACAGCTGAATCATCAGACTAGGTAAGCAAGCAAGGACAATAGCGAAAAATGGCAGATGGAGCAATAATAACTGACATGATTCATGATTACATGATATTTTTAGTGATATTTGTAAATTGTCTTTCTAAATGTTTCGTTAGCATGTTGCTAATGTACTGTTAAATGTGGTTAAAGTTACCATCGTTTCTTACTGTATTCACGGAGACAAGAGCCATCGCTATTTTCATTTTTAAACACTTGCAGTCTGTATAATTCATAAACACAACTTCATTCTTTATAAATGTCTCCAACAGTGTAGCATTAGCCGTTAGCCACGGAGCATACTATCAAACTCATTCATAACCAAATGTAAACATCCAAATAAACACTGTACTTGCGCGATTAGACATGCTGCATGACGAACACTTTGTAAAAATCCATTTTGAGGGTTATATTAGCTGTTTGAACTTTTTTTTATGTTGTTTAAGGCAAGCGCGAGCGCCGTGGGCGGGGAGCGTCAGCATTTAAAGGGCCACACACCCTGAATCAGCTCATTTATAATGATGGCCCAAAATAGGCAGTTAAAAAAATGAATTAAAAAAAATCTATGGGGTATTTTGAGCTGAAACTTCACAGACACATTCAGGGGACACCTTAGACTTATATTACATCTTTTAAAAAAAAGTTCTAGGGCACCTTTAATGCATGTTGATGCAGACTATTGACATAAAAGAGTTATTGATGCAGTTATTGACATAATAAAGGTCACTGGTATTATCATTATGCGTTCCCCATGATGAGGACAATTAAGTTGCTATTTTTGGCATCATTTTAATCACTGGATGGATGATGCATTTTATTTGCTTAAATGAAAGTTAGTAAGGACAATAACATTCATTATCTGTCCTTCTGCAGAGCATGCTGCTCTCGTCTGTTGGCATACGGTGCCAGCCATGTTGTCTGACTGCGCTGGTCTTGCCAGCTTCACAGTCACTGAGGCAGCGGCTGCCATACCGAAAAAGGCACTTCAAATTGGCACTTTGATGCACTGAGACAGAAAAGTAGAGAAAGGAGGAGTGCAACAACGGTGGAGTGAGTTTTGGAATGTAGAGACGCTACAAAAAACATGAGAGAGGAAGAGAGTTTTCACTAGGGATGTGCAAAACTACACATTTTCAAAATGGACTAGTCAAAAGTGGAACTGTTTCTAACTTGACATGCCATCTGCACAGAATGTATAACCATTCTAAAGTGTAAAAGACAGATATTCAGACCATTCCTAGTTTTCACAAGATAATACATTAGGAAGAAATGCATATATGCACGTTTAGGGTTGATAAGAGACAGTGACAGGAACAGACAGAGATGGTAATTTGGACAGACAGCTCTTTCAGTATCTCCTTCAAAGGCGTGAAGACTCTGAACGCAGCAAATACCACCACATTTTTATGCAGATCACTCTCCTGGAAACATGCTAATGTACATGCAAAAACACAGTGATTTCAGTGATTCTCAAACATTTATGAAATTATTCCATACGCCAGTGCATTGGCCATTAAAAGATTATAGCAAACAGACGCCCTCTGGTTAAAGCTAATCATCACCGAACACTCTTCCACAATCTGTTTTTTTTTTTTTAATACATTGCTCAAGGCATAATAGAGAAGACTTTAATACGTCAAAAACTCAAAGGATAAGTCTCACTGCACTGGTTCAAATTCATTGGAATTTCTTTTAATTATAGTCCATTTTGCACATTGAATAATAGTTTGTACAATGATCTAGGATTTACTTTGGGCTCTAATTCAATAAAAATGCATTTCATTTTATGTATTTCAGAGTGAAATAGGATATTCCTCAGTGAAAAGTCATTATTAGATGAAATATAAAAATACAGCATATTTGAATCATCCAAAAGAAGATCAGAAACATTCATTCAGAAAGCAAAGATTTCATTTGATTATGTGAAATAAAGTAGCTTTTTTTAGATATAAAGTCAAATTGTAAATAGCCAGAATTATAAGGTGAAATTGTGAAATATAATAAAAAATATTTAAAAAATGCAATTTAAAAAAATAGTTGCACTTTTCAAAAAACTTTTAAGTATTGTTTTTACCTAATTAAAATAATAAATAGGGGCCTAAAGTTGCAACTGTGAGATATTAAAGGGTTAGTTCACCGAAAAATGAAATTTCTGTCATTAATCGCTCACCCTCATGTCGTTCCACACCCGTAATGCTGCATTCACACCGAACGTGTTTCGCACGTCAAATTTGCGTCACACGCTTCTAGTTGGACGCTTGAACATTTTGAAGTCAGACGCGTGTCAAATTCGCTCTATTCGCGCGTCTAAACAAAGTGTGTTCAGACGCGAATTGGCGTCATGGGAGGGGCTTCCATCTCTTTCTGCACAGATCCTCTGAATAAACCAAGCGGCAACCTCCCCCAGTTTCTCGTGAAGCCAATACGGAAGTAACTTAAACTGCGATTCATCGACTGGCCGCTAGGGACAGGCTGCAAAAGGGAGCAGAATCTCATTGACCATCATGTTAAAACAGCCAAGTTTAGAGCAGAAAAAAACATGTTTACACTCTGGTTCACATTGTGTTTTGGTCTATACTGCTAATTTTGCCCTTCATGACAACTCTGAGGGGGGTGAATTTTTTTATAACTCATCCGTTTAAATTATATTAAGCCTTAAAGTTCTGCATAATTAAGGGCGTGGTCACTTGAGTGACAGGTATGCCGCTGCTGTCTGTGAGCCGTCATGTTACCTCAGCAGCTCATTCCAGCCGCTGAATTTGGCATCTCAGTCGTATTTGTGCTTTTTTCTGGATTATTTTATACAATATATGGCTTGCTGCATACTTGAGACAGATGTCAGTCTGTGTACATGTGCTCGCATGCGGAACACACGTTGTTGGATCGTCGTGGCATTGGCTAAAAGTTTTGTTCCTGAGATTTACAACAATGACAATACCAGGAGGATATACAACTCTGACAGCACTGCTTGGATACTAGACTAAAACTGCTGCACTATTTTGAAAAATTATACTTTGGACACGTGCTCATTAGTTTGAGAGAACATTTGAAAGTTATACAGATATCTGGTACGTTACCTATATATGTACGTATAGAGTTTTACATTATAAACGATGTTTTATGTTTTGAAATGGACATTACCAAGTGCAGCGGATTGGATTCATCTCGCGATCTCTATTTCATTATAAAGGTATGAAATCCCATTTGATTTGTGTTATTTGCACACCCCACACAAATTAATTAGCCTACTGGTGTTGGAGCATCTATAACGTTATCTTAAAATCACCGTAGATTGACAGTAAACCTTTAGTACTTTCTAATGATATTGTTATCTTTATTAATATTTTAGATAGTATCTAAGATAGATATGCTAGGCGGGCGTGGTTTCAGCAACAAGTCGCATGGGCTCCAACTATGTCCCGCCTCTTTGCCCATTTTCAGTTATCCGTGAGTGACGTGCGGTCACGTGCAGCTAAGATGGCCGCGGCCTCATTTTTGCATCAAAACTGCTGTTCAGAACTCTATGGGTGACGTCACGGACACTACGTCCATATTTTTTACAGTCTATGGAATAAACACATCATCTCGTCAGTTGGAAACTAGTAGCGGCAATTTAGCTTGGTTATGCCGGCCGGCTTTTGCTAGCTAGCAGGTGGGCTAGTATCAACGGCTAAAATCATGCAAAGCGTTTTACAACTAACCAGATTGTCCGATTTCCTCGCTTATCCTCTTCCAGGCAAGGTCCTTTTTATTCCTGTCTCGATAAAAATATGATGACACATAGGTGGCCACACACAGCAACTATTATCTTTTTTCTGGTCTCCACTGCTGATCAAGTCATAAACACGTTACTACCAAAGCAGAGTCCCTGATTGGTTAACGCGCCGCGAATATTCGCCAAAGTTCAGATTTTTCAACTTGGGCGTCTAGGGCGTCAGATGCTCAATTCGCGCGTCAGGCACGTGAACGCTTAATTCGCGCCATGCTATTCGCGTCAACGGCCGATTCGCGCCACAGGATGTCTAGACGCGTGTTTACATTGACTTAACATGTAAATCAGACGCTCCAGACGCCCAGACCGGTTCGGTGTGAACGCAGGATTAGACGTTCGTTCATCTTCAGAACACAAATTAAGATATTTTTGATGAAATCCGAGGGTATCTGATCCACACACAGGCAGCAACGTCATTGCACCTTTTGACGTCCAGAAAGGCAGTTGAAAACATAGTTAAAATAGTCCACATGACTACAATGGTTCAACCTTAATGTTATGAAGTGACGAGAATACTTTTTGTGCGCAAAAACAAAACAAAAACAATGACTTTATTCGACAATTTGAATCGTTGTCATACATAGTGAACATAGTGCAGGCTTCCTTGTTTAAGTCTGAATGCCAAGTAAGCATACAATATGCTTACTTGCACTAGCATATTGTATATGACAATTTAGTTCAAACTTTGACCTGAAGAGGGCAGTAATACACTTAGCAGCGTCTACACTGCCAGAATTCTAATAGAGAAGAAGAAGAAGAGAGCTAGTTAAAGATGAGCATTTATGGTTAAAATGTATAAAATTTTATTTATTTATTTTTTTAGCAAATGAGCGATGGTTTCTCTAGATAAGACCCTTATTTCTCGCTTGGGATCACGTAGAATGCTTTGAAGCTGCACTGAAACTGTAATTTTGACCTTCAACCGTTTGGAGGCCATTTAAGTCCACTATATGGCGAATAATCCTGGAATGTTTTCATCAAAAACCTTAATTTCTTTTCGACTGAAGAAAGAAAGACATAAACATCTTGGATGACATGGGGGTGAGTAAATTATCAGGAAATTTTAATTTGAAAGTGAACTAATCCTTTAAGTCAAATTGTAAGAAATAAAGTATCAATTGAGAGATTAAAAAAATATTGAACGCAAAACGCAACTTGGGAATCTTAATATTATTTTGCGATTGCAATTTGTGATTGCTATTTTTTCATAATTAATTATGAGAAATAAAGATGCAATTGAGATATTAATTCAAATTGTGAGAAAAAAAGTTATAATAATGAGACATAAAACAAAAAGAAATAAAGTTGCAATTGTGAAATATAAAGCCACTAGAGAAATATTTGAAATAGTTTCAATTAAAAAGTACCATTTTATTTTTTACTCTGAGGTGGAAACAGGTTTTCATGATAGTCCAGGTAGGCTACAGTGAATATGTTTGTTGTTGGATTGCAATTGTAACTGTCAGTCACACATAAGTACATAAGTCCACATACATTTCCTGCCAAAAGGCAGCTGCCGTGAATCTCTCATTCCTGTTCCTGAGTGATTTATTCAGTACTTCTGTTCTCTCATATGCGGTGCTATCTACCTCTCTCTTGTTCTTTCTCTCTGCCTTTCTGACATTCTCAATAATTGTCACCTTCTTACTCCTTTTTCCATCCTGTGGTTATCTTTCTCCATGTTTTCCCCCTCCATTGCTTCTCTGGGGCTGTCTTTCCTTTCCTGACGATCGAGATGGTAAAAGAAATGGGGCCGAATTATTGCCTGAGATAACAGGAACTGTGAATGTACGCTTGCTTAAGTGTGTGTGTGTCAGTCTGTACGTGTGTAAGCCATGTAATTGCACCATCCTTCCTCAAATCACACACATGCACACATGAAATCGGCTGGGGTCTCTCACAGCGAAAACTACAAGAAAATATAACTTGGTCAGAATGTAATTCATTCACATGGCACATAATGACAAGTTTTGCCACGCCATCAAACAGAAAACTGGGTCAGCCATCAAGGAGGACATGAGCCAAAGCTGAACAGATTTTTACATTATGTAAATGGTGCGTCTAGTTTAGACCACCAGCGTTAATATAAATAGCTTGGTTTGTGTGGCACTTACAAAACGCAGCTCATACATACGGCTAGACAATCATCAGCCATACGGTCCCTGTCTTTGCTCCTTTTCTGCCACAAATACTTTATCCTCTGTGCTCTCTAGATCTGTCCGCCTCACTCAAATCCCCTCACAAACATATTCTGAACAACAGATGCTCTGTTTTCACAAATAATGCATTCTGAGCGAAAAAAACTGGAAGACATTAAACTGATAAAATACAGTTTTTAAAGCAAGAACACAAGGAATGCACTGGAACAGAGAAAAAAGACAGCAAAAACTGAACAGTAATGAAGAAACAAATGAACATGACAGGAATGTTAGAGATAGAATGTTAGCGTACTGCAAACCATGCAGTATACAGTATATTAAAACAGTAATTAGTATTTTCTGCACCACTAGCATCACATTTCCATTTCTATTGGTTGGACAAACAAATAGTTCCGCCCCAAACTCACACCAGTGGTTAACTGCGTCAAGCTAGTCAGGATGCTCAAACAAATTGAGTAACATTTTGATAACACCACATAAGCCCTATTCGGACGGGATTAGTTTTACGTGGAGAGGTGGAGTAAAGTAATTTTACCTCAGGATGTCTGTAATATTATTTGGCCAATTCGCACGGGACAAGACATCTCAGTAAAACTAGCAGAAGTGGGAGGGGTAAGTCGATTTACGCACTGCCGTCACCTCCCTGTCGTCATGTGGGTATACGTTGCTTCCTGATACAATGTGCGAAAACACATATAATCTAAATATATAAACTATAAATAACAGTTAGGTCATTTATTAATTAAATTCTGATTGGATTATGATGGTAATAGGCACCTAGCTAAAGATAAAATTAGTTTTGTGCCTCTGACAAGTGCTTTCGATCTTCTTTTTGCTCTGAATGGTATGTAGAAAATACTTGAAGTTTGCCACAGATTTGTCCCGCCACCTACAACACGAATGAATGTTTCTTCAAGTGCTTCCATGCTTGAAAAATGCGCAGAAAACTACTTTTAAACAGGAAATGACGGAATTTTACCGTATATATTTACAGCGGGTCTATTCGAACGGGATTAGTATTACCTGAGGTAATTTTTCCGGACCTTTTTACAGAAGGTAAAAGTCGCCGTAATCTTTACTGACATTGGGTCTCATTCATGAAACACGAGCAGAACGAATTTTTGTGTAAATCGTGTGTAAAGTGGTTCTGGCGTAAATTTTCGGATTCATTAAAATATTCGTATTTTCCAAATGTTAGTTGGTACGAAAGAAATCTACACCTGCTCCCAGCCACGCGTAAATAGTGCGTTTAACATCCGAACGTTTTGCTCATTAATAAGGCTGCATTTTAATTCACCTTAATAAGGTACATATTTACACAGCATTTTGAAAAAATATTATATATAGTAATTACATACGTTTTTTCTTTTTACTTTTATTGTGAGAGCCAGTAATAGTGTCTGCAAATGGAGAACTTTAATCAAATAATTAATTGATTTCAATAGGGCTGGGCAAACTAATGGCCCCTTAATTGTTATGGAAATTGTTTCCTATAAAATGGCCAAAATCCTTTGTTTGGTGTCATAATATGATGCCCATATATAGTTGTCAGTCGGATTTAATGGGCGGGATTTATGGTAATTGAGAATGAGCGTGCACGCGCGTCCCATTTACGACTGATTGGAATTCATTAACACACACACACATTTCACTATCATTACGAAGTATTTGTGAATCAGGAGAAGAGTTTTCGGGAAGGTCTCTTTACGCGTAAATCACTCACATATTTACTCGTATATTTACGAATGTTTCATGAATGAGACCCATTGTCCGGAATGATTACCGAGATGGCACATTCGGACGGGACTAAAATCGCTGAGAAGCTCTGGCAATAATTACTTTACCCCCACCTCCCCATGTAAAAATAATCCCGTCCGAATAGGGCTATAGTCACAGAGTTTACACATTAGTTAACCCCGGGTAAACGGAGTCCTGGGTTATCTTGCTTCACATTTTAAAACACAGTTCGTAACAATTAATCCTGGGTATTCATAAGCTGACGTTTCACATTGTACATTCCTAAACCCTGGGTTAATGTACTTATTTACATATTTGCTGTGTCTGTCATTGATTGGATAAACGCAGCACGTGACCTGTTTACGCGTATTGCTGACTGTACTATCGAGTTTACTGAATGGGCATTTCGGACTATAAAGGTACGAATGAAGTGGTCTCTTTTTCACTCAAATTGCCATGTTTTCTGTCAGCATTTGATGTTTTTCCTCACAAATACTGAATTTACTGTTTATATACAGCACGCTGTGTTTCCATGACTGTCCAAAGCAGACAAATACAAGTACAAAATTGGTTGTCTGTTGCTAAGCGTCTAGCACAGGAGTGGTGAACTCCAGTCCTGGAGAGCCTCAGTCCTGCAGAGTTTAGCTCCAACCCTGATAAAAACTCACCTGCTTATAGCTCTTTAGCTACCCTTCAGACCTTCAGAGCTTGTTCAGGTGTATTTGATTAGGGTTGGAGCTAAACTCTGCAGGTTTGAGGCTCTCCAGGATCGACATTAGCCACCCCTGGTCTAGCATAACATTCTAACACCGCATTGTTTCACACTGTACAAGTTTAGCACCGCAATGCGGAGTTAACACTGCAAAAGCGATGCTAACCCTGCTCCGGAACAGGGTTTCATAACCCCGGGTAAAATGCGGTGCTATATATATATATATATTAGTAGTAGTAGTAGTATAGAACAGACATGTCAGAAATCAGTGGATGCTGTGGGCCAGACTGATGCTCTGCTATTGCTGGATGTCTACCAGAAATTTAAACTAGAGCAGAAATTCATCAGTATGTCAGTGTTTGGATGATCACGGACAGTAACAGCCAGTTGTCCATAATACAAGCAAAACATAAATAACAGCATTCACATACAACAAACATACACTCAGTGTGTTATGCTAAATACTGAAAATATTTCCACTTTAATTAATTTAAATGGAAATTAATTTAATTTCCATTTTAATAATGGGAAAGAAGGTTGAATGATATCAGGAAATGAGCTAGACGCAAACTGGTCAGGTTGTGTGATGAACACACATAAAATTAGCTATGTATGTGCGTTGATTATCACTGCTAATACACACATGCACTCATGCAATAAATATGAGAGGTCAAGAATAAATAAAGGGGCAGCAATCTCCGTGCACTGACATTATGTCTAATGCAGCGTGCCAACCTTCTCCTTCCTTCCTCTCTTATCAGCTCGAAGAGAATAAACTATAACTCTCAATGACACTCTGAATGAAAGCATAAATTTAACCCCTTAACTGTCACCAGTGATTGACGTTCTTTTTTAGTGCCTTTTTTCCCTATCACATATTTTAAATTAGGTATTATGCGAAAGTTTAAACACTCAAAATTCATCCTCTGAAAACAGTTTTGAAATAGGACATTGCCTTACCATGGAAACGATACTTTAATTCCTTTCAGCTAGCTCCTCCGTCTAATGGGCATTGTCATGTTTCATATTACAGATTTAATTTTATAATCAAAACTTGACAAACCACATATCGTCGGAAAGGTCTGAGACTCAAGGTTCCATATTTAGTGACTGTTTTGTGATAGAACTGATATTGTGACAGAAATATATTAATTTGTTCCAGGAGAACAAAAAAAAAAAGGAATGTGGGTGTCACCTGGTGGCTATTTTTGGTATTACGCCTAAACAACATTTCATAGGAACTTAAATTTTTGTGACATCGTACACCCAGAGCAATGCGGCACCTTGCGTGAAGCAAGTGTTTTTGCATGCCCGTAGGCGTACTGGTCTGAAAATGAGGTGTATTGAAGTGCATTGTTGGCGCACTGCTATTTTAAGGTAACTGAAATAGACTGCGCTATTGACCACCTGAAACCTGATCTAAAGTCAATGCCGCCTTGTCCCGTAGACTGCTTGTCCCGTAGATGGTCTGCTCGCACGCTATAACCTCGAGCACAAGCAGATCAGTTTCCTCGCTAGAGAAGCGTTCAGTTTTTCGCTAGCAAATTCCGCCATGTAAATAGAGAATCCGCCATGATGCGAGCGCAACTGGCTTTTAAAGGGAATGGAAGATGACACTCTGATTGGTTTATCATGCCCAAAACACACCCATTACTCAAGAGAATAGGGACAACCCTTTTAGACCACTTTTCCCATTCTGGAAACTACAGAAGGATGTTCACGATTGTCCACTGTCCTACTGATTTCCCTACTTTCATAATAAATGCCCTAATTTCACAGCCAAATATTTTTCAATGCAATGAAATCCCAACATGTAAGTTCCACCCTATATTATTTCCAACTTAATATTCTGTTTTTGATTATGCAACTGCAAAGTTGCAATATTCATAACCATTTCTTGCTCTCAAGAACAGCAGAATAGTGAAACAAAGGTTTCTTTTCAAAGAGAAAACAACAGAACATTTCAGAGGTTTATTTTCTGTCAGAGAATTATTCTAATTGCTATTTTCTGCCATCTGAGTCTTGGAAAGAAAATAAATGCAGACAGAACCAGAGCAGCAGGGCAGGTTTCCACTGCCACCAGTGCCAAAGGGATGCCACGGCAGAAGACTCTGTCAAGCTCCGGCTGTAAAGAGCAGCAGGTGTCTCAGTGAAGGGCTGAAGGGGCATAGCTATATTTCCATCACACCAGATGTGAGCTATGACTGAGAGCATAAAGGTGAATTCAGAGGGCAAACAACATGATAATATAGCTCACTGTCTGTAGCTCTCTGTGCATTCATTCATTAGAGCTCAACATAACCCTTTCATCATTAATAAGGATTAGTTTAACAGGATTTTGAGAATGGATTTGTTGTGGTTTAAATATCTATGATAAACCGACTAATTGCATATGCAGTCTACATTAGTTTTCACGTGGGATTAGAAACATTTGCATGTATAATGATAATGCAGTGGTAAAATACTGTAAATAAATCATATATTTTTTAATTAAGAACATTTTCGTCAATCTAAATATGAAAAAATCCTTAACATACTTCAGTCTGCCAACAATAGGAAGTGGAATAAAGTCAGTCTCGTAAACAACTGCTGTGAGAAATCAATGTTGGGTGGCCTATATGGCCCATAGCACTGGAATCATTGACATTATAGAGTGTCCTGTTGTTTTCTAGTTAATGCTGCATGAACATGCTTGGGCATATTCGTACATTCATTTGTCAGATAAGTTCATAAAACAGCACTGATTGAATCATTTTTGTAATTTGCATTCACCCCTATAATTGTGAATCATCATATAATCAGAAATACAGCCCACTGCATCATTGTTTAAAATTAATTAGCATCTGACTGGTTGTTTTGATATTAACCAAATTTGTAATTGTTGATCAGTTCTTCTAGAATGACAAATGTTTTTTTTACACATTAGGCTGATATCATTTTACGTGAAGAAGCCGTCTAGTAAATTGGCTCTAAACTCAAGCTTGGCCAGAAGTATCAATCGACCCGTCTGAATTTCCAGGGGCATCCATGGCAAATGTTCCCCCCTTAACAAATAAGAAATCCAAGCTTGGAAAGCAACACTGGCATCTGGGATGTCTGTGCACTTGCTGCGAGTAGATACAATTAAGCTGTGTGTCAGTCAGAATGCCACAAAACCCACCCATCAATTTGAGATTGAACTTGAGATTGCGCTGTAAACGAGTTCATGTTGAAACGTTGCTGATAATAAACAACTGCACATTACTAAAGCATGCACTGAAAGGTTTGTCTTGATACAAACCAGACCTCTAAACCCCCGTTCACACCATCAATGACTTGCAGCAACAAAGCGACCTGAACTCATGCAATCTGACAAGGCACAACATCTTAACAGTATTGATGTTCATTACAGTTACTAGGGCAACAAAGTGTCCGGGTGTCTGCATCCGAATATGCATTCTACTCTACTACAGTATACAGTATGCGAAAAACAGTATGTGAAAGACTAGTATGTTTGAATTCACAGTATTCATAAAACAGCAGGCGAAAAGTACCTGAATGACCTAGTACTTCCACTGAGATTCCGAAGTGCGCATTCAATGGACAATTTAATATCCCATTAGGCCACAGGATTTGTGAATGGCAGTAGCTATAGGGGCTTTTGCACTGGGTAGTTCTAGGAACTAGCCACCAGGGTGGTTCCCCGAGAACTAATAGTTCCCCTAAGGCCGTTTTCCTGGTTGCATTCACACCGCCAGTAGGAACTCTGAAGTGAGCGCTGGATTTTCGCCTTAACTCGAGAGGTCCATCTATCATTGTTTTCCATGTTAATAGAGTTAATTTTTGGAGTAAATATATAGGCTATAAACTGTATGTGTACATGACTTGGAATGGCACTGGTAGTTCCTATAGTGCTGGTTTATGTTGCCTTCACGTGCTCTCGGAATTATCGTAAATACAAGTTTCCTATGTAAAAATTGCACATGAACGACCTTCCATTTCGAAAATTGAATGCAATTTGCTTGTAATCATGACTTCAGAAGTGGGAATTATCGAATTTCTGACAGCACATGAAGGCAGCATTAGACCCTACTCTGAAATAGGAGCTAATTTAATTCCCCCAAAAGGAGTTCCTAGAACTGAAATCGTTCCTAGTTCCTGCGGTGCAAACACTGCAAAATCCAGGTACTTCCGCCAATAGTTTGCCGAATAAATTCTGACGTAGTGAACATTAAACCCACGTAACTACAAACCCGATTCCAAAAAAGTTGGGACACTGTACAAATTGTGAATAAAAACAGAATGCAATGATGTGGAAGTTTCAAATTTCAATATTTTATTCAGAATACAACATAGATGACATATCAAATGTTTAAACTGAGAAAATGTATCATTTTAAGGGAAAAATAAGTTGATTTTAAATTTCATGGCATCAACACATCTCAAAAAAGTTGGGACAAGGCCATGTTTACCACTGTGTGGCATCCCCTCTTCTTTTTATAACAGTCTGCAAACGTCTGGGGACTGAGGAGACAAGTTGCTCAAGTTTAGGAATAGGAATGTTGTCCCATTCTTGTCTAATACAGGCTTCTAGTTGCTCAACTGTCTTAGGTCTTCTTTGTCGCATCTTCCTCTTTTTTGATGCGCCAAATGTTTTCTTTGGGTGAAAGATCTGGACTGCAGGCTGGCCATTTCAGTACCCGGATCCTTCTTCTACGCAGCCATGATGTTGTAATTGATGCAGTATGTGGTCTGGCATTGTCATGCTGGAAAATACAAGGTCTTCCCTGAAAGAGACGACGTCTGGATGGGAGCATATGTTGTTCTAGAACTTGGATATACCTTTCAGCACTGATGGTGCCTTTCCAGATGTGTAAGCTGCCCATGCCACACGCACTCATGCAACCCCATACCATCAGAGATGCAGGCTTCTGAACTGAGCGCTGATAGGGTTGTCCTTGTCCTCTTTAGTCCGGATGACATGGCGTCCCAGTTTTCCAAAAAGAACTTCAAATTTTGATTTGTCTGACCACAGAACAGTTTTCCATTTTGCCACAGTCCATTTTAAATGAGTCTTGGCCCAGAGAAAACGCCTGCGCTTCTGGATCATGTTTAGATATAGCTTCTTTTTTGACCCGAAAAAGAAGGGCCCGAAGATCACGGGCATCCAGTATGGGCATCCCTTTCTGATATCGCTCCACTATTTTTCACCGCAGCATTGGGGGAATTGGTGATCCTCTGCACATCTTGACTTCTGAGAGATACTGCCACTCTGAGAGGCTCTTTTTATACCCAATCATGTTGCCAATTGACCTAATAAGTTGCAAATTAGTCCTCCAGCTGTTCCTTATATGTACATTTAACTTTTCCGGCCTCTTATTGCTACCTGTCCCAATTTTTTTGGAATGTGTAGCTCTCATGAAATCCAAAATAAGCCAATATTTGGCATGACATTTCAAAATGTCTCACTTTCAGCATTTGATATGTTATCTATATTCTATTGTGAATAAAATATAAGTTTATGAGATTTGTAAATTATTGCATTCCTTTTTTATTCACAATTTGTACAGTGTCCCAACTTTTTTGGAATCGGGTTTGTAATATGCAGATGGTGTTGTAACAGACATCTTATACATTTATGTTTGATTCTGTTATGATGCATTCATTCTGGATGTACTGGAACACATTGTATATGCGTGTGCAATGCATTTTCCCTTTGGGGCTTGCCTCTCCCATGTGTGTGACACTTAATAAAGTTGAGAAGAGTTCAGACGGCTCTCGTTTATTGTTTTCTAATTCATAAGTGTTTAGGCGAACCCATCATGAACAAACAGTCACAGTGTTTTATTTACTGCTGGTACTAGGTTACCATACAACCATCATCTGCTTGAACAACTTGATGGAAACGCAGCTAATTTGCATTCTTTCTTTTTTTTTCGTTTTTTGCAAACTTTGAAAAGATTTGCTTTACGTTTCGATGGAAACCCAGCTACTGAAGCAATGCAACTTACGTGGTTAGGTCACATGACAATGACAGCATGACAAATGTAATACAGCTGGATTACAATCATACTATATAGATCATACAGTCATAATGGTTGCGAAGTAATTACTTACTTATAAGAACTACCTACTCAGAGGGTACGTGAATTTGGACATAGCCATTCATTTTCATTCTTTTTTGGCAGTGAGGCTACCCAGCTACCATTAAGGCCATAATATACTCAGGGCAAAGTTCTTGTTGATTCTTCGCTTAGGGGTAAAAAGTTGTTCAAAATACCTTTTCAGCTGTATACTGTTCCCAGATAGCACACGTACATCTGCAAGACATCTGTACATCACTTCATCTGGAAAGCATCTGCTGTGTACAAACATCTGATAGACGTCTTAAAGATGTCAGCTTACAAACATTCTAAATCATAAACATCTTAAAGACATCCTCTAAACGTCTATTTGACATCTGACAGGAAACGTCCTATAGACGTATTGCAGATGAGCAAACACTAAAAAATACATCCTCCAGATGTAAACACACACACATCAAATAGACGTCTGTGAGATATGTATGTGTGCTAATAGGGTTAGGGAACATCCTGACGTCACCAACTCTGCTGAGAGTGCTGCTTAGATGAATATGTAAATATGCGCTGCATGCTTTCCTATCAATAACAAAATAAACACAACAAAAATGAGAGCGGTGAAAAAACAGCATGATAAGCATCCGATCATAGCCATGTGGATGTTTGCAAAAGCTCTACAATTTGGAACTTTGCAGTCAAGTCACGTCTCGTTTATTTAGGCCTATATACCACTTTGTACAATATACTTCTTTAAAGCAAGTAGCATTAAACATAAAAACAGTGTTAGTCTTGCTTTCAATTAGAATTCCAACATCAATTTATATTATAAAGCAGCTTTCCAGTTTCTCTACTTGCATCTGACCTCGACAGACTGAACAGAAGAAATAAAGCAGAGATTTCCATGTCAAAGAAGGTGGAGCCATGCAATCACCACAGACCAATGTTAGTTAACTGGAGCAAATTATTCGGGAAAGTTCGCTTTGGCAAGCTAATTCAAATTCCTGAAACAAACTCCAATAAAAACTTTGTTTTGGCCTGATTTTGTTCGAAACAACATCACACCAGTTCATTCTTCAATTTTGCCTGAAGCATATCAGGGCTTTTAGGAGTGCAGACAGTGATCCACCACCTGATACAACTGGATACCATGGCAGAGAAGAAACGTAAAAACAAACAGCACAGCAACTTTATTTATGTATTCACTGCCAGTGTGAACAGGGCTTGAGTTTAGAAGTGGTTTAATGTTTGAGGGCTGATTTCAGTTTCACGTTGGATCAAATTTAAATTACTCTAACTCCAACAAAAACAGAACACAGTCAATCACGATCACAACATCTGCATTTGTGAATCTTTGTTAGGTGTAGTAGCTCAAAATTGTTGATAATCGCAGTCACAAAAAATATTAGTAGGCCTACTGTAGTTATTTTACAGTGTATTTGTATCTTACACAGATTTGTAAAATTATTGCACTGACATATTTTTTTCTTTATCAAAATTGTTATTAGTGTTTCAAAAATGATTTTTGAAGGATTTCTAAAGATGCCCAATCTCAAGGTGTTTACCGCGGATTTACGTCTTCATGTTGCCACAGAAATCAACGTAGCACATATGTCTTTTAAAGAGAGATTGATCTGGAAAACATCTGTTGTGTACAAACATCTGATAAACATCTTTTAAAAATCAGTTTTACATACATTCTGAATCATAAACATCTTAAAGACATTTTCTAAATGTCTATTCAACATCTGACAGAAAAACGTCTTACAGACCTATTGCAAATGAGCAAACACTAAAAAATAGGTTACATCTTCCAGATGAAAACATGCACATCAAATATGTGCGCTATCGAATAAAGTGATATCACTAACTAAAACTGAATCAAGCAAAAATGTTACATTTATTATGATTTGTTACAATGATAAACTAACTATTTATCATAGGAATCGAACCCGGATGTCTACCGTCGCATACATGCTAACAATTCAGCGTAAATTCGTACGGTTTTTAGTTGAGCAGGTTTTTACGTTATATGTTATAAAAGCTCTCGCACAGTTCAAACGCGATAATGATTTTACGCAATATTTCTGCGGTCTACGGGCATCAAAAGGAGTTGACTTAGGTCATGCGCGTGAAACCGGTTTCACGAGACTCGGATCATATTAGACAAACTTACATTTTGCCAATTTAACAATACCATAGCTAAACGACGGAATGATCTTGCATTAGCTCGACACGTATCAGTGTATCTGCACTGAACTAACGTGAGCTCAAAGTTTAGATTAGAGGTTGAACATGCAAAACCCGGTAACATTATAATATCAAGATAATATAATAATACATTGCAGAAGAGCGCAATAATTTGGGGGATGAAATTATGCAACATCGCCTGATGTTTCGCATCTATCGAGTGTGACGAACTCCGGTGGGCTTTAAAGCAGCTCCCCTGTGTCATGTTTGATATAGAAGTGCTCCGTTATAGAACACGAGCACAATATAAATACATAAATAAATAAAGCAATACACACTTAAATATCAAGATCTCTAACCTATATGACAACACCAAACTCTAAAGATGCTTCATATGCAAACGGCTTCCAGTGAAGCACGTTATAAGGTTCATATAACGGGAGAAGGGTGGCTTCCACGGTCGCCAGGGCAAAGTCATCATTTAAATGAGCGAGCATGCATCAGCAGACTTATTTACCTTACAGAATGATCACAATCCACTGGCGAATGTGTCTCCAAAAAAAATCAGCTCGTGAATCCCTTCTCCGGCCCCAAGTCCCTCCGTCCACTCTTATCCAAGTCTGGCAAACGTTGAGCAAGAGTCTGACAGCAGCGGAACCCTCCGTGAAGTCTCCGGTTGCACGAGCGCACGAGTGGGCGGGACCTCTAGCGGTTCAGTTTCTACACCATCGGTAATTATTAGAGGATTCTGGCGCATATATATTGTGACTGATGGTTATTAATGCTCGCATATAGAGACATCAAGAGAATCATGTGTGATTTAAGGTTCATGTTCCTGCCTCCATGTCTTGACCTGCTGTTACTAGGCTGTCTTCTTCCCTATACAATTTTTATGGGTTAATGTTTCAACTTAATATTTAAAAATGAATAAATAAATAAATCATGTAATTTTCTGAGTAACGTACAACATTAAGCAAATAGGCGCCCTTTTACCTCCAACAAAACACATTTTTCCACTTTATGCATTAGTCGGCCAATTAATTTCATTTTTTTTTTTTTTTCCGTCTGAAATGGAGACTCTTTTATCCCATTTTGGATAATAATTTGGATAAAATAGCTGCACTTATTATACCATATTTGCGTATTTACTAATTTTGAATTAAAAAAAAAAGTCTATTTTTTGTTTAGCTGTTGAGCACAAAAGTCATCACCCTCAATAAATATTGCACAATAAATAAATAATGATATTATTCGCCTGTTTCTGCACCTCATTGTTTAAACAGCTGAATGATTTCACTTCTGGTTAATGATGTCTCATAAGGGTGGACCCCAAATTGTTATGGCCAAAGATGACGGGGTTCAGTACAACTTATTATTGTGCTCATTTTTATGAGGTTATCTTAAATTTCCTAAAGTCCAGCAGGGAAATGACAAAATCCTTGGTTTCATTTAAAAATAATTCATATTTATTACAACCCAATTCCGGAAATGTTGGGAAGTTTTTTAAATTTGAATAAAATGAAAACTTAAAGACTTTTAGATCACATGAGCCAATATTTTATTCACAATAGAACATAGATAACATAAATGTTTAAAGGAAATTTTATACTTTTATCCACTAAATGAGCTCATTTCAAATTTGATGCCCGCTACAAGTCTCAAAAAAGTTGGCACGGGGGCAACAAATGGCTGAAAAAGCAAGAAATTTTGAAAAGATTCAGCTGGGAGAACTTCGAGCAACTAAATAAGTTAATTGATATTAGGTCTGTAACATGATTAGCTATAAAAGAGATGTCTTAGACAGGCAGAGTCTCTCAGAAGTAAATATGGGCAGAGGCTCTCCAATCTGGAAAAGAATTACAAAGGCTTTGCAAATCTCATCATCTACGGTGCATAACATCATCAAAAGATTCAGAGAAACGGGAGAAATCTCTGTGCAAAAGGGACAAGGTCGAAGACCTTTATTGGATGCCCGTGGTCTTCGGACCCTCAGATGACACTGCATCACTCATCAGCATGATTGTGTCAATGACATTACTAAATGGGCCCAGGAATACTTCCAGAAACCACTGTCAGTAAACACAATCCACCGTGCCATCTGCAGATGCCAACTAAAGCTCTATCATGCAGAAAGGAAGCCATATGTGAACATGGTCCAGAAGCGCTGTCGTGTCTTGTGGGCCAAGGCTCATTTAAAATGGACTGCTTCAAAGTGGAAAAGTGTTCTATGGTCAGACGAGTCCAAATTTGACATTCTTGTTGGAAATCACGGACATTGTGTCCTCCGGGCTAAAGAGGAGGGAGACCTTCCAGCGTGTTATCAGCGTTCAGTTCAAAAGCCAGCATCTCTGATGGTATGGGGGTGCATAAGTGCATTTGGATGTTTTGGAAGGCACTATGAATGCTGAAAGGTATATAAAGGTTTTAGAGCAACATATGCTTCCCTCCAGATGACGTCTATTTCAGGGAAGGCCGTAGAAGAGTCCGGGTGCTGAATTGGCATCATTAAAACAAAAGATGACCACAAACTCTTCAGCAGCAGGAAACCTATATCAGGAAAGAATGGGACCAAATTCCAACACCAAAACTCCAGAAACTCATAACCTCGATGCCCAGACTTCTTCAAACTGTTTTGAAAAGAAGAGGAGATGCTACACCATGGTAAACATGCCCCCGTCCCAACTATTTTGAGACCTGTAGCAGGCATTAAATTTGAAATTAGCTAATTTTGTGCATAAAATTGTAAAATTTCTCAGTTTAAACATTTATGTTATCTTTGTTCTATTGTGAATAAAATATTGGCTCATGTGATTTAAAAGTCTTTTAGTTTTCATTTTATTCAAATTTAAAAAACGTCCAAACATTTCTGGAATTCGGTATTTTTATTGTATAATTAAGATGAAATAAATGCAATATTTCACTCATTTCATTATAAAGAAGATACACTCTTAAAAATAAAGGTTCTTTATGGTTCTATTAAGAACCTTTAACATTCATGGAACCTTTCCACTGCACACGGCCCCGTTTACACTAGTGCATTTTTGTTTTAAAATGCATAAGTTTTGCTACGGTTACGCCTGTCATTTACACTACACCGGTGTTTTCGAGCCTTGAAAACGGAGACATTCGAAAATGCTGCAGACCCCATTTTAGTTTGAAAACGCTGGGTTGCGTTTCAGTATAAACGGAGACTTTTGAAAACAATGGCATGGCTGCCCACGTTTGCTCTGCGTATCCTTGACGACCGTGTAAACAATAACATGGAGACTGAACTGCAATCTTTGCTGGCTTTGTTGTCATTTTTTAGCCTGACTACGTCAGACTTCCTACTTCCGCTCAATTTCATTTCGCTTCTGTACTCAGTCTGATACAGCGTCAGAGCTTTCTGTTTGCCACCGGTCTGGAAACAGCCGGGCCAATCAACGAACAGAGGGCGGGCTGAGAGCCGTGACGTAATGCTAAGTGCCGAGTTTTACATTGTAGGTTAGAGAAATCGAAAACCGAAACGACCGCGGAAATGGGAAACGAGACACGGGATGCAATTCGCTCTGTTATGGAGAACATTCAACTCTTTTTCAAACTGAAGCCAGAACAAGAAGAGTGTTTGATAAACATTTGTTTTATCATGTGTTTACAACAGGTTTACAGTGGAAGTTCAATCATAGATTTGAGTTCGATGCATGATGTCTGTGCTTCGATGCGGCTGTACAGGCGCATAACATACGTCATAACTAAACGTATCTGATTGGCTTACGGGTAACCAATGATTTTAAACTTCAGACAAGCGCCCCCTAGCAAGAGAGAAAACACTTCTCTATTATGCCATTCCAGACTCTGTCTACGAAGCAAAGTGAAGTAGCAGAGTCTGGTATTACCAGGCTAGTCATTTTTAGCAGCCATTGTGCTGTTAAACTCTGCATTTTTTAAATACTGCAGCTACCTACATGCACAAGAGGCAACTTTAAACACTTGTACGCGTATGCCCAGTGTGCATGAACGGTCATGTGACATGTGTTTTCGGTCTTATAGTGTAGACGGAGATTGTTTCTGAAACGCTGTGGAAACGCCAGTCTAGACGAGGATCGTTTTCATTTTAAAACGCTGTTTTAACACGAAAATGCACAAGTGTAAACGGGGCCTTCGATTTTTAAAATGTTATTCAAACTAAGAAAAAAATGGTTCTTTTAAGAACTGATCACTGAAAGGTTCTTTGGGTTCTTCTATCTGTGAAAACCCCCTATTAAAACCTTTATTTTTGTGTATCAATGTCTAAATTCTGCAAAAATACTTCTGAGGAACTCAAGAATGACTCTTATCTAATATCTAATTTTGTTAAATGGGTCTGATCCATTCTCAAAGGAATCTGATATCTCGCCTTTCCCACTTAATTTAAACATTAAAGGATTAGTTCACTTTCAAATGAAAATTACCCCAAGTTTTACTCACTCTAAAGCCATCCTAGTGTATATGACTTTCTTCTTTCTGATGAACGCAATCGGAGATATAATAACGAAACCAAGCTTTATAATGGCAAATTACAAAAAAAAAAACAGAACTGTTGTCGCGTCAGTTAAGCCTTTTCTGTAAGTTGAATAGGGAAGGCGTAAGACGTAGCATAAGCTTTTTGAACTGCGAGAGTTTTACACTTTCTTCGTACGTTGAATATGGAAGGCGGTCTGGTGGAAGCTGGATATTTTACTTCATAATTGGTTAAATATGGATTTTTTTTTTTTAACACAAATGCATTGCTTCACTTCAGAAGGCCTTTATTAACCCCCCGGAGCTGTGTGGAATATGTTTATGATGGATGGATGTGGATGGAAGCACTTTCTTCAGCTCATACTCGTTGATCCCGCTCACTGCCATTATAAAGCTTGCATGCGTCAGTATATTTATTAATATATCTCCGATTGTGTTCATCAGAAAGAAGAAATTCATATACACCTAGGATGGCTTGAGTAAAGCTAGGGGTAATATTCATTTGAAAGTGAACTAATCCTAATAATAAAGAAATTATTTAGCAGAATAAATTATGTCCAATAAATTAAAGTCTGATTTATTTTTACCTCTTCCTCTGAATTGGATGGATGAGCAGATTCAGTGCATCCCATCTCAAGACCCCATGTTTACCAAATCAGACAGATGTTGTCTCTTCACTTGGCTTCACTCTAGTTGAAGCCAATGCAACTACAAGATTGTGCAACATGCCACATTTTGGAAGAAACAAAATCCAGTGGCTTCACAGCTTCAAGTTGTTGCTGAGGAAAATTGTTTTCGTTATGACTTCTTTTTAACACACAACAGCAGTGGTTATCGCTCCAAAATAAAAAAAAAATAAAAAACAGGTTATTAAAAAAACATATTCGAGATCAAGATTTCCACTGCTTAAAAAGACAGCTTGAAAGGAGAGAATCTGGCTTTTCTAAGCACCAGGATAATACAGTAATAAAGCTCATTATATCAAGAGTTTCTGTCTAAGAGCTTGTTAAAGGTTATTCTCATCACCACTGCTTGAAACCCAAAGCCACAGTTTTGAGGTGCTCTGTTTTCTTCATGATTACTGGGAGACAAATGCACATTTTCTCTTATTTAAGTAACTCCCTCAGCTGTCTGGGGCATAATGAAAGCTTTCCACTTTTGTTGCCATGGTGAAAAACCATAATTCCTGCCACTTTTGATATCTAAGGTTTTAAAACCCCTTTCCTGCAATTGAAAGTTGTAAAATGTCTGTCCGAAGCCAATCAGCTAGAATTCTTACAATAATTGCACTTTTTGCAACTCAATTTTCTCCCTCTCTTGTATGTTTCTGCCACAGAATTGGTTGCATTCGTATTGCTTTTATCATTATTTTTGACCTAAATGTACACAGAGGATCATGGGAATAATTAAAAATTTCCAAAAGAGCTCTGAGAGAGAACTTCACATACAGTATGTGGTCTTGAAGTCTGCTAATTTATGTGAATATTCAGTTGATATATCCTCTTAAGACATCAAAACAAGCACTTAATGATCCATCATTGCATAAACAATATTCTGGATAAAAACAGTCTTGTCTGTTTCCAGTGAGACCCAAATCAATCAACCATCACCAGAACAAACACTGGCAAACGCTGCCTAAACATAGCCTAGTGTTGCCAAGGAGAAGCTTCCTCCACATGCTGCATGCGCTGCGAACATCCCTAGTGCTTTCCATGATTAATAAATTTATTTCTCCAATCACCGGTTGCCCTTATTGAGGCAATTGTCATCACAATTCGCAGAGATGCTTTCGTAACCAATTCATCTCTGCAGGATTGCAGAGATAATCTTGCTCTGCAACATTTACATGGACGTTTTATATAGCTCTTCATACACCCCATGTGGTCAGGCATTCATACATGAAGATCTGTTATGGACAGTGTTGGGGAAAGTACTTTTAAAAGTAATGCATTACAATATTGCGTTACTCCCTAAAAAAGTATCTAAGTAATGTGTTACATTACTTTTGAGTTACTTTTAGTCACCTGGGCTGAGCTTGCTTGTTTGTTTTTTAATAACAACAGAAAAGTTGTATTTTTGGCAAATGTTAAGGCCTTTTTTTTTACACCAAAAGTGAAATGAATAAGGCTGAAGGAAATGCATATTTACACCTGTACAGTAGAGGGCGCTGCTCAAACAAACCTTTCAGCGTCTGTGCTGCCATTCTTGATTAAAGAAGAATAGGATACAGGAGAAAGAAGTTCAACACTCTTATTTCTAAATCTAGTCTAAAATATTTTTTGCTTATTAGAATAGTTGAAGGTCAGCAGCAAAGACATTGGTTAATAAAGTGAGATTAAATACATAAAGTATATTTGTGTAATTTAATATAGTTAGATATTACAGGTTTGCATAAAATTCTGAGATTGCATTTCACTGTTTTTATACTTTTTAAAGAATACTGAATGTTTTCGTGCAAGTGATTTGAGTAAATGCATGTTCACATTTAGTCTAGAACTACAATAACCATCATGTTCACACAGCGCACACAACACTTCTGCAGTCAATAAATGGGAAAAAGTAACTTGCGTTACTTATTAGAAAAAGTAACAGATATTTTGTTGTAAATTGGAAAAGTAATGTGTTACTTTACTAGTTATTTAAAAAAAGTAATCTGATTACATAATTCAAGTTACTTGTAACACTGGAGATTTATATAGTAGAGATTTTCACATTAAATGAAAAAAATGGTTGTCAAGATGTTGCTAGGTAGTGGGTAGTAACTTAGTACAGTATGTTCCATGTAAGATACATTTACGCTACCATTCGAAAGTTTGGGTTTCTGCTCACCAAGTCTGCATTTATTTGATCAAAGAGAGCATAATATTTTGAAATATTATTTGGCCTACCATTTAAAATAACTGTTATCCATTTGAATAAATTCTAAAATGTAATTTATTCCTGTGATAGTGGAGCTAAAGAGGCCACTGGAGCGATTGCTAATGAGAGACGAGCGCGACACATGTCTCGAGAGCAGCGGAACTTTTATTATGCCGCAGTCGCCCCTTCCGTTTCTTCCTGTCAAGCGGATGTGGGGTAACACAGCCCTGTTTTATAATATTAGATAAATTTGTGTGCTGAAAGTTGTTATAGTGCTAGTCTGCATTTGCTCGGCAGCTACTATGAGTCACTTGTTGCACGCTGCAGTAAGCTAGATCGATATAAGTCATGGTAAAATATGGTGCTCGCTGTAAATCAAGAAAATGAGATTTAAACAAGACTTACTGTGTTGAGCTATATAACATGATTAGTTTTTTGTCGATGAATGTATCCATCCAAACAGTTGCTCACCTGTCTAATAAAACACATAATATATTAAAGCGTATTTGGGTTTCCATGGTTTCTACAAAATGAAACTGGAAACTGAGGGTAACACAGGTATGATGACATTGATCCATGTCCTGGTTAAAATTGCTTATTTCTCTGGATTTAAACATTCTTGGAAACATTTGGGATAATGCAAGTACACAAGTCAACAAAATATAACATTGTTCTAGTGGTTTTTGGATATTTTAATCCAAAAATCTTACATATTGTGCCTTTATTGCAAAATAAAACTTACTGACCCCTAACTTTTTATTGCATTATGATATTCTGATTCCTACATGTTACAGATCTATATGATCTATAGCTCTACATGACTTTTTTTGCCATACTCTGTGGAATATGTTACAAGCAGAAATTATGCAAGCCAAATCTGCAGACTTGTTTTGCAATTAGCAGGACAATCTGAGTGATTCCGCAGAATAGATTTCTACATCGTAAAATTTGTTTAATAGAGCTAAAAGCAATATATTAGTAACTGAAAACATAATCAAATTAGCCAGATTATTTATCCTAATTAAACAAATACACAAGTGGCGGAGTACTTTCTGCCGAGTTTTGCGGGCACAGAATCTGTGTGAGTAATAAAAATAATGGGTGGAAATACCAGAGAACCTTCCCTCATCCACAAAATCATGTACCTGAACTCCAGTGGGAGGAAAAACAAACTATGTTTTGCCTGTCTGTTCACATCTCTTTCAGGCTGCGTATGTGTAATGCTCTTTTATAATTACTAAATGATGTGTTTAGTGCAAAAGATCATTAGCGCCAAACACAAGGTGAGGCAGTGACATTTCATCTCATGTTATGTCAGCTTGAAAGAAAATTGTGAAGCCTTGTTTCAGGAAATTAGCTTCCAGGGGGATGTGAGAACGTTTGATTGTAGATGAAAGAGAGCGATATATTGAAATGGAAATGTGTCTGACTGACTGTGGACATGAATATTGCCCCTCAGGGATAAATAAATCACATGCATTCAGCTATCTCTCTATTTGCGCATAAAAGCCTATGCGTGTCTCTATATATGTGCTTTATTTGTTTATCTCTACGTTTGCCGAGGAGACAAAGCAGTAGTTTTATTATATATCCTGCCAGTATTAACCACTAATTTACTTAATAATTTGTGGACATTTACATAACATGGCCTGCTCCGACACTTTCTGGCCATCCGTTCTACTGTGAGACCAGCATTTGATTTATACTACAAACACTTCTACAAACATAGAAAACACTGCCAAAACATTATTCAGGCAAAATAACAAATGTGCATTCCCCTTTCAGCGCCCAACATTCAGCAAGCACCCTGCTCATCATTACACTGGCATTCAGCCTCTGTTATAGATCCACTGCAATTAGACAGATGGGTAATGTAGTACACATTGGTCGGGTATCTCAGAGGAATGAGGAGGGGGGACGTCCTCACAGTGCATATACGGTTAATACATGCAGTTCCCTAGTACACACACCCAAATGTGCTGATATGTAGGACAACTTTGCATTCATAAGGAACAATATAGACCATGGGTTTCCCAGACAGGGTTTTGTCAAACCCCTGGGGGTTTTTGAGTGAACTTGAGTTCATGAGTTGATGAAAAACTAAAAATTAATTAGCCTATAAAATGTTTGGGAACTCCTGTAGACTATGAAAACATACTACTTAGTTAAACTGCCATATTATACTATTTTAAAGGTTCCTAATGTGTCTCCTAGAACAGGTTTACATGCATCCAAGGTCAAAAAACACTTTAATTTTTTCATAATATACAGGGCACATCACCTCAAGCAATGTCGGGCCGTTTTTGAGCATCGGTCGGCTTAGTTTTTTTCTTGTGTTTAGCACTGTTGGCTCTATTCGGACATCATCTGTGTTTTTTGTTGTGTTGTTTTGTTTTTTTTGGTCGATAAAGCATTTTGAATCAGCATTGGGCCGTCGGTGAAAAAGAGAACTCTGATTGACTGTTCAGCTTAGCGAACGAGTCAATGCACGAGAATAAAAGCAAAACTGATGAAAGCTTGAATGAAGAAAGTGATAAGCGTGATTGATATTCAAGCTCTGCTTTGTTTACGGTTTGTATATCTGCAGTCCTAGTTTTGGTTTCCCTTTTTGAATGATGAAATTAGACTACTGATACCTGCTGATATAGACAGATATTTACTTGCACGCATTGATGACACTCTTTTGTGTTCAAGCGCAGCTTTTTGGCCAAGACGCTGCTGACAAGAGACAACAACACAGCCGCTAGTTCCAGGGTTGCTAGGTTTTCACAACAAAACCTGCCCAATTGCTACTCAAAACTAGCCCAAAAGTAGCCCAATCGCGTTTCGGGGGGGTCCCCAGTAAAAATTGTGGGTGATAAAATCTGCATTTTTGTCGGGGTTCAGCTGATAAAATTCGCATTCCAGGGGCTAAATCATAGACTGTAAAAAAAGATGGACGACGCGACGCCGCTTCCTTCCATTGTAATAATTAATAATAATAATTTTTGCGTTCTTTAGCTACGGCAGTTGACAGTTTACTTCCGGTCGTCGTTGCCGTTCCATCAACAGCTGTTGCTTAAAGTCCCTATTGAACTGAAGCCAAAACGGACGCCGATGGGCGCTGACACGTTACGCAAAAACGTCAGTTTGGAACCTGGGCATGCGCAGAAGGAATCGTCAGTGGAGCCCTGAGGCGGAGTCGCGGTATCAAACTTCCGCCCAGACGGCTGCGTCATCATTCATGTATTTTAAATAGACTATATAAATTATACGTAATTTAAAATTCTACCTATAAAATAATAGGCTATTCTGTTTCTAGAGCAATAATATTTTGGAAACAGCAAATTCAGTAGATAAACTCAATATAATATGCCACTAGAAACTCTAAAATGTCAGAAACGGTCCTGCCATTTTAAATAAAAGGTTTAAACTAACGTTACAGGAGATCGATTGCTGTAGACAGTGCTCTATAATTAATTAGAGTAGGCTATCATTAGTTTTATCCTGCTAATTATCATTTTATACCCTTAAAAATAATTAGTAACTGCCAGATAACGATCACCTGCTTTTTTCCGTCATGGCTAACGTTAGGCGTGTTATCTTAACTAATAACGTTTATTAATTCGCTTATGAAGCTCACATTTAACGTTACCTAGAAAAGCTCAGATATCCATCAGATCCTGTAGGTCAGTTAGTACAGTTTACTGCTGAACAGCTCATTTTGTCGGTGTGAAATAACACAGAAACTGGAAATTAATAGTTATTTATTTATCTTCACTCTCCCCTCGAAGCCCCGACAGTCCTCAGACAAGCTGTCAATCAACTGTGAATCACGATGACACGCCCCGTTTCTATAGCACCAAATTGCTAGCTAAAATCAAACTTATCACAAAAACGAACAATTGAATATAAATCAGCGTGATAACAACTACCTTAAATGACCAGAACCATCTTTCGGAAAATTTTATTTGAAGCATAATTTATTTTTATGTTTTAACTTAAGTCTCATTCGTCTGCATTGAGCAGGCGGGGTTTATGACCTGTACTGCATCCAGCCTCCAGGGGGCGATCAAAGAGCCCGCAGCTTCACTTTTCAGGACGTATGAGGCACACCCGGGCTAAATATAATGTTATTTGGAGTCGCTTCAACCCACCAACATGAAAAAAAACTTAGCGGCAACAGTGATAAAAGTAGCCTAATGACAAGGATGACGTGTGTTCCTTGTTTTTACTTAGACAAGTTTCTGTATTTAACCAATCTTGATATTGAATATCTGATATTCAAACAAAACACACAAAAGATTAACAAAAATTAAGATTACGCTATCTAGTAAATATATATTCTTATGTCAATGGCATCCCCGCCTGCAACCGGTAAATCTCGCCAGCCGGTGGAAGGCTAGTGTAGTTCATCTCTCTGAAAGTTCACTGACAAGCTATGCAATATCGCGTTCATTATCGAAGGCGATTCATCTTCGATAATGAACGCGATATTGCGTAGCTTGTCAGTGAACTACAGTTCTGTCTATTAAATGCCGCTCCATTTGAAAGCAGGTGATGGCGATTTAGCGGTAATCAGGGAACCGGCTTTACTGACGAAATGCGCGTGACAGTCGCATGCGATATATCGCCCAGCCCTAGTTAAAGTAGACATTAGACCATAGGCCCAAGACCATAGGCTGTCATTATGCAAATTTGTTACATTGTTACATAGGTACGTAACAGGAAGTGAGACTTCTAACGACTTGTTTTGGCAGTTCAGAATCGATTCCTTTAGGAGACATTTTTTTTAAGGAGACATTAGGAGACATTAAATTTGTCATACACTTTCATCCTTAAATCTTTGCACACCTTTTACATTCACAAACAGCAATACTACACACTGCATGAAAGGTAATATACAAAAAAGCATAATGGGGCACTTTAAATAATGAATTTAGAACATAGAAAAAAAAAATCCAACGCAATTTGTAAACCATCAATATTTTGGTTTCAGTAAATTATGCTCAATTGACAGCATATTTTTTCATAAATGTTCAAATTAAATTTGGCTGGTCCCTTTTTTTAAAAAAAAGAAAGAAAGAAAGAAAGAAAGAAAGAAAGAAAGAAAGAAGCCTAAATTGAGGTTTCAGTGAAGCACTTAAAATGGAAGTAAATGGGGACAATATACTGGAGAATTTAAAAGCAGAAATGTCATACTTATAATTTTATGAATGCACTTATTTATTTATTTATTTTTTTCAGTTTAAATCATAATTTTTAGTCGTTTTAGGGTTTGTAGCATTCCGTCATCATGGCAACGAAGCTGTAAAACTTTACACAGAAAAGCGATTTATCAGACTAAAATCATATTACATATTGTTTGTCTTGTGGCTAAACTGCTGAAACTGAGTATTTTAATGCTTACAAATTGGACCTATTCATCATATTATAAGTGCCTCGCTGTGTATATATTGGCATTATGTAATCAAAAAAATCATGTCAAATCATGATGGCTGGTTTTCAGTAATAATTGCAAGTTACTTCAACACATTTGCACCAGGAAATAACAATAATTTACATTGATATTATCCAAACCCCAATTTGGAACAGTTTGATCATTTTTACGGCCCTGTGTACTATTTCATTTTAATAGAAAAAAAAAAAAAAAAAAATTCTGACACTTCATTTACAGTGACTCACAAATGAGAAATGTAATTAGTGATTCATCCTAAGGAGACAGTAACATGACAATAACATTAGTGACACAAAATTTCCAGCACAACTCTGGAAAGGACAGAACAGACTGTGTTTGTCCCCACATCAAAAGCACAGCGACAGTTTCAGATGGATTGTGGGTTAAACCGGATGAGTCAGACAATGTTCCTCATACAGTTTCCCCTGTTTAAAACAGCCTCCACTGCTACTAGAATATGTTGCGCAGCCCAACACTTATCCGCAAGGACACACAGAGAGCACAGTGTTAAAAGGGGAGACAGAGAAGTCAATTATATGTTACATAAAAGAGGTCATTGTTCCTTTAACATACTGGGACTATAAAACAATACAGCCTTAAAGTGAAGTGTAAGTTGTAACAGTCATTGCTCGGTACAATCAAGATACAATGAGCCTGACGTACTGTGCCATTTGAAATCATGTCAAATGTATAATAGTTTTATTATTATTCATTAAAAATTATTATATGTATAAGTCAAAATTCATAATTTAAAAAAAATATTTAAAAAAACGTAATAATATATATATTAAATTATATTTTTAATATAATATTTTATATTATTTAATTTAAAATAGTACATTAAAGTTTAATAATTTCAAATATTTTATATTATTAGAATAAAATATTATTTTAAATAAAATCCTAAAGATTTATTTTCAATTTTACTCACTAAAAAAAAAAAATCAACATTGATTGACCACCTATTTATAACATTAACTTGACTGCAATCACACTTACTGCAAATGTAAATACAATCAAGCTATTGTGTACTAGTAAGAAAAACTTTCAACAGCTTTTTAAGCAGCTTTTAAAACTTGGATTTTGTCATGGTCTGACTTTTCCATTATGTTCCTGATTTGATTCTCCATGCTCTTTTTTTCCCCTCACCGGTATGTTTAAAGCATTTAAATATAGCCGAGCTGAGTGTAGCTGAGCTTTGATGAGGTTGAATGTGAAAGTGCTCTTCACAGAGGAGAACAAGGCATTATGGGATAAATGCGGCTGTACATTGTGGCTGCTCTCGCACAAAAGCCATCACTGACAATGGCTGAGGGAAGGTAACTCGATGTACGTAAACACAAACACACACACACTTTTCAGAGTGGCAGCTGCGCTCATCTGCCCAGCAGGGATAACGAAACACAGACGGACGAGAGAAAAGCGGAAACGAACGGGCATGAAAAAGATTAAATAAACTTGGTTGGTATAGCGCACCAAAGGAGTTGCACGCATACAAGTGTGAATGTGTGTGCATTTATAAAAAAGGGAGAAAATGTATGTTGTATGAAATTGGTAGGACGTGAGAGAGAGAATGACAGTGAGGGGGTGGGGAGGGAGAACGAGAGAGAGGCAAAAAAAGCACAAAGGATTCTGTGGCGAGAGAGATTGCTGTAGCCATAGAGCAGCACTAGCAATGGAATATGCAGGCCTGTTACAGCCTCGGGGCTTCTGGGTAAATAGAGAGAGCACAGCAGGATTGGCCTGGTTTGCTCTATGGCTTACCTAATGCTATTGTGAATGAAGATCCGCACTGTTTTCAGAAACGGTTCAGTTCCATTCAGATTCAATTCAATTCAGCTATGCTTTCTGCAATAAATGGCTAATCTTTATTCTGAAAACCTGAAAAGTTCCTGTTACATAAAAGATGTCAAGCTCACAGTCATATTAATGGAGTACTGCCATTATGAATAAATCATCAGAGGGGGTTATTTAAGATACGGAAGATTTGCACTAATTAGTAGTGTTTGTCATGCATCACTTCTTCTGTTGCTCATGCTTAGAGTGATGGGTTTTTAAAATCTGTATCTCTAAATATTAAATTAAATTTATGCTACAGACATGAATGATTCCTCAAAAATTATGTGTCTTGTTGAAAATTTTCACCTGGTGGACAATAAAAGAGGTAAAAAAAAAAAATCCCATAGACTCATATTGAGGAAAGGTCCCAATCCATATCTAGAGACCAGAATTATAATGAAGGTGGTTTCTTTTAACCTACAAGTAACCACCTAAAAACCATCCAGAAGATCACATAGCAACACCCTGGCAACAGCAACAGGACTCTAACATCATGGCAGTTAAGTTTTGCATTGGCGAACACCATTCGTAATTTCTTCAGAAAATATATACAGACTTGGGCCAGTAGACAATCACTTAAAATACCCTAACAACCACATAGCAATGGGCTAAAAAAAAAAAAAAAAACATAAGCATTTGGGCAACAGCCCACAACACTAACATCATGGTGGTTAAGTTTTGCATTTACAAACACCACTTACATTTTCTTCAGAAAATGTAAACAAACTTGTGCCAGTAGGCAACCACCTAGAAACCACCTTAGCAACCACATAGCAACACCCTGGTAATGGCCCATGACACCTAACATCATGGCAATCCAGTTTTGCATTGGTGAACAACACTCACATTTTCTTTAGGAAATGTAAACAGATTCGGGCTAGTAGACAACCACCTAGCAATCACCCAAATTACCTTAGAAACCATATAACAACACCCTGGCAACGGCCCACAACACCTAACATCATGACAATCAAGTTTTGCATTGGTGAACAACACTCACATTTCCTTTAGGAAATGTAAACAGACTTGGGCTAGTAGACAACCACCCAAAATACTTTAGCAACCACATAGCAACAGGCTAAAAAATCATTAACATTATGGTAGTAAGATTTGCATGAGCAACCACCACTCATATAATCGTCAGTGTCAGGGTTTATAAATATTTAAAAAAAGACAATTTTTTTTTTGCACATGGCTGGTTGACCCAAAACAGCCTGAAAATATAGACCAGGGTCAAGATGACTAATGCCGGACTGTATATTTGTGGCTCTAATGCAATGTGACATATCACAAAAGATTTGATTCAAACATACATACAGCACTGCGAATTGCCTTTGTAGTTGAAAACATGTGGCCATTATGGACGTTGCAAGTGTGCTGCTATTGTTTGAAACCATTTTCTCATTGTTGACTGTGCCGCTCACTCTCTGCCAATTGTGGCAATAATGGATGGTGCATTTAGAGGAAAATGTGTACCAGAGAAACAAAAATAAATACAGCAATATCATTTGAGACACATTCAGAGTAGCTGGAGATAAAGGGTGGGAACTACAGAGATTTTGCTTTTGTTTGTATTATAATTTGCATGAATGCAGACTCGTGAACATTTTTGACCTTTTAAAGCAAGCATTCTTTCTAATAACAAGCCTCACAGATAACAGAATA
>VTFQ01000299.1:1550000-1587500 GCA_036281575.1 Ancherythroculter nigrocauda
ACGCACTCAGTGCATGTCAGAACAGCGAGTGAATAAAATGTTTAACCGGCAAGGCTTTAAAACGCATGCAAAAAATAAACATTTGTGATGTCACGTGAGCATAACCCTACCTAACATGTGATGTGAATGTACGTCGAGCTGTACAGTATGTTGAGACGGAGGCAACAGAACTGCAACTGACAGAATGTGCACTGTAGCACAATACTACAACATTTCTTCAAAAGCACATTGTGGAGACATTTTAACTGTTTATGATCAAAAATTGTGATATTGCACACCCCTAGAATACATATTCACAAGCCAATCAATTCCCAATTGATACAAATCATTATTTCCACACTGAATATTCAGTTTCATGTTGTGTTTAAGGTGTTGTAAAACTCACCGCTGATTGTGATGTTGCCTGCGGTGCGTGGAACTCCAACCAGAGTCACCGGATAGAGGCCAGACTCCGCTGGCAAAGACAGAGCGGCAGGAAGGGACTCAAAATCCACACCTGATGTCAACAGACCCTGATGAACACAATCACACAGAGTACATAGTGGTCAATATACATTGGTAAATATATATGCACTGCTTATTATCTCTCTCTATCTCTCTCTTTTTTTCTCCATGTAAGAAAGAATGAGTAAAATATTCCATTCCAAAGGATGAAATAATGACAACATTTTCATTAGTTTTATTTATTTATTTTTTTTTCAGTTTAATACCAATAAATAAACTAATAATAATGAATAAATAAATAACAAAACAAAACACTTTAAAACAAATCTAAATAAAACACTTTGATAACGAAATACAACACAAATAAATAAAACAAATAATCAAATAAAACAAAACACAAACAAATGATTGAACAAATAAATACTAACAATGTGAGAAAAAAAGCCTATATTATATTCTTAACTTAGTAAATTGTGTAAATAATAATATATATTGCTCCTGAGCAATCTCCAAAATGTGCATCATTCAATCTCCAAAAAGGAGTTGATTAACAGAAATAGCAACTGAAAATGCATATTTACCAAATACAGCTAAAAAGCAAAACTAAAATAAGAAACACATATCATTAGATCCTAATAACAAATATTTTGTTTGGCATTTTGTTTTTCCAATTTCAACCTACTAATTGGGCTTTTTTTTGGCAGAATACACAATCTTTCACAGTTTTATGCTTTTTTTTACGGTAGCTTTTGTCTTTGCATTAACAATAATAACACCAGAATAAAGAGATAAGAGACAAATGCAGAAGCCAAAAGCAGAATGTAAAGACAGAAATAGATCAACGAAAAAAACATTGGTGACAGACCAAGGTTTGAGTTTTCTTTCTCTGCTTTCTCTCTCTCCCTTTTTTTTTTTTTTTTTTTTAACTCCAAACATCATATAATCAATCATCCTGATATCCATCTGATATGGAGGAGATGAAATCTCTCCCAGCATGCTCTGCCCATTACCCATGGAGAAAATTGCTCTTGTTCACAGAACTACAAAGAAAGGTACCAGCTTTACCAGAATCACAGCGGCAGATGAGAGTGAGAGACGGAGACAGATTGAAAACCAGCTGCTTACACCTTAGTCGTTGAGGTGAGGGCCGATTATTACTATACCTCCAGAAGTCAAGCTGCTCTCCGCTGAGAGTTTTCCCGCTTTCTATTAATACACGAGACACCACTCCATCAAATGTGCTTTATGGGGTTTTTACCATATTAGCCTGAATGAAACCATTAAACTCTGGACTCAACAGGAAAAGAAATGAGAAGAGGATTTTCTATTTCTCCTGATATTCAGTCCACTGAGTGTCCAATGTCTCTGTGACATGAAACTTTTCTATCTCTACCGTGTAGCTTTTCATTTCTTAAACAACCATGTAGGAAGACACATCATGGCCATATTACAGGATGACAATGTCAAGATTCAATGTCAAGACTCAAATTGTGAAAGAATTGTTGGGAGGGAGCATAAAATCATCTTCACACGAATTGGCACCTCTGAGTCCCAGTAAAATTTACATATGTGGTTTCAACAACCAGATGCATTTACACTTTGTCTGGAATTTGTGTCAAACCACCCCCTGAAGTGGTATGAGTGATCAGTTTTAAATCCATCTCGAAAGCGTTTCAGAGGCATTTACTCCTGGTCTTTTTATGATCGGATAACTACACCTCTTTTTTTACACCTAAAAGAGGTGTAAAACAGGCCCACTGAAATATCTGTTCTGAGAAATGAAACGTTTCTGCACTAAATGCTATGAAAAGCAAAAAAGAGCCGGAGAGCCAATCAAAAAAAAAAAAAAAAAAAAAAAAAAAATGGACCATTTGGCTTTGTTGACATGTTTTGTGGTGACGGGGTTGAAAGGATATGGCGGTCTAATTCAAGGTCTGTCAGTAAAGTCAAAGTCTGGCTAAAGTTAGTAAAATCATTTACAACACCTCTAGACTTAGTCTCGCGTAGCCAGACCTTCAGACTGATGGCAGAAGGTCTAAACAGCTTACATTGGCCAAAGACCGCCCAAGAGGACATTTGACTGACATGTAACGCAACCAATCACAGTTCGTTTTGTTCGATGTCCCCTCAATAACAGACCGGTGTGCATCTAATAAATGATTCATTCAAGAACATCGTGCAAGTTTACTGCAACAATGGAGCTGCGAACTTCACATAGTTTTGAAAATCCAATGTTTAGTTGATCCCAGTAAGCGCTTTTAAACACGACCACGTTCTTCTTCCACAAGAGGGTTTGGCATCACGGCATTTGTTTCCATGCGGACCGTTAAAGAACGCGACACACACATCTCCCGGACATCCTGTAGAATTTAACCAGATGACGACTTCCAAACTCCTGAAGTGTTTCCAGATAAGTGTGCCATATGCATCAGACTTCCAGCCAACGGTCGGTGGGCGTGACGTCTGAGGCCGAGACTACTCTAGACTCCACTGTCTAGAGCAGGGATGGGCAAATTCGGCCCTGGAGGCCCACTGTCCTGCAGAGTTCAGCTCCAACCCTGATAAAACTCACCTGCCTCTAGCTTTCTAGTAATCCTTAAGGCAGTGGTCTCAAACTCAATTCCTGGAGGGCCACAGCTCTGCAAAGTTTTGCTCCAACCCTAATCAAACACACCTGATCCAGCTAATCAAGGTCTTCAGGATTACTAGAAACTTTCAAACAGGTGTGAGTTGGAGCTAAACTGTGCAGAGCTGTGGCCCTCCAGGAATTGAGTTTGAGACTACTGCCGTAAGGAATTGATTAGCTGGTTCAGGTGTGTTTGATTAGGGTTGGAGTGGCCCTCTAGGACCGAGTTTGCCCATCCCTGGTCAAGAGTCTAGACCGAAGAACCATAAACAAAGGAGAATCAAAAGACTCAAAGATGTCTTCCTCATTCAAACTCTGAACAGTTGAGCAGCTTTGTAATGAATACACATAATAATGCAATTCAAGATGTCTGGTTTTATGTAATAGTTAAACCTTAATTAGCCATAGGCTACAATGCCATGTTCAGCTCTAAAGGCTAGCAATAAGTGCCTAACCTATAAAACAGTTTACTATGTAAAACCTGTAGCTCATATTATGTGGAGGGATTCACTATTGTATAAGCGTATTTTGAAATAACTCATTTGCATTTCCTTCTTGAAAAGGTTAATTAGCTTGACAGCTATTGCTAACGATCTGTTCTTTTCTGACTTTCATCAGCTGCTACAAAGACCCTGTGGAAATATGCTCTTTGTGAGTCTTTTTTCCCCATGCTCCACCTGACAAAAATTATACAACCCATTTCCAAAAGCACTGTACCATAATCATACACTTAATTAAACTGAGACCAAAGTGAATTAAAGAGAAATATTTTCAAAGCAGTTTCATGAACTGAAGACATTTGCAATTAATATTTTATATGTAGGAAAACAGTTTGTAATGTCTATATAAATTAAATGAAGTACAAAATGATTTAAATTATAAATTAAATCAATTAAAAATGAACCATCTTAGGCCTAGTAGTAACAAAAATATATATATTACTACAGTTTGAGGATCCCCCCCCCCAGTTTCACATACAAGGCTCAAGCTAGTCCCAGAATAAAATGCATGTTTGAGCTGTTTTAAAATATCTTAAAATATGTCAGTGCCATTGTTTTGTCTTAAGATGCACAGCAGTAAAGTTTTTTTCTAAGGCACATTTATAAAAGCTACTTAAATGTCCTAATAGAACAAAGGCCTAATCCTGGTTTAGTCTAAGCCCTGTCTATGAAACCAGGCCTTTAATGGTTAAATATTTAGAAACCCCACAGACAGATGTAAAATGTGACCAATAGCAAAGTCCCTTTATGACAAGTCATTTCACTCGGCGGCCATCTTTGAAATGCCTCTCGGGCATCCTGGGCATCATGCAATCTCTTTGAATGGGGAAACATCAAATTCTCCAAAACTGTTCGCCAACCTTACGATTAAATTTCATATTTGAAATCACCAATGAAATCTAACAACAACCGGCTCATAAATTTAGTTTCTAAACGCTCGAATCATGACCAAAAAAAACTATTTTTCAGGCTGGATCAAGCTAATGCGCATTCGCAGACCTAAATGCGCGTCTCTTCGGAGGTGCGCATCTGACTGTTTCTATAGAAACCGGTGATTCTAATGGCCGCTGAAGTGACGCGATGACTTTACCAGTCGGCGATTGGCTATTATTTAGAAGGCGGGACTTATTCCGCCATATTGTGCATTACATTTTCTCCCATTCAAAACAAGTGACACGTCTTGTGTTATTCTATAGTCTTTGCCAATAGTAAGATGCTGAAAGAACAAACAGCATCGTGGTACAGTGAATTTATTCTGTGCAGCCACTGTAAGGTCAGCAGTAAGGTCACACCGGTTCATCCTGGCACCATCCGCGGTGCCATCTGACACCTGGCAGAGGAGTTTTATAGGGCATCATGCTGATTCCATCTGGGTTCAGATCTGGGCATGTATGGAACAACACAACTCACCTACAGAATCATTTTCCTTTTCACACAAATGCACATCCACACTATAGTCCATCCCTGGTGGGAAAAGGACCAAAAAAAAGTCTTTGAATTGGAGTTTAACCTCTAGCTGGAGCGAACACCTGCGCCCTGAACCTGTGGGGTGTCAACGGTCTAATGGTTATGGATCTGGGCTGCTAACATAAAGACAGTAGATTCAATCCAACAGTCACTAAAATCACAGACCTGTTCTATCACTATTGTGCCCTTGAGAATAACCCTTAACCCCAGAATTGCTCCTAAAAGACTGTTGTGTGTGTATATATATATATATATATATATATATATATATAAATAGGGGGATGAAAAGTGGGTATTCAGTTTTGCAGGGGAATACAAACATAGCTCCGTTCTTAAACTCAGTGCGCTGCCTATTCAGACAGCGTTTTAAGGCATCACGTATGAAATACTGCAAAAATCCCACAAATGCATGGCAACAAGCAATTTGCATGACATAAAAATAGAATATTTCATAAAAAAAATAACTCAAATAAAACAATACAAATACAAACAATTACAAACAAAAACTAAAAACAAACAAAGAATGGTTGCTAAAATTCTAAGATGCCTTCTTATGACCTAAAATCCACAGCTCCGATGGAACACAAGAATGTGTTCTACGTGAACCGCCTCTTAAAAGGCAGCTGTCTATGTAGAGAGCAGGAAGAACTAGGAAAGCCAACATTTGATACTCAATTACCTTGGTTTCTTAGGAACATCTCCACCTGGCTGGATTCTGATAATTGGGTCTTATATGAGTGGCCCATTATAGTGTCAGAAAGACACTGTAAACCCTCTCCCACATTCACACAAACTGTCTTCTTCACTTCAGGGTGGTTCTGCCTCTATTTCCCTGTCATTATGATCAGGTCTTGGTGACCAAAATGGCCCTCAAGCCACCAATAAGCAGCACCATCTCGTTTCAGCTTTCTGGGTTGAACTCTAAAGTGCAGTTAATATGTAGAGTGGAAAACACAAAAGATTTTTGGCAATGACATTTGCATTACAATTCCATTGCTCGCCACAGTGCCCAAATCACAAACAAACACAATGAAAACATCATATAACCAAACACAGCCTTGTCGAAAAACACCATGTCCTGAGTAGGTGCAATGTAACACATTTCCAGCACAATTTTTTCATTTGTATACACTTCAAAAAGAAGTATTCACAAATAAAATCCGTTCCTAGCATTTTCTCTCACCGTGATGAATGTCAAGAGTAACGGTCTCTGCAGGGCTCTGATGTAAAATCTTGTTTTCTACTGTGATTAGGACATTAACATGTCAGTGTGTATAATGGACTCCCTCTCTCTTTCACTACTTTTCTCTCATTTTCAATTACAAAAAAAAATTAACATTTAAAACAGTAAAATAGAAAATCATCTAAGAGAGTCAACCTTTTTTGTTTGTGTTTTTAACATCTAATTATGGCTGGATTCTGTTTTACACTTACTGTGTAAAACATATATGTTTATACAACAGTTCTTTCTGGTTCTCAACTCTGATTTTTTACTGAATTGTTTGCTTGTGTTTTTTATTTATTTGATTGTGTTTATTGGTTGCTTGTGTTTATGTCTTTTATAATTGATGTTAATTTAAATATTGTTGTTCAATAAATATTATTTTATATAAATAATAACAGTATTTGGTTTTGAGAAAGGGTACGTCAATAGTATCAGTGAAAGTTACGCCATTAGATGGTGGCAAAGACTCTCTTTACGACCGAGTCAGAAAGTTGTTTTAGCACTGTGGTACTTTTAAAAGATGTCAAAGGACAAAGTCAAAGATGTTGCTTTCCTCTGCGGACATTCAAACTGATTTCTTTAAAATTGATATAATACGGACATCAACCTGAAGAATAAATGCCATATCAGATGCAGATAATATGAGTGTTTAGTCGATCTCTCTCTCTCTCTCTCATAATACCATAAAACTCTACATAATACAATAAGCTTCAATGAAGCGACTCAACATTCCTTCATTACTAGTTCTGAAGTGACGTTTTAGAATTAGTAACGGAGGCTTGGGTCAACTGTTAAACTATCAACTTGAGATTTGAATCCATGGTGGAAGAAAGTAGTTCTGCACAAAAAAGCTTTTTAAAAACACTCCGTTGTTGTTCTTATTTACACTCTTGTGCCATTGAACTGTTGTTTAAACACAATATTACACTCGTAGCTGTGCGATATGGCTGTATATCAGCATGCTGTAATTACCTACGGCTGAATCACAGCCATGCTGATATACAGCCATATTGCACTGCTACGAGTGTAATATTGCTCATATAGCGAGATAGACAGACAAATTGGATGGATGGATGGATGGGTGGGACAGATAGGGAGGGGCAGACAGATAGATAGATAATGCTTACCATGTTCTCGACCCGCAGCTCAAATGGCATTGGATTATAGACCATTAACTGCACCTCACACACGTCGCCCTGAACCCACTGGAAATCTGCAACACACACAAATATTTATGAAAAAGCTGCATGCTGTATAAATGCATAAAGACAGAAAAACATTTAGCGCTTAAACGTAAGAAGATTCATTGATGTTGACAGGTCTGATCAGTATGTTTGCATGAACTGCTCTATAAATCTGGTCAAACCGAATAGCCTGCAGCAATTGTAAATATTTAATTTTCCTTGGGGGTGCAATAAGATGACCTGATATATATATATATTGAATTTTGCTCTCTGTTTTTGCATAAATCCTTCAGAGTTGAAAGTTAGCAGACTACATTTCACTGCTGAGCTTTTCCATTAATCCAGAGACGGAGTCTTATACTGATTAAGCTTTTCCAAACAATGGCCCCTCTTTCCCTCGGGAGGAGATATATTCACTGTATTATCTACAGTATGCTTGCAGATTTCACGCTCAAATTAACCAAGGCCCGTCTCACACTAATAATCATCCGCCGCTGAAGGCCATATGGAGTTTAGAACGCATGAGTTATTTTCAAAGAATGAAAACCAACAGTATCTATTCTTGTCCATCGCCTCTGAAATATAGTTATTGCTGACATTTCTCATGAATTACAATCTGAAAATTCACACCTTAAAGAAACGGTTGCCATTGTGAGATGCCTATGTTACTGGAGAGTTTAAAACTGCACAAATTATTAATAAAAGGAGGCATAATATAGACAGTTCAAATCATTTTGGGTTGAATTTCTAATAAAAAAAATAGAACTATATAAAGGCAGAATGTACAGTCACATAGTAATTCCAGAATGAATTCAATTGTTACATTATCCAGCTTTTTAGACAACTACTTAGTGAATAAGTAAATAATAGACATGAAATATTGATGAGTTTAAATTTTGTGAAAAGATAAATTTTGATATGCTGTTGTATATTTTAAAAAAGTGAATAAATAAAAATAAAATTAATTCATTAAACAAGTAAATAAAAGTACCTACAATTAATAATAAAATTAGTTAATTAACAAAACAAACAAGTACATTTAATAAACAAGAAAATAAATAAATATGAATACTTAAAATAAATAAATAATTAAATGTATAAATAAATGTAAAACACATTTATAAATTAATTTATAAATAAAGAAATTACATATTAATAAAATACATAAATTCATACATTCATTCATAAATATCATCAGTGTGTGTGAGAAGTAATGGCCACCCCTTTGTTCCCTTACATTAATAAAATAAAAAGATAAAAAATGCATTAGCTCAGGGCAGATAGTTTAAAGTCTCCCCAAGTCATTGTGGATTTCTCTTCCAAATACTTTATTTTTCCAATAATCCATTTTAAACTGGTTCATAAATCCAGTGTGAACGTACTGTTGGGCAACACTGAACTGACGCAGAGTAAACGGCAAGCTTCACTCCTGAGGGAAATTAAAGCAAGGTTGAAAAAGGATCTTCCCGGTGTGGGAGACAGTTTCCCATATGCTGAATGCATCAGAAGACAGCACAGACCTCTGAAATGATGAGGAGAGGACAGGACGGGTCAGGCCAGACCAATTAAATATAATATCCTTCTTAAGGAAGAAGCCCATGGGGCGGTTTAAGCATTTCATTTGAGCTGGATGGCAGAGAAAGGCCCTGTGCACTGCTGTGAAGGAGGTGAGGAGCATTATGGGTGGCTTATGGAAACCAAAGGCTCTGAGGATGTGAACGAAGCCAAAGCAATGACACACAGACAAATCCACATGTTGAGTCCGACATGAAAGTGCAATCACAATTCCATTTACTTCTGTAATGTGGCATTAAAATAAAAGGCTAAATATCTTTTCAGTGTTGGTTAATATTACAATTTTAACTCCTTGACCTTGGAGAAATCAACTGAAAAGGAAAATCCTTTTGTTGTTTTGTTTGTGTTCAGTTTAATCAACAGCAGTATAAATCATAAATATTTTCTTGAAATCAATGAATAATTGAAAATTGGGAAAAGGAAAAAGTGAAATAGATATGGGGGTTTGTTACTCTTTTATGCCACATAGAGAAAAGTGGGCAGTGAATAAGAAAGAAAGATGCCCTCCGACTTTGCACCTCAGTTACTAGATCTCTCTCTTCACAGGAGACACTGACCTGAAGCTTTATGATACATTATACATGCTCCAACTATACATGAAACATGCATGGAAAGGGGGTAGATAGAGATGGATGCAATAGAGATACATATTTTATACACACAACCATTCAAAAGTTTGTGAACTGTATCTTTATATTTTTGTCACTTATGCTCACCAAAAAAGTGATATTCCTAAATATAATTGCAATTTAAAAGAACTATTGTCTATTTTAATTATATATTTTAAATATTTTAATATTTAAAATGTAATTTATTCCTATGATGTCACTGATCCTGTGATTCCTGATTCCTGAATTCCAGAAAAAATTGGTCTTATTTGCACTTTGAATATTGAGAGTGCGATTATGATTGCACTTGTAAAGTGTTACCATAAAAATGAATAACAGTTTTCTCTTAATCTTATTAAGCACAAACAATAAGGTTTCATTTGTTAACATTAGTTAATGCACTGTGAACTATCATCAACTAACAATGAATGACTATTTTTATTAACTAACATAAACAAAGATTAATAAATACTGTAGCACATATATTGTTCATTGTTAGTTGATGTTGGTTAATACATTAATGTTAATAAATGAGACCTTATTGTAAAGTGTTACCATTTTTATTTATACTGTTTTTATTTCTGTGATCAGTTTGTGGAAAGGAGTTCAGTTAGGAGGTCTAAAGTTGTAGAAGCTCATAAATCATGTACAGTAAGATCTGAAGAGACTGAAATCATACAGAAGAGAAGTCAGTCAGTTGAGTTTGTGGCAAAACCTTTTACAGTACTTGAGTATTGTTGTCTTTTACTGCATATGATAAATCATACTCAGAAAGTAGAACTGAAATGACATTCATTACAAGATGATTAGTTAAAACATTTCAAATACACCTGCAGATCTCGTCTCGTCTCGTGAACTCAATCTCGAGTCTCGTCTTGTGAGATACCGGTCTCGTCACACCCCTACTAAATAGCTATTTGACTCTAGGTTAAAGGGATAGTTCATCCAAAAATGAAAATTGTCATCATTTACTCACCCTCAAGTTGCTCCAAACCTGTATGGATTTCTTTCTTCTGCTGAACACAAAAGAAGGTATTCTGAAGAATATGGGGAACCAAACAGTTGATGGGCCCCATTGACTTCCATAGTATTTTTTTTTTTTCATACTATGGAAGTCAATGGGGCCCATCAACTGTTTAGTTAACCAACATTCTTCAAAATATCTTCTTTTGTGTTCAGCAGAAGAAAGAAATTCTTTTAATTTTTGGGTGAACTACCCCTTTAACATTATCCATATAGCATGTACAGTCTAAGTGTTTCAGAGGAAGAGCAATCCATTATATTTCGATGAAAGACTACCAAAACAAAATACAAACACGCACAAGCATTCTCTGCATTAATGTTTCTCCGCAGTGACTCAGACACTCATGTGGCAGGCGCTCGAGGATGACAGGAATCCCTGCTCAAGTGCAGCTGACTCACCTCTCTAAACGAAACCTCCGCAGAGATTCACCATCAATTCTCTATCACTGCTGTTCTGCATGTGAGGAGCTCTCCTGAGTGACTCACATCGAGCTGAACTTCATGTTCTTCAAACCTCTGCAGCTACACAAAAGCAGAACTGTTTACTATAACGTAGCACTGAGTGTATGAGCGCATGCTACAAGTGGAGTGAAATATATTTTAAATAAGTACACAAAGCTGTTGGGGATGTTTTAACACTCACAGGCCATTTTTTTTTCTTTCTTTTTTTCCTACTACACTGTACATAATGAAATAGTAGCTTACTGCTTACTTAATAATGCAAATTAAATACTGTATTCTACCCATACTGCTGCTGTTGATTATTGCTGCTGCTGAATTGCTGCTGCAAAGCAAGTACAGATACTTGCTACTGCCAATACATACGCTGATAGGCTGCTGTGCTTACATAAGGGGGCTTTCACACAGGGTTCGTTTGCCGCGGTCCGAGCCCGGATGCGACTGTTCCCATTGCCCCCTGCAGCGTTGGTCTGGTTTCACACTCAAATTGATTCTATCGAACACTGGCGCGTTTACATTTATCTTATGTCATCACAGACATGAACTGCGCATGATAGAAAACAGAACGCGGGTCAGTAAATCGTGTTTTTATTAATATGGTGCTATTGTGTGCAGAACAGTAAACGACACTTGAGTTTACTGTATGTGCACCACATGTAGACGGTTTTTCACTGCTTTCAAACAGACTATTTTGAGGAAGACAGCTGATTGCTATACATTTGCCGCTCTGATTGCACTTGCAAAGCGCGAATACACTGCAGGCTCACTCCTGCTCAAATCAACACTATCATCTCTTACATTTCTTTATTTTAGTAAATATATATATTTTTTAAAATATACTTTATATGCATCTAAACGCATGTGCAGGTTACTTTACTTCCTGAACAAGTGCGCACCCGAGTCTGTGTTGCTTTCATATTCACGCAAACCGCGGCACAGTCTGAGTGCAACCAAACTCAGTACCACGGTGTGCACCCGGGTCCGCATGACAGCTTTCAAATTAGCAACTTTCACATGAAACTGTGCCCCATTTCAAACTAAACTGCCAGTGTGAAACCCCCCTAAGACATACTGCTGCTTCACAAATAACATTATATAAATAGCAGATCTATACAGGTGGAGCTGGGGAAGGTGGAGGGTTTCAGAGGAACTCTGAAAGCTTGTTGCAAACTGCTATAGTGAATGCTAACCAGCCATTTAAATGTTGTGAGCAGCAAGCTCATTGGGTGCAGACTTGACGTGAACCAACCAGCTTGTGCCAAGTAATTAACGCTGAGAATATCATCAGTTTGCATTAAAGGGGTACTTCACCCCTGGAAAGATGAATGTGTATTTAAAATTGGTCATTTATGTAGTAGAAATGTGAAATTATTTTTGAATTTGGAGCTTTCTAGACTGAGAAAAGGCAGAAAATGTATTTGTCACTAATGTGGATGAAAGACAACAACTCCCAGAATGCACTTGTTTTGCTGCCCTTGCGAGGCCACGCCCAAACCACGCCTATCGGTTACAGGCGGCATTACCAGGAAAATTCAAACAACTAGGCTTGCTTTGTTACATATTAATTCTATAAATCGTGAGTTAGTTCATACATTTACAGCGAAATGGTGCTAAATTGCTTTGTACCTGGATGTACACCCAAAACCAGGAAAGGACAAGTAAGTTTTCATCATTTTCCGATTAAGTTAAAGATTTGGAGCGATGTAAACAGTGGCTGCGGGCCATCAAACACCCGAAGTTTGGAGATGACACCGTTATAGAAAACCTAAAAAAACGCAGAATATGTAGTCTCCATTTCAAGCACGAGGACTACGAACCAAATATCCTTGCAATGAAGAGAACCATTCTGAAGGACACCGCGATACCATCGATATTCACTTTCCCAGAGGACGAACAGCCTGGGCATCTGGTACTAAGCGTATTCGCCTAGAGGTAAGACTCGCTGATACTAGACTGATAACACAGTAGCCTATATGTAGTGTTGTAGGTAGCAGTAAAACTGCAAACTTAGCAAAGTAACGTTAGATAGACAATTACATATAAGTTGCATATAAGTTGACTGTTATCAAAGTAAAGCCACTGTTCTGTAAAACTGAGTTAGTCTAAATTTATCTATTTATGCTAACGTTACCACAAAAGCCTGTTGCTGTATTGGTTGAGATGACTGCAGAGACCGATAAATTTGCGAGATGAACCACTGATATAGTGCAGACTATAACAAATAATGTTAATTACTGTAAGCTTAAAAATATAATTGACACCCACTTTTGATAAAATCTTTGATCTATGTCCGTGAGTAACCTCAAACGCGCATATGTATGGGCGTGGTGAAAAAATGCGGAACTACCTGCTATTACTGGCTGTAGTTTTAAGCCTCTGGCCAAAAAAAGCCTCCGATGACGCAAAATGACGATTTTTGCGTCATCGGAGGCTTTTTTACAGAATAAAAATGCATAAATCTCTCATCTCGGGCTGATATGAAGGGGGAAAGCACGGTAATTCGAAAATACTAGTTGTATTCTACTAATACAAAGCTTAATGCTAAATCCTGAAGTAACCCTTTAAGGACCATCAGCCTGTGCCATCTAGAGTTTCGTGACAGAACTAGGCATTTTAACAATGTCAGGCAGATACTGCTGCACATATTACCATTAGCTGATGTATGTTTTTTTTATATCTCGAATATTTCATAAGAAATATGGATGATTCTGAGGTAACCTGTCAAGAAAGCTCAAGAACACACTTCACCCCCAAAACCAAAGGGAAAAAAAGGAAACCTTTTGCAAAAAGTCTTTAGAATTCTTGGAATTGCATTGTATCATTATTTTCAGGATAAATGGGCATTGTACTACCCAATTATCGTTAAAATAATAATGGGCCTAATTTTCAATGATGATTCAATAATGATTCTCATTACATTCTCTTATGTATTACAGTGAAATTATAGTAAAAAAAAAAAAAAAATGTTTTGTAATTATTTATTTTAAAAAGTCAATTATTTTTTAATTAAAAGGCCATTTAAGAATTTCTGCTTTTAAAGACTGTATTTTCCATTATAGTAATCACAAATTGGGAGGGAAAAAAATGGTTTCATTGCTTCTCTCTCTCTCTCTCTCTCTCTCTCTCTCTCTATATATATATATATATATATATATATATATATATATATATATATATTTATTATGTTTTCACTGTAGCAATGATTCTGTCACAAAAAATAAATAAATAAATAACTAAATAAAAAATCTGAGAACATTGTAAATATGGTAATTTCAATTAAATGTAATTCAGATATGCACTGTTGCTCAGCATGTACAGTTTTGTAAAATGTCTTTGCAGTCTGATCAAATAATGCAATAAAACAGGTCAAGTTGAGGGCATTGCATTGTGGGATACAGTACCTATGCAGTGTGCTCTGCATACTTGATATAAAGGAAATTTGCTAACATGCCCAAGGTCATGCAATTGCACATGCCAGAACAAACTAATTAAGAAGCCCTTCTAGCTTACATTAGATGTTTCTGTGCTAAAAATGTCTCTTTATATATGACCTGTGGTTTTGGATGAGTGTGTTCGTCCACAGCAGGACGGCAGTCATTACAGCCCCACACTGTGTCCTTGTCCATTACAGCTTAGCAAACACGGATTGTGGGTCTGCTAAGGACATCTGCTGGTGTGAGTGCGAGTGGGCGCACTGTCCATCCCACGTCAAATATTTGCCCTTTTGAGCGTGGCCTCACGATAAACCGCTCTAAGTGGTGTTGAGATCTGGCAGGTGAAGACATACACAGACCTGGCCTCAGGACGCAGACGGTGTCATCAGGACAGGATGGATGCACCTGTCAGTGTCTCTGAATCCCATCTGCAGGGGTCAGGAAGCTTCCAGGGCTTTTACAGTGTGTGGGGAAAGCAAGGAAACCTTTGAAATGCTGCTCCATCTGTTCACTAACAAGCACCTTTTTCACACAGGTCTCTTTCCTCTTTCCTCTCCAACGCTGCCTGGCCACTCCAGCTATACGACGACAGCCCGGTGGCCACATTGCAGATCTGGGGAAGCGAGAGTTTTGTAAACCCTGAAAATCTGGGGAGAGCGAGAACTCCCCGCGTGGGAACTCCTGCAGGTCATAACAAATGTTAACGAGAGATGAATTGGCTCGTTAGAAAGTGCTGATTATCAGCACGCGCACAGCGTGTGAGCAGCTGTTCTCCCCCACGCAACGCACACACCGAGATACCACTCAAAATATGAAATATAAATGAATTAAGATGACCAATAACAGTTGTTAACATATTAATTCCTGAATTATAGTGCTTATTATAGTAAAAAGGCATATTAAAAATAGATTAAAAACAAAAAACAACCACATGCCTATGCTTATTATCTTCTACAATCATATTTATTTTTGTTAATTATTTCAAATAAATCATTTAAAAATAAACAACTGTTTAAAACAAATAAATAATTATTTAAAATAAAATAAATGATTAAAATATAAATAAATAAATGACTAAAATATAAATAAAAAAGATAATGATTTAAAACAAACAAATAAATAATTAATTTAAAGAATAAGGATTTCAAATCAATAGATTAAAAAAAATAATAATAATAATTAATTAATTAAAATAAGCACTTAAAATAAATAAATGATTTAAAAATAAATAAAGTCTCAGTTAATGCCTTGCGTGCATGGTGGATGTTAGAGTATATCTACATAGTACAGCAAGCTTCAAAACAGTATGAAAAATCCTGTTTCCACTGATGTATCCTCTTTAATTTGTCAATCTCCCTGAAGCTGGACTGCTTTTACACCATAAGGCCGAGAGGCCGCCTGAGACAAAGTCCTGATAAAGATGTTAAAGAGTGTTTAATGCCTCATTACGTGCATAATGGAGGAGATATCTCCCTCTGCCTGCAATAGCCATCCGTTCAGAAGACAGGATAAAGCTCTCTCCTCCTGCTGTTCTGCTGAAAGACACACAACTCCACACACCTGCACCGCTTCAAAGATCCAGAGCATAGCTGCCCTTTGGCTCTTCTGAAAACATAGTTTACTCTATGAGATGTGTTATCACTTCAAATAAAACCACAAAAACTACATTTTGCTGAATGTTTGGAATAAATGTCCACCTCAACAGCTCAGCTTCTAGTCAATAGTTATAGTACAAATGTATACGTCCGTATAGTGGCCTCAAAGTGTTTAAACACTTGAACCTGAATGTCACTGCATGTTGAAAATGTAAAGAAACATAACTCAAGCATGCTTTTTAAGCAAAGCATTTCTGTATTAGAGATGTTTGCAAGGTCGTAAACAATAGATTTATAATCATCAAAACCCCAGTTGATTAAAAATCATTGAGCAAAACTGATGAAGAAAAGTCAAGTTAGTTAAGATCTAGAATTTAGTTTGAAGACGGCTTTTTGATATTTTATATCTAATGAAATGACATTAATGTTCAAATCCTTTTTCGGCTCACTGTATCTAAGTTACACCAGACGTAAGCAGCACGGCTGGTTGAGTTCATGAACTGATAGTGCTGACAGCAGCCACGGTGGATCAACACGGCTACAGCTGATAAAATCATCTCACTTAGAGGAAACCTGCATGAATTGCTAGATTAAACAGCAACACTTTTACTTAAAGTCAACATGAAATAAAAATTGAGCCAAAATTGACAATTTGGCTGCGTGAGATTCTCCAGCTTTGTTGTTGTTGAGCAACCGAAGCGTGAGCTGTTAACAGATGGGCAACAAACTCAAGCTCCTCTTCTCTTCTGTTATATCGAAATCCTCCGACATTTCTCTTTAAAATTTCTCATGTTAAACTTTCAATTCATGACTAGAGTTTTGTTTCTCTCCTCTGCGCCTCCGCGTGCGTCATTGCGTCAGGTCAAAAGTTGCTCTTCCACCCAAATTGAAGTGCTTGTTATTTGAATTTATAAAGTTTCAAATATGGATATTTTTCTTACAAAAAAATGCATGCCTTTGCTTCAAAGGGCCTTTTTTTTTTTAACTTTCCTGAGTTGTATGGATTCATTTTTTTTTATGGATGGATGCATTTTTTCTGTCTTCAGAATTTGGCCTACCATTCACAACCATTATAAACCTTTGAGGACAAAGGATATCTTTAAATATATCTTAGATTGTGTTCGTTTGAAAGAAGATAGTCATAAACACCTAGGATGGCTTAAGGGTGAGTAAATCATTTTTGAGTCAACTAACTATTTGCTTTAAAACAATGTGCATTGTGAAAAGCGCTAAACAAATAAGTTTGAATTCACTGAAAAACTGACAATTTCAAATAGCTATTAATCGATTATGTTAATATGTCCTTTACAACGTGAGCTCAGACATCTAGTACTGCAGAAATAATTGTGTTTGTCATGCACACAACACATCTACTCGTTCTGTTCTTTTAGTTAGTTCCTCTGTCATGCTCGCAGATCCGGACGTCAGATTAAACCTTTACAACAGGAACAGTTTAGATAAGATCATACAGAATAACTCAGAAAAGAACACAAGGTCATTAGATGCCACAGAGATAATTACACAGGCTTGTTGTACTTTAAACCTTAGGTTTTGCTGCCACCATTTAATGCGGATGATAGTTTCTTTTTTAAATACCTTCCCGAATCCACATTAATGTGAATATATAAACCATTCATAGGATCAAATAGGCATCCTGAAGAGTGTAAACATCATCCCCACATCCAAAAGTACATATTTCCCTAGTATGCAAAACACTGGATGATACATGCGTTGAATGTCCAAATACACAGATTTCATAAAATGTAGACCCAGATCACCCAATGATGTGCTGAAACTGCCTATTTGAAGACTTGGATGCAGGGAAACAACCTTTAGTTGAATAATTGTTTTACGGCACAAATAGCTTATTCCATTTTGCACTTCATACTATGACCTTTGTGGTTTGATGTGAAGATAGAGACTCATCAACATGAAAGTAATTACTAATTAAGGAGAATTCCTATTTGTACTTTTTTTTTTTTTCCTCCAAATGTTGAGGCCCTTAAATGAACAAACATTCTTTTCACTTCATCAGGGAATCTTTATATGCAGCTTGCTTGTTTTCATCTCTGAATGTGCCGTTTAAAATTGCGGCAGGGTGTTTTGTTAATAGCAGCCTTGAGGTGAGAGAAGAATTGTTTGGCTCATAACCAGCAGCTTTACAGCCATTGCATACAAAGAAGCTCCTTTTGGACCGAATATCAAATATTCAGATGTGCTGGCTTGCATCAGAGCGGAGATCTCTGCAGTATAATCAGAGACTCACAATCAAAATCAATCAAAATTATGTTACTGACAGTTGAGATGGGTCGTAATGGTAGAGTAATGAGCCTATACAAACAAATAAATATACAAAGAGCTATATGTTAGAATTAGAATATATATATACACACACACATACATATTAGGGGTTGAATGACTGCAGAGTCGATGTCTACTAGTTGCTGATTATGTCATTAATGAACAAATAAGCTTTGGAACGTTTGAACGGGAGTGTATGTATTTTTGAAAAACTTTAACAGACAGACTAAAGTTGGAGAAGAGTTTTAAGACAGAATCCCGACAGGTTAATGAAGTCAGAATCTTGATCAAAGCCTAAAGTTTCATATCGGCTATGAGTGAAAACTCTCTGCATCTGGGAGTAGTAGTCAATCCAATCGTAAATATCCAGCATGGGCGAAAATAGCTACAGACTCTTCGGCTCATCTATCTCACACACACACCTGAAGGATGCTAGTCTCTTCTCTGGGAATAAGAGTAAATATATTCACTGTATGAAAGGCAGCTTGAAGGCAGATGGTTCCTCCACGTGCACAGGGAGGACAACAAGTCATACATTTAGAAAATGAGTTGTGGCTCTGTGGATCGAGCTGAGATTGAACGGTGTTTGGGGTTTTCTATCGGGCTGCTGAGGAGTTTGCTCTGATGTGGCTGAAGTCTGATTCTCTGCTCTGGAGGGAGTCGACCGATACGCATCCGTTCTTCATAAAATAATGAATTTTTCATGTGTATCAAAACAGCCAACAGCCATGTGTGGTTTTATCTAATGAGCCCGGAATTAAACAGCCATCAACATAAGGTTGTTAGGCAAGAGAGTTTAACACACCTCTAGAGAGCATCACTTTTATGATTTCAGGAAATCTGAACTTTATGATATTCATTATTAAAACTGGCAAATATACACCCTGATGTGACACCTAGGACTACCTGAAAAGTCTGTTTTAAGATCTATCGTAAGAGCAAAATGATGCCTTCCAGAGAGTAATACTGACTAGTTTAGCATCAAAACTAAACAAAAAAAAAACTAAAGTAAAACGAAAGTGCAAAACCTTCCTTTGAAAAGAAGAAACAAGAACACAGTCTTTTCAATTAATGATATATGCATTCTTTATAGCAACTTGCATGCTTCATTCTTTCAAGCAGGCATATTTATTTGTAGAAATTAAATATAGATTAATCCTTATTAAAGCTATTAAAGTCAAGAACATTGAGTGATTTTCTCTTTTTCTTTTGTTGTATGGTTAACATTAACGATGGACAGCGACAGGTTTATTAGACCGCTGTCACTTTAAGGCCGAATGCACGGATCCAATACACTGATATTCTCCCAACTGTTTACGTTAACTTAAGTTCAAGTTCAAAGTGTTTATTGTCATATGCACAGACAGAAAGCTTGTTTCCCTGCACAATGAAATTCTTACTTTACCGTCCACAATAAAGCCGTATAGTAAGAAAAAATAAATAAAAAGAATAAAAAAATAAATAAATAAGAGCAATAAAAAATAAAGGTAGTGCAATTCTGAATAAAAACATAAAGTGAGGTAGTGCAATCCTGAATAAAAACAGTAAAAAGTGAGGTAGTGCAATTCTATGAGTCAATGTAAACAGTTGTGTCCATGATTACAAACTCTTATCAGCTGTTTAGGAGTCTGATGGCAGAGGGAAAGAAAGAGTTCTTCAGTCTTGAAGTCCTGCATTATAACTGACTGTTTACATGAACACTCACCAAAATTGTTCATTTGAAAATTTTCTGTGTATTTGTCTGTTCAAGCATGAAAGAGAGCTCAATTCAATACTTGTGTGCTGTCTGAGAGGCGGCTTTCTGTGTGCGCACAAACAACCGGTCTGAATTGAGCTAACTTTCGCGTTGACATGCTTTTTCAGATTTATCCTTATGTCTTTTCTTTTCTTTCTCCCAGATGTTTACATTTTTGAACGTTTTATGATACATGGAGCAAGTGTATGCCAACTTATGCCCCGCCGGGTAGATCAGCACATTATAATTCAAATGTGCGCATCTACCACAGGGCATCAGTTCTGACCGGATTTCCTCCTATATAATATATATAATATATCCTATATAATATTATATATTAATATATAATATTTTTATTCAGCAAGGATGCATTAAATTGATCAAAGGTGACAGTAAAGACTTTTACATTGTTACAAATGATTTATATTTCAATTAATGATTCTTTTAAACTTTCTATTAATCAAAGAATCCTGAAAAATGATCAGTTTACACAAAATATTAGGCAGCACAACTGTTTTCAACATTTATAATAATAAGAAAGTGTCTTGAACAGCAAATCAGCATATTACAATTATTTCTGAAGAATGTGACTCTGAAGACTGGAGTAATGATGCTGAAAATTCAGCTTTGCAGGAATAAATGAAATTTTAAAATATATTAAAAAAGAAAACATTTTCAAGAAAATTTTAAACTGTAATAATATTTCACAATATTACAGTTTTACTGTATTTTTGACCAAATAAATGTAGCCGTGATAAGTGGAAGAGACTTCTTTCAAAAACATTTTAAAAAATCGTACTAACCCCAAAGTTTTAAATGCTAGTGTATGTTACTGTGACTTCTACTGTAGTTACAGGTAAACAAAAGTCATAATACTAAAGGAAAAGAAGCCCGCTTACGTTTAGTGGTTTCATTGAGCAAAATAGTCTGCAGAAATAATGATCTCTTGATTTAAAATCGATGGCATTTTGAGGAGTCATTCACATGGTGACTTTGATCACTAACCTTACAAAACTCCACACACTCCATAAGATAAAGAAATTGACTTTACGTCAAGAGACACCTAATCTTCCCTCCCTCCAATGGTAAGACTTTGCTACGTAGCCAAGAAAGACATCGCTCTCTTTTTATGATTCAAGATGCAAACAGAATCGGGCAGAACTTGGCGGCCTCAAAACCCATTCTCCGCCTGTGCAATTATAGGAAAACCCATCTCCTGTTATATAACCCCCTTTATTTTACAGCAAACATCAATCTCGGTTATAGAATCTGACATGGAAGGCAAAGCACAACATAGAGCATTAAATATTCTGTTAGTCTGCAGCCACGGCACTGGACAGATGAGCAGAGGCGGCTGTTTACTCTGATATCTGATCACAAGAAGAAATGAGAGAGAAAGAGGAGAAGACGAACGGGCCGAAACATTAAATGCCCTTCAGAGCTGACAATACACTCTCGGTTCTGCCCAGAGAACCAAAAAACACTACAATTAACGGAAGTGTTTGTGAGCTGCGAGGGAGGCTGTCAAACTTTCTAAAAAGGAAAGCACTAGAGAGACAAAGCTTGTGAAGATTTCAATGGAACTTCCCGTAATTCTATTTGGAACAAGGTGCGAGATTCGTGCTGAGCTAAACCGATGCCTTTGGCTCCAGAGAACTGCAGGCTGTCAGAAAGATTGAATCACAGGTGTGTAAACAGGATTTACAGTTTAAACACTACTAGAAAATAATGTAGTACAAGCAATACTGCTGAGATATGGATTAAAATTAAAAAACCCAAACAACTGATTCTCATAAGCCAGTTCATTTAAGTGAATAAAAACATTCCAGAAGAAATTATGCCACTTCTTTTTAGTACTTTAAAAACATTTCAGAACAAATTAATCTTATGAACTAGTTCTTTTTACAAAATCAAACGCAATACTAAACAAATGATTCTTTTGAGTCGGTTGTTTTTAGTGTTTTTAAAAACATTCCAGAATGAAAGATTCTTATTAGCCAGTTCATTTTAGCAATTTAAAAACATTTCAAACAAGTCATTCTTATGAGCCAGTACTTTTTACTGAATTGAAATCACTCCAGATTCCCCCCCCAAAAAAAAAAAAAAAAAAAAAAAAAAAAAGTTGATTATTTTAAGTGCATCATAAACAGCATGGAATGGATGATTATTATGAATCTGTTCTATTTTTTTTTTTTTTTTTTTTTTTTTTTTATCTAAAAACCTTTCAGACTGAATGATTCTTATAGGTTAATTTCAACCATTTCAAAAAAAGTGATTCTTATGAGCAGGCACTTTTTACAGAATTAAAATCATTCCAGATTCCCGAACAAATAATGGTTATTTTTAAGTGCATCAAAACATGAAATGAATTATTTTTATGAATCTGTTCTATTTCTGTGATTTAGAATTAATGATTCTTATGAGCCGGTTCTTTTTAATGGAATCAAAAATATTAACAAAGAAATTATTCTGATAAGCTGGGTCTTAATGAATCAAATATGCAAAACGACATTATACTCCTATGACTTTCACCAAATCGGAGGGAAAAAAATATGTTTTTCAAAAGTTGTTTTTCCAGATTCTAGATTCCAGAAAAATTATTCTTATAAGTTCATTTTAACCATTTAAAAAAAATTAAAACAAGTGATTTTTTTATGAGCCGGTACTTTTTACTGAATTAAAATCATTTCAGATTCCCGAAAAAAAAATCATTCTTATAAGTTGGTTCTTTTATGTGCATCAAAAACATCATGATACTAATGATTCTTATGAATGGGTTCGATTTTTGCTATTTAAATCCTTTCAGAACAAATTATTCTTATGAGGTGGATATTTTTTTACAGAATCAAATATATTACCCAATAAATGATTCTGATGAGCCAATTCTTGTTGGATCAAATGTTCAAAATGACATTATACCCATTAGACCAAAAAACGCCCCTAAAAAGACAATGAAAAATCTGCATAAAACACTCTGCAAGAATTGCTTAAACGTACAAAACATTATAAAAATGTACTCAAATTCTCTCATAATTTGGCAAAGGAATTGCATTTTTTATAATATTTCTTCTTCAAAAGTACTTCAAGAATAATTAACGAAACCAGAAACAATAATTTCTTTCTAATTCCCATCATCACTTTTCAAGTGTCACAAATGAAAAACTTCTCAAAATAAGGCAAACGCTTCAAAAACATTTGCTACTTGTATGTTTGCCAAGTCAAATACAATTATGCATGTATACCTCGTTGAGTTAGTTAATGCAAGACTACCTCACGTAACTTCTCCCTCAGTGTGTGTGTTTGTGGAGGTTGCTTGCTTTGATAAAGGTCTTCTCTCCAGAGACATCTGGTGTGTGTGTGTGCGCGTGTGTGTGTGTGAGTCAGACTGCTTTCTGGCAAGACCAAGAGAGCAACAGAAAAGCAAAGAAAACACCATCTATAGTTGATTCCGAGCAAATACGGAATAACTAGCTTACATATCAACACCACAGAGTTAGAAACAGACACACAATCCAAAATCAATGCAAACATGCTCTTTTCGGCTCACATATCAAACCAGAGTGTTTACCTGGGTGCTCATTACATGCAGCTTCGCCAAATTTAGAGTCGTGCGGGGCGGCAGCACATCATCGCCACATAAAATATTCAAACCAATGGAGCCTTGACGGCAAAACAACAAACAAGTGACATTTTTCATTGGCCCAAAGATTTTTCTGTCAGGGAAAGTGTGTGACTCAGAGACGTTAGCCTTGGGTGCACGACTTACCCCGAGACAGGCGTGACACATCCCTCCTCCTCCCCGTGGCATTCTGGGAAGTTATTAAGCGGCTCGTACCAATCAAACAAGAAGGAGGATCGTATAATCTGGCTCATTTACAAGCCATGTTTGACACCGCAAACTGCGTAGGAGCCGTTAAGGAAGAAGCGAATGAATAATTGAAATTGTTAAACGTGGAAAACGGGAGGGTGTGTTTCGATAAACTGGAGACTTTGAGAATTTCAGACACGACCGCATGTGCTGGAGGAATATGAGAGCAGTGACGTCCTGTCACGACTGTGAGGTGAAGGACTTTGGTGATTACTAGATGGCAGTGCAAATGGAGAGCGAATATATGGTTATTGGACACAGATGTCAGATATGGCATCAGTCTCTCAGACCTGGAAAGGCTCTAAATAGACTTTTTGGAGAGTAACATCCCATCAGTGTCATTTAATACAAAATATGAATATACTGTAGTAATACAATTTATTTAAGTTTCAAGAACCTTAAAAGGATAGTACACCCAAAAATAAATATTCTGTCATCAGTCACTCACCCTCATGCTCATCCAAACCCATATGAGCAATGAAAACTTGCACTTGCAGATGCTGATTAAGTGAGTTAAATCAGTAAAGGATTCATCAAACTAACTCAAACTCCTATCTAGTGAGTATTTATGAACGATTCATTAAAGAATCAACTCATAAGAGTCATTTGCTGAGCATCGCCATTGAAAACACTGTAGTGTCTAACAATAGACACTACAGTTTGCATTTATGATTTATTGTTTGCAAAGCAAAAATAAATCATATGTTCAAATTACTAATAATGGTTTTTATAGACTGTGATGACACATTTTAACGGTCATCAGCATCATAAATCCTGCAAAGTTTTTTATATTTTAATTTTATTTTATTTTTTTTATTTTTTTATGTATGTACATTTATAACACTATACTTTGCATTGTATTACCTTTGCATCAAAATACAAAAAACTAGTTAACTCCTGTGAGGGTGTTTCAAGTACAGGGGCTATGGGAGTGACGGTAAAATTTACATTTTACATCTTTCTCTTTTCTGACTGCTGTTATGAATCTCTCTCTATTTTTTCCTCTTTTTGAAAGTTGTGAAAACATTACTGTGTAGTTTTTCTTTTGCTATTTGATCAAATAGGAACACAAAAAATATATTTAATGTAGTCTCTCATTCACCGCTATATAAGTTTACACAACTATGACGACTTCCGCTTCCGAGACAAACGTGAAAAGGGTCTTGATTGGCCATTGTGTTGACGCGTTCAACAGATATGTCTGTGATTGGCTACAATGATCAACACGGGAGCGTTTGAAAGTGTTTTGAAAGCAAGAGTCTATCAGCGAACCGGTGTACAACATGTCTTTGAAGCGTTGATCATTGTAGCCAATCACAGACATATCTGATGAGCGAGTGAACACAATGGCCAATCAGAGGTGTTTAAGTTAGTCTGAATCCGTTCAACAGAGCAATGCTAGGGGGAAATGCTGTTATTGTCACATTTTTTTTACATTTCAGTACCAACTTGGTACCAAAGTACTGGTACTTTTGACAACCCTATCAATAAGCATAAGAAATAGAAATAGAGTTGACTTAGCAAACATCATAAAAATGGCAAAAGGCCAATGTTTTTAAAAGAAAATATGGCAGGATCTGACTGGTTTAATTGAAGTCAGAGCCAAAGAAGTCCAAGTGGCATTTCAGTGAAGCCGCACTCGAAACCGACCCTTCTGAAGTATGTGGCACTAATTTAACCCTGATTGGAAATGATTCAATTATGTAAACGACCAGAATGAATCAGTTTTGATTGTGAATCTCCTCGTTCTTTCATTCTCTTGCTCCCTCCATCCCTCTTGGGTAAACTATCTCTTGAGTTTTAGATGCTTGTGTAATCAACGGGAAATTGAGGCAACTCTAAATCTCGCCTCAACAGCAGAAAGACAAAGTCTTCAGCAAAGTGCCCACCTGTGTCGATTCTCCCCGCCCACCTGTGACTAATCACGACCAATGACGGAAGCGGTTGACTAACCATTCCAACGTAATTGAGAGTGAAATCGGGACCATTGGGAGTATCCAAGTGGTCATGGGATAGCACACGAGGAAAAAAAAAAAAACAAAAAACGGGCACTCGCAGCAGACGTTGGTGGGTTTTGGCAGAATGAAATAAGACAGGCTGGAAACAGCCATCTGACTCTTATACAACATGATTTGTTTGAAAAGTCGGGCAACCTCACACCGAACAGCCATCTGTCTTCATAAGATTCCTGCCAGTTCCTCAGGGCCCCTAAGATCCAAAAATACACCCAAAAAATCCACAACAAAACAATAGAACTCAAGAAAGTTACGCCCAGAGTGAGAGATTAGATACAGTCCAGGAATTCAAAATGAATCTGCAGGAGCTTGAACTACAAATAGACATTTTACTGACGTAAGACTGAGTGTACAATTATTACAGTGATATGTCTTTTATATTAAAGCAGGTTAAATCCTTTTATTGAAATATAAATCATTTTTTTCTTCTATTGGCAGTGTATATTTATCATATGTTACTGAATGATTAATTTCAATATTTACCATGGTATTTTCTTAGTACTTTATAAAACACCAAGGTATATGAACTTAATAATCAAGCAGTACTATAGTATTCTCAAAGTACTATGGTACTTTATAGTCTGAGCATGTGATACCATCGCTGTACCAGCTAGTCACCATGGTATGTGTTTAAAAAAGTCAGAAAGTGGACTACACTGCCATAGTATTTTTAATGTTGTAAAGCATTCTGCTATTTGCCTTAACAAGTCTATAAATAATAGCCTGTGCCGTGTGATGCTGCTTAAGAGTTCCAGAAAACACTTCAACTCCTTCCAACCGCCTCCGACTGCCAACAGGGAAAGAGACAACTTAATGACAGCTCCTGTCATAAACATGAATCAAACAGACCACGTGGAAGCACAATGGTGTGTGTTTAGTTTCGAATCTTTTAAACAGTAATTAAGATCGCTACGAAAACCCATCAGAGCAATACTACCCCGCATAAACAGTGTGTGAGGTTAAAACTCAAAGATCATGCTAATGTACCGTAATTAAAGTCTCAGAGAAAACAACACCACACACAGAGAATGTTTAAGAGAGTTCTGAGAGGAAAAAAACTCACCTATCTTCTTGGAGCGCTCGTCTCCTCTGCTGTGCATTGTGATTGGTGAGTAGATGAACGGGCTGGCGGTGGACATCCCCTGTCCCAGAAGGCCTTTCACCTTATGAGGACGAAGACTCATCGGCAGGTTCAGCAGAGACACAGATCTAAAACATCAGTCACAAAAACAGAGAGAGTTAGGCCTGTTTCACATGTTGAGTAAGCAGCACGGTGATGCTTCCAGAAGCATACGTGTGAATAGAGTTTCAGAAATGAGCTTTTTGATTAAAAAAAAAATCAAAAATATAAACCCTAAAAACCCTAGCAACCACCCACAACACCATACCAACCACCCCCAAAACCCTAGCAACAACCCTAACACCCTATCAACCACCCACAACATCTTGGCAACCCCCCCAAACACCTTAGCAACCACCCTGAAATACCCTAGCAACCACCCACATCATCTTGACAACCACCCCAAACACCATAGTAACCACCCACAACACCCTACAAACTACCCCAAACACCCTAAAAACCCTAGCAACCACCCACAACACCCTAGCAACCACTCCCAAATACCCTAGCAACAACCCACATCATCTTGACAACCACCCCAAACACCATAGTAACCACCCACAACACCCTACCAACCACCCTAAATACTTTAAAACCCTAGCAACCACCCACAACACCCTACAAACTACCCCAAACACCCTAAAAACCCTAGCAACAACCCACATCTTGGCAACCACCCCAAAACACCCTAGCAACCACCCACAACACCCTAGCAACCACTCCCAAATACCCTAGCAACAACCCACATCATCTTGACAACCACCCCAAACACCATAACAACTACCCTGAAACACCATAGCAACCACCCACAACACCCTAGCAACAACCCACAGCATCTTAGCAACCACCCTGAAACACGTTAGCATCCACCAACCACACCCTACCAACCACCCTAAATACCCTAAAAACCCTAGCAACCACCTACAACACCCTACCAACCACCCCAAACACCCTAGGAACAACCCTAACACCCGAGCAACCACCCACAACATCTTGGCAACCAGCCCAAAACACCATAGTAACCACCCACAACACCCTACCAACCACCCTAAATACTTTAAAACCCTAGCAACCACCCACAACACCTTACAAACTACCCCAAAGACCCTAAAAACCCTAGCAACAACCCACAACATCTTGGCAACCACCCCAAAAGACCCTAGCAACCACCCACAACACCCTACCAGCCACCCTAAATTCCCAAAACATCCTAGCAAACACCCTAAATACCCTAAAAACCACTCACAACACCCTACCAACCACCCCAAACACCATAAAACCCCAAGTAACCAATCACAACATCCTAGCAGACACCCTAAATACCCTAAAAACCCTAGTAACCACTCACAACACCCTAGTAACCACCCTAAACACCCTAAAAACCCTAGTAACCAATCACAACATCCTAGTAACCACCCTAAACACCCTAAAAACCCTAGTAACCACTCACAACACCCTAGTAACCACCCTAAACACCCTAAAAACCCTAGTAACCAATCACAACATCCTAGCAGACACCCTAAATACCCTAAAAACCCTAGTAACCACTCACAACACCCTAGTAACCACCCCAAACACCACAAACACCCTAGTAACCACTCACAACACCCTAAAAACCCTAGTAATCACTCACAACACCCTAGCAACAAGCAATATATAAGATGCAAGAAACAGAGATATTAAAATAAAAACCATGACTGTGTTTTCTAAAAACATACTGGCATAAGTCCTGTTCTTTCTGAGTTTCTAAATCAAGCTCTCAACTGATCACCAGTTCTCAACACTCTTCAGTTCTGTTTTTATCCATCCTGTTCTCTGATATTCATAGAAAAGGACACATGGAGTCAAAAAAAAAGAAAAAAGAAAAAAGAATCACTCTGAACTTTAACTTGACTCCGAACAATGCACAACTTGAGCTTAAACGACTCATAACATTGCTGCCAGAGAAACAACATCTCTGAACAGCAATCAGACCAGTTTAATACTGAAATTTACTCTTTCGTACAAGACAACGAACTCTCTCATGAGACGGCAAGATTTCATTATGGAACTTTTTTAACGATATGCCTAAAATACGCCCTCTGTGTAAATTCTGGCAGCAGAATTTGCATGAATATTGCATGTTAACAACATGCGGAGAGGGAGATGAATATCAGGAGAAACACAGCTCATCTAAAGTTTTACAATTAAATATCCCTTTAAGAATAAATTAAGGGATTTTAACAACTCAAAATCTTGAGAGAGAAGCGCTCAGAGAAATGGAGACTTCAATCAAGCGAACATGTTGAGCTTTACCCACTGGTGGGATTATGAAATACATCTGTTAAACACATTTATAGGCCTTTCTTTCCTACGCCCGCTGAATATCAGCCGCTTCCTTGGGACAGATGAAAGGATATGTGAAGTTTTGTGCTTCCCTTTAAAATGTTTAATTTGGGAAGAATAAAACAAAATAATCTGCATTTTTAATTTCCATACAGCTTTCTAATGGTTCATAGGCCAACAAACTTCAAAAATGTTTTGAACAAAAGTTGGAGTTCAGATGAATAATTTTTCAGACACTGAGCTGTGGAAAAACACCATCAAAAGGCTGTGAGCGACACTGAGATAAATGTGTTCAAATAAACAAAACATTTACTAAAGGACACATTTCATGGAAAATTGGACATGTAAGGCTATTTTGAATTTAAAAAAAAAAAAATTGATGTTCAATAAAATTCACAAAACGAAACCATTAACTGAATCTAAGCTGCCTAAATTGACCACCATGAGTTATATATATATATATATATATATATATATATATATATATATATATATAAAGGGACAGAAACACAACCTGTTTAATAAAGGTCAGAGTAGTGCAAATCTAAATGATTGTTGTTGGTGCAAGACGTCAGGGGTAAAAAAAAAAAACAAAAGCTACATACACTCAAAAAAATGATTGTAGCTGCTTGCTCAGTTTATTTAAATAAAATAAGCTGAACCAATACAAATCTTTAGTTGTTTACTTAATTGACATTTGCACTCAATTGTATTATGTTAAATGAAATTAAATTTGTAAAATGTTAGGTTAACCTAAACCATTTTGTGTTGGGACTACATGAATCATTTATGTTGCATTGATTGAAACTGGGCAGTAGATTTCTAGTTCCCAGCATGCTTTGCGTTGGGATAGATCGGGAAAGTAAATGTTGAAATTAAGTGCTGTTTAATCTGTTTTTTAGTAAAGGGAAATATCTTTTAAAGTTTGATGTTCAGTTATATTTGACATTTAAAAGAGTTTATGTTATGTCGATTTTTTGAGGTTACAATTATGCTGAAGTGTAGACCTCATGGTTAGGCTGTGGGTGGCTACATGAAATAAATCTATGTTGTTCTCAACAAGCTTTAACTGTGCTAAAGCCAGTGAGGAAGAGTTCTTTACTTGTATGTGAACAAGTGTTATGTTGGCTTTAGTTTTTCTAAAAATAAATAAAATAAATTGGTTTGAGGGGCCAACACATCATTTACACAATCTACATATGGTTATCAGTTCTACTCCTCTCAACGGTCATGGAACATGTATGTGTGTGTAAAACAGCTACTCACAACCTAAGCACAAGCGCACCTCTTCACCACGATGGTAACAAAAACACAAACAAAAAAAAACAAACTTTTTATATGCTACATAACTCTTTTAAATGTTCAAAATAACTAAACATTAAAGACTTAAACACTAACAGGAATTTCCATTTCCTTAAAAGCGCAGAAAACTTGCGCAACTCTGCACAAGGACACCAGTCTGAACTGCAACAGCACTGGTTGGATCAACAAGAGTGAATTATGTTCAGAAAACATTCACAGAATATGTCAAATGAAACTGGTATGACCTCATTCAATTAGGATCAATTTTACTCATCAGTACAATTAACCTAGTCTAAGTTCAAATAAATCAGTTAAACTGTGTGGAAATAGGTGTCATAATTGAATTAAGTTAGACCAACAAATTATTTTTTTGAGTGTAAGTGCACAATATGACCACTTTAAAACAATCCGGGATATTTAAGCTTTCTCACCTGACGATGGGCAGTTTGGTGAATGGAACAGGAGGAAGTTTGAGTCCGTCAAGGAGGTTGATCATCTCCATTCCACCTGGACACTTTGACGTGTAGTTCTCCAAACTCTGTGTCACTTCTTTCTTCTCTGTGGAGAGAAGGCGGTAATATGTATTTGTGTTTGAATACTGTTTGCAACAAAATACATACTGCAAATCATAAAATAAGCTACTAAAATTAGCATTCCTCCTGAAACGCTGTCGCTGTTTTTTTTTAAGAGCCAGCACGTCACCTCAGTAGATCATCAATGTATCTAAAGTGAGCCTAGGCCCCGAGGGTGAAATTACCCACAATTCTCACTCACAGGCCTCTAGCCCAGAGCAAGATATAAATTTAACAAGACAAATAATCGGAGCATCCGTACATCATGAGGGGAGACGTGCATGGCTAACGATCTGGTCTATTTTAAGCTCTGTTTCCACAGGTGAGCGTTGTATTGACTTACTGCTCTGTCTATAAAAATGTTTACGGCCTCACTCTGCCATCAATACACACCTCACAGCCTTTCCGATAAAACCAATGATCCCGGTGCAGTCTGAATCGGATCCAAACGCTCAGAAAGAATCCCTGCTGCACTGAGCAACAGGCATGCTACACATTAGAGACAAAATAAATAGAATGGATGGCCATATTGGTATAAGCCATAATTAGATTTATTTTAATTTTATTATTATTATTATTATTATTATTATTAGTTGTTATACACATATATATATATATTTATTTTTTTATTTTTTTATTTTATTTATAAGAATTCATTTATATATAAAATATTTACAATAATGATACACTGTAAAAAAAAATAAAAAAAGTTTATCATATTAAATATTTTAAGTTAGCTCAACTTATCGCATTCAACTTTTTAAGTTAACTCAACTAATCCACTCCAGTTTTGTTCATCTAATGAGTACCAGGTAATCTTTTGAACTTAAAACTTCTTGTTAAGACAACAATTAAAAAAAGAACGAGTTGAGCCAACTTGAAAAAATAGGGCAACCTATCGCAGTCAACTTTTTAAGTTAACTGAACTAATTTGCTCAAGTTAAAGTCAACTTAAAAAGTTTACATATACAGTACAGTCCAAAAGTTTGGAACCACTAAGATTTTTAATGTTTTTAAAAGAAGTTTCGTCTGCTCACCAAGGCTACATTTATTTAATTAAAAATACAGTAAAAAACAGTAATATTGTGAAATATTATTACAATTTAAAATAACTGTGTACTATTTAAATATATTTGACAAAGTAATTTATTCCTGTGATGCAAAGCTAAATTTTCAGCATCTTTACTCCAGTCTTCAGTGTCACATGATCCTTCAGAAATCATTCTAATATGCTGATTTGCTGCTCAATAAACATTTATGATTATTTTCAATGTTGAAAACAGTTGTGTACTTTTTTTTCAGGATTCCTTGATGAATAGAAAGTTCAAAAGAACAGCATTTATCTGAAATACAAAGCTTCTGTAGCATTATACACTACCGTTCAAAAGTTTGGGGTCAGTAAGAATTTTTATTTTTATTTTTTTGAAAAGAAATTAAAGAAATGAATACTTTTATTCAGCAAGGATGCATTAAATCAATCAAAAGTGGCAGTAAAGATATTTATAATGTTACAAAAGATTAGATTTCAGATAAACACTGTTCTTTTGAACTATCTATTCATCAAATAATCCTGAAAAAAAATATTGTACACAAATATTTTGTACAATTGTACACATTAAATGTTTCTTGAGCAGCAGATCAGCATATTAGAATGATTTCTGAAGGATCATGTGACACTGAAGACTGGAGTAATGATGCTGAAAATTCAGCTTTGCATCACAGGAATAAATTACTTTGTGAAATATATTCAAATAGAAAACAGTTATTTTAAATTGTAATAATATTTCACAATATTACTGTTTTTTACTGTATTTTTAATTAAATAAATGTAGCCTTTGTGAGCAGACGAAACTTCTTTTAAAAACATTAAAAATCTTGGTGGTTCCAAGACTTGGTGGTACTGTGTATAATATATATATATATGAATCTCACAAATCTAAAAATATTATTACTATTATATTTTATTATAAATATTTTATATTTAAAATAAAGCTTTATAAATAACAATAATGAAGAATATAATGTTAAAAATAATTTAAATTATTATTATAAATATTTATATTATCATCATCATCATACATTATCATCATCATCATTAAGTTAAATTATAATTTTCCAGCAAACAAAAGGAATCCTTTGCACCCTGAACAGATGGGAATTGAAAGCATCATAAAATAGTTGCTGGCAGACTGCCGGCCCCTGTGGCAGATGGGAAGGTGCGACTAACTTATAGCTGCAATAATGATTTAACATGGCCTAAAGAAGATCAGTCCCATCGATATTTCTCATTCCCCACTCAGAGGTGCAGCTGCTCTGCGGTGAAGTGGTGAAGGGGAAGGAGAGAATGAGAAGGGGAGTAATAGACATCCTTCACAACTCATTCTCATGTTGAGGGAATAATAGATCAGAAAGTCTCATATGACTCTGAAACCAGGGTACAAAAAAATGGAATACAATTCAATCCATCCTCTGTGATTTTAGCACATCGAAATGAGGTTAAGGTGGTTCATTCATCTGAAGAATGAGTGTGATGCAGCTAATGATATTAAATGCCATTTTCTGAGTAAAAAAAAAATAAAAAATTCAAAAAGAACATGAAGTCAAAATGCAGGGATTTTTGTCTTTAAATTGCCTACAACAACAGAGACATTTGCACTTACATACTGCACGATGCACTTACATACTGCCAAACCACACAGTTCAGATCTAAAAACACAATTTAATAGATGTTCTCCCTGTGTATTGTTCGTTTGACAGCGCTGAAAGACATCCGTGTGCATCTCTGGGTCTCTGTTGGACAGGATCTCTGCCTACAATTGGGTTATATAACACTAATCTCAAATAACAACAGGAAAAACCAAAGCAAAACACTTACAGTCCATCTTGGAGAATTTTCAAACTGAAAGGATTTATTTACAGAAAGCTAAAAGTCAAATTATAAAAAGACCTCAAAAGAATGAAAATAACCTCCTGCTTCCATTTGATCAGTCATGCCCATCTTCAAATATATATATAAGTAAAATGCATTTCTCTATTTTGCATTTGTCAGATGCAATATTGCCACAATGGTCAGTTTACTTAGCCAATGCAGAAATTGAAGGTTTCTTTCAGTCTTTATTGGTTGGGAAGATGATCTTGAAAAGATAAATGAGAAGAAAGAGAATTAGATTAAAAAGCTGTCTGTCAGTGAACAGATGCCAAAGTGATTCATATTCTTACTAATGGACATTAAAAGGTCTGCAAGATTGAGAAGAAGTGGGTCGTGAATATATTTCTCTTAGTATATGACCAGGAGGGTTTGGCTACATGGATAATCTCAAACCAAAAGTTAAATAAATTTCAGCATTTAAATTAATCAAAAGGAGGAAATTATCTGTTATTGCTCTGTAGATATTTAGCCTCATTTTTTGTGGAAAAAATAATAATAATAATAATAATAATAACAGAACACAGTAGGCTTGAATCACATTTCTATCCCCACAATGCATCAAGGCAGAGTTTTTCTATTTTAAAATATTTTTCAGTTATTTACATATTTACAAATGTTCTTCCATGGCCACATGCAAAATTCTAGGAACATTAAATATAGGAATATAAATATTATGGAATGAACGTATCGCCATTTTTCCGTGAGTAGAATAGGGAAGGCGTAGGAAGTACGGCGTAAGCTTTTTGAAGAATACGAAAGTGCGGTTTTGTTGTTGTTGGAAGCACTTGGAAGGCGATCATTTGTTTATATAAAGCATATACATTTAGATTTTTTTTGAAAATGGCCGATGGTTTCGCTAGATAAGACCCTTATTCCTCATCTGGTATCATTTAAAGCCCATTGAAGCTGCACTGAAACTGTAATTTTGACCTTCAACTGTTTGGAGGCCATTATAAGGAGAATAATCCTGGAATGTTTTCATCAAAAACCTTAATTTCTTTTTGACTGAAGAAAGAAAGACATGAACATCTTGGATGACATGGGGGTGAGTAAATTATCAGGAAAATTTTATTTGAAAGTGAACTAATCCTTTAATTGAATAACTTATTATATAAGTTATATTTGAATCTGGATATTTCCTACTTGTTAGAACAAATATTTAAAGGTGCCATCAAACGTTTTTTTACAAGATGTAATATAAGTCTAAGGTGTCCCCTGAATGTGTCTGTGAAGTTTCAGCTCAAAACACCCCATAGATTTTTTTTTAATTAATTTTTTTAACTGCCTATTTTGGGGGATCATTAAATATGAGCTGATTTATGCTGTGCGGCCCCTTTAAATCTCGTGCTCTCCGGCCCACGGAGCTCGCGCTTGCCTTAAACAGTGCATAAACAAAGTTTACACAGCTAATATAACCCTCAAAATGGATCTTTACAAAGTGTTCATCATGCATGCGGCATGCATGCGTCAGATTATGTGAGTATTGTATACTGTTATATTGTTTACGTTTGATTCTGAATGAGTTTGAGGCTATGCTCCGTGGCTAGCGGCTAATGCTACACTGTTGGAGAGATTTATAAAGAATGAAGTTGTGTTTATGAATTATACAGACTGCAAGTGTTTAAAAATGAAAATAGCTACGGCTCTTGTCTCTGTGAATACAGTAAGAAACGATGGTAACTTTAACCACATTTAACAGTACATTAGCAACATGCTAACGAAACATTTAGAAAGACAATTTACAAATATCACTAAAAATATCATGATATCATGGATCATGTCAGTTATTATCGCTCCATCTGCCATTTTTCGCTATTGTTCTTGCTTGCTTACCTAGTCTGATGATTCAGTTGTGCACATCCAGACGTTTATACTGGCTGCCCTTGTCTAATGCCTTTCATAATGTTGGGAACATGGGCTGGCATATGCAAATATTGGGGGCGTACATATTAATGATGCCGACTGTTACGTAACAGTCGGTGTTATGTTGAGATTCGCCTGTTCTTCGGAGGTCTTTTAAACCAATGAGATTTATATAAGAAGGAGGGAAAAATGGAGTTTGAGACTCACTGTATGTCATTTCCATGTACTGAACTCTTGTTATTCAACTATGCCGAGATAAATTCAGTTTTTCATTCGAGGGAACCTTTAATTTAATATACTCTCTTTATGTTGTTTCTACATTAATTTGGATATTAAATGTTAAACTATTACAATATAAAAATATAATAATATAAAAACTTTAATAATAGGTGGGATTCACTGCAATTAATTACAGAAAAATATGTGATTTTTTTTTTTTTTTAAATCGATTGACAGCACTAAAACAAATACTTAAAAAAAAATCATCTCAGAACTCTTTGATTTTGCATGCTGAAAGAACAAACAGTATTCTATCTAACAGAACACTTAAGCATTTTTGATAGGTCAGTACAGAAAAAAAAAGCGTAATGCGAACATTTTATCGACTCAACAAAAACTCTTAAAACATGACTGAGGGGGTAAAAAGCCTGCAGCTGTCGAAAGAGATGAACTCGGGTGCTCAGGTTGATGCGAGGACTGCTGACGGGATATAAGCAGAGATGACTGTCACATAAATTATGAATAATGTATAAGCAGGGCGCTGAAGTCCACTGCAATGAAATTACAGACTGCAGATGAGCAACTAAACCCAACAAACAAGCAACATGCTGACAAATGCGTCAAACTTCTCAATCGGAGAGGTAGAAATGCAGCAAAAAAAAAGTGTGTTGTAAATTGAGAGCCACTAGAGCTGGGAGGAGACGGCAAACTGACAACTGACTCAGAAAATTGCTGTTTACAGCAGTGCAGTGAGGAGGAATGGATTGGACGTTACAGTCCATCGCAAAGGTCCGCAAGAACGCCGTCCGCATCTTTCGGCTGCGAGAGGAAGGGGTTTGTTGCTATGGAAACCATCAACATGCTTAGAGTGCAGAGGACAGGGTCACTGAGGGGAAAGTGACCGCTAAACAATTTATGAGATGTTCAGATGAGGGTTTATGTCCCGTTTCTCTCGTATATAACTGATGAGAGTCAAAAAAGGCATCAGAACATGGTTAGACTGAACGTAATTGCATGCCGTCTGATCAGGGTATAATTACCGACTTTGCACGGCTTCCTTGATATACTGCAAAAATTCAAGTCAAGTATAAAATGAGAGGGTTCGGCCCCT
>VTFQ01000299.1:1595000-1600773 GCA_036281575.1 Ancherythroculter nigrocauda
TATCTCTTCCATCTAGATTCTGGAAGAATGTACAGTATCTGCCACATTTGTAAATGTTTCTCCACCTCTTTCTCTCTCTATCTGCATTAATCACTTCGTAACAAGCATCCACCTGTTGTCTGTAGGCAGAGCAATTGTTTACTACAAAGCTGTGCCTTGAATAAAACATCCCCATCTTTTCTTCTAATATCATTCTGTCAGGAACTGAAAAAGACTGAAAAAACTCAGAATCTCCTGCTCTGTTATCCCGTCAAGAGTCCAGATTGGCACTGATCAATGTCAAGCAGACATGTTTAAATCAGACGCCTTCGTTCTGTAAAGTGTCTTTGTGCTGAGGGCGTTCCTAACAACCGCTGCTAGCAGGAAATCATTCAACATTATACAGTAGTGTATAACAGGGCAGGCGGCAATCTGACTGTACTGTACTTTTGGACATGATTTCAGTGATAAAATCAAGAAAAGCCTCAGGAGGCTGACTGTAACTGTAAGTCTCTTCACCTCTCAGATGGCACACAGTTTTAATTCAGGTGGAATGAGCAGCTCTCCTCCATCAAAGATCAATTATTTCAACAGCGGGATGCTTACTGCAATTCAGATGAACACAGAGGGGCATTTCTGGAAAGTCAACACTAGCTACGTTTACATGTTTCAATTAGAATGAAATGATTTGACTGATGAATCTGAACATAGTAGATTCAGATCTGCAAGAACTGTACTGTATTGGTATGAAACAGCTTCACAACAGTCTTTTCAACCACACAGTATTATTATTTCTGTGTTACAATCATTCAGATTAACACAGAAGTATTGAGATTAAAAAAAAGTTTATAGTTCGGATATAAACTTTGGTATCTACACTCTAAGAAATGCTGGGTTAAAAACAACCCAAGTTGGGTTGAAAATGGACAAACCCAGCAATTGGGTTGTTTTAACCCAGCGGTTGGGTTAAATGTTTGCCCAACCTGCTGGGTAGTTTATTTAAACCAACTATTGTTTAAAAATTGCTATATGGCTAGCTTAAAATGAACCCAAAATAGTTGGGAAATTAGAGACAACAATAATAGACAAAGGTGAATGTTTATTAATAAGCTTTAATATTTTATTAATATACATTTAATAGTTTAATAGTTTATTAATATAAATGTATTAATAAGCAATTTAATAAATGTTTATTGTTTAATAATTATTCATTGAACATTAATAAATGTTAATTTCCAACATACTTTGGGTTAATTTTAATTAAGCAATACAGTAATTTTTAAACAATAGTTGAGTTAAATAAAACTACCCAGCAGGTTGGGCAAACATTTAACCCTACCGCTGGGTTAAAACAACCCAATTGCTGGGTTAAAACAACCCAATTGCTGGGTTTGTCCATTTTCAACCCAACTTGGGTTGTTTTTAACACAGCATTTTTTATGGTAGTAATCAAAATAGAGCAAATCACCTTTTGAAAGTAACTTGATGCTTTAAGGATTAGTTCACTTTCAAATTAAAATTCCCTGATAATTTACAGGTCATCCAAGATGTCCATGTCCTTCTCTCTTCAGTCGAAAAGAAATTAAGGTTTTTGATGAAAACATTGCAGGATTTTCTCCATATAGTGGACTTCAATGGGCACCAAACGGTTGAAGATCAAAATTACAGTTTCATTACAGCTTCAAAGCGTTCTACATGATCCCAGACGAGGAACAAGGGTCTTATCTAGAGAAACCATTGCTCATTTTCTAAAAAAAAAAAAAAAAAAAAAAATTTAAAATTATATACGTTTTAACCATAAATGCACATCTTGAACTAGCTCTCTTCTTCTTCTTCTTCTTCTTCTTCTTCTTCTTCTTCTTCTTCTTCTTCTTCTTCTCTATTAGAATTCCAGCAGTGTTGACACTGCTAAGTGTATTACGGTCCTCCACAGGTCAAAGTTTGAACTAATTGTTATATACTTGCACTAGCATATTGTATATGAAAATTTAGTTCAAACTTTGGATGACATGGAGGTGAGTAAATTATCAGGAAATTTTAATTTGAAAGTGAACTAATCCTTTAAAGATTGTACCAATTACAATGTGACACCAGTAGGTGGTGACAAGTGACTGTTAACGTCACCATGAAATCAATTTGGCCTTAGGTATGGATATGTTAGCCTTAAAACTATTTATAGCTAGTGTGCTCCAAAACAATGACAATATTCGCATTTATAAGATATAAGCATTCAAAACTTACAGTCCAGTCACTTCCGCCAATATAGATCAACGGTTTTGATGACATCACCCTGCACTTCAGCTTCTCATCAGATTTTCTGACCAATCAAATGCTCCCAAAGTGTCCCACCCCCTTCACTATAAATAGATGCTGAAGCCGTGACTGAAATCGGTCACTTGTTCGCACATTTACTGCTTTCTAAATGGTGAATGGCACATAGTGCACTATATAAGGGATAGGGAACGATTAAGACAGTGTAAATATGCTTTCCATTGACGCGAATGAAGTTTGGTTTCACATTAGTGTCACGCGAACCGCCGCAGCACGCACACAGTCTGCTCCGGTCCAGAGACATGAGAGCACAGAGCGGATCATATGCGCAAGTCGGCACAGAACACAAAACGTATTGGACCCATTTGAATTTTCCACAGAATGCTATGTTTTAAAGCGATATGGAGGAGAAACGGTTAGAGATTAGAAGGAAACTAAAGCTTTACGGAGCTCAATTGCTCTGGCAGAGCTGTGATATAAACAAAACAATATTGGCTATTACAAAAAAGGGGAGGGAGCTGTTCGATATGTCCCGCCCTGTCTTCCTGTTTCAATGGAAATTACGTCAACACATTGAATAATGCTGCGCATTCCAAGGCACTTCAGCAGGCCTCATTCATTCAAAAAAATCTGTTTAAAAACGCTGATTCATCCAGTAATGATTGAGTCATTGAATCATTAATTTAAACTGTTTTTCTTTTTTTTTTTATAATTAAAAATTAATTAAAATGTTTAAAAAAATAAATAAATAAAAAAAATAGACTGCAGCAACTCACATTTAGTCAGAACCTATAGTAAAAGAAGTTATTTTGTTTAGTTGTCTATTCAGAATCATGAGAGAATCATCTTGATGTAAAAAAAAAAAAAAAAAAAAAAATCTCAATTTATCCAGAAACGTGCAGCTCTATATATACGTGTATAAGAGTTTCCCACTGTTGTTGCATACTAACCATCCTCCTTTCTTCATTTTAAAAAGGCAGACTTAATATTTATCTATTTCAGGTCCTAATAAGGAGACAACGAGCACATTAAGCTTTGTGGCATGATGCTTATTTTTATCAAGCAGTAAATGCACCAGTTCCCACACCCAAAACAAAGCTTCTGTGGATGAAAGTCTGAAGCAAAGACTGGTGGGACAATATTTCCCTGCAGCACTTCACAGACAACGAGCGGAAGGAAAATTTCAGAATGACAACAAGAACAACAGCTTATTTGGTGCATCATACATCATTATGCCTTTTGTACATCATTGCACATGCGCAGAACTTTCCAGTTTCGGTGTTCAATCCAATCAAGTGTTTACATGTCCTATCAAAATGAATTAGAACAGGTTTAAACCTCCCCTTACAATCTGAATGAAATTTCAATCGGATTTAGCCTACTCATTCCAATTGATGTGGTTATTTCAACTGCGCTATTTGTTCGATTACACTCTGATTCTTAGGATCCAGGTAAACGCTGCTAGCGATTGACAATCTATGTATTGAGCATCATTCAACTAATACTGAAAAAAGTGGGGAAAAAAAGGCAAATGTTTGAGTGATGACTAAAAACAGTTGTTTTTCAGCTGTTTGACTGAAACAAACACTATACAAACAAACCGGTTTGCTAAAAATGAAAACTTCTCAACTCGGCTCAAGTGTGCATTCACATAAGACACAATTAAATGTAAACTAAATTTGAGCTTAAAAAGGACTAAATTTGAGCTGTAAGCCAGAGCGAGTGATATTCTTAAAACCCCAGGGACTTGCAGTGAAAAAACAATGTAAAATCATTCATTTTCAATAAGAAATGGCAACTTTCAGTAATATAAGATATAAGGACAGGATGTTTGTTTTCTGCGACTTGAAAAAGTTGGGAAAGTTTGACTTTAAGCAACTACCAATGAGAGTGAAGAAGTCATGTGATCCATCTCCTGTCGAGGGACAATACTAAAAAAATTAAATTAAAAAAAAGTTTAATAAATAAATAAATTTGTATGCAATGTATACCTAAATTGAAAGAAAAAAAAAAAAACATTATTAATATTATACATTAAGTCATGAGCAATGGACACACTATAGTGCCAGATAACATATAAGATTTCTAATATAAGACTTCAACTTGAAGAGTTCACGCTTCTGTTTAAACTCTAAAAGAAGGCCCAAAATTCCATTAAAGTCCTGAAAACAGATCACATAGCTCGTTAAACAAAATAAGTAATTGGTTTGGCTCTCAGAGGAGTGCAGAAATGGGTTTTATCCGAACATAGGGAGCCATTGTTCCTCTGACACTGTGTTGAAAACAGCGTTCGACCAATGCCTGAGCTCAGCCGAAGGAACTCTGGATTTGTTCTGTCTGGTAGGAAATGATAAGCTTGACAGAGCTCAATACCCAAGAGCTGCAGGCCCAAACGTGTGTGTGTGTGAGAGAGAGAGAGAGAGAGAGACAGGATTACAGCACACCTCTGTGGGACAGGATGCTGTGAAGTGGACCATGGCTGAACAACAAAAAAACAACATCAATCTCTTTTCAAAGACACAGAGGCTTTCAGAAAAATCCAGGTAACACACACTCACACACAAACCCACATGCATACACACACAAGCATACATCTTTAAACGTAACCAGTGTTTGTGACACTAAAAGTAGTGACACTTCTAACCAAAACACATTTTCAGTAGCATTGCTTTTCAAATTCAATACTATCTAGCTGTTCTTGTAAAAGTCATTTATATTTAACATTGTGGTGAAGCAAGACAATATGCGAAATTGCTAAATAAAGATCATTTTTTGAATCATTTTGATTCAGACAAATTCGCTAATGAACCACTGAACCTAGTTTGAACCCAGTTTGAAAAATGAAGATCAACTACTAGTACAACTAGAAAAAAATTACAATAGAAATTTCCAGGGTATTTCCATTATTTGATATTTTATTAAATCCCAACACTGTAAAATAGTTTTAACATTAGGGAATAATCAAATGTGCCTCTCTGAAGTAGCACTGCAAAATCTGAATCATTATGATGAACTTCAAGTTCAATAATTTCATCATCAAGAAAAAAATAAATAAAGTAAATATAAAACTCAATACTGTTCCCAAAACAGTCAACATCTTCATTATATATTTTTCTAAATTGTAGTTATACACCTTTTTTCATTTCATTAGTTGTAGTTTATTAATTATTATTATTATTTTTAATTAATTATCAATTTAATTCACTATAATTAATATAAACTATAATTAAAAATATAGTATAAATAAATAACAATTATTAGTAAAAATAAAATATCTCTTTTATTTGATATAATCTCTGAGTGTGGTAAAATTAAACATATATTTTACTCTTAAGGAGTTTCAATATTGTACGTTTTGTTAGAAACTTTATTACTATTTAGCCTACTATTACTACAACTTTTTACCATTTGAGTTTTTTTTTTTTTTTTTTTTCTCTCAAAAGAGTAACTTGACTGTAATTTAACTACTTTACTTTGAACACCCTGGTGAACTGCACTTTTAAAGTAGCTTCCTCAACCATGC
>VTFQ01000300.1:0-25002 GCA_036281575.1 Ancherythroculter nigrocauda
GTGAAGTGAATAACACTGATTATCTCTTCATCACGGCACCTGTTAGTGGGTGGATATATTAAGCAGCAAGTGAACATTTTGTCCTCAAAATTGATGTGTTAGAAGCAGGAAAAATGGGCAAGTGTAAGGATTTGAGTGAGTTTGACAAGGGCCAAATTGTGATGGCTAGACGACTGGGTCAGAGCATCTCCAAAACTGCAGCTCTTGTGGGGTGTTCCCGGTCTGCAGTGGTCAGTATCTATCAAAAGTTGTCCAAGGAAGAAACAGTGGAGAACCAGTGACAGGATCACGGGCGGCCGAGACTCATTGATGCACGTGGGGAGCGAAGGCTGGCCCGTGTGGTCCGATCCAACAGACGAGCTCCTGTAGCTCAAATTGCTCCAGAAGTTAATGCTGGTTCTGATAGAAAGGTGTCAGAATACACAGTGCATCAGTTTGCTGCGTATGGAGCTGCAGACCTGTCAGGGTGCCCATGCTGACCCCTGTCCACCGCCGAAAGTGCCAACAGTGGACACATGAGCATCAGAACTGGACCACGGAGCAATGGAAGAATGTGGCCTGGTCTGATGACTCATGTTTTCTTTTACATCACATGGATGGCCGGGTGCGTGTGCGTCTCTTACCTGGGGAACACATGGCACAAGGATGCACTATGGGAAGAAGGCAAGCCAGCAGAGGCAGTGTGATGCTTTGGGCAATGTTCTGCTGGGAAACCTTGGGTCCTGCCATCCATGTGGATGTTACTTTAACACGTTCCACCTACATAAGCATTGTTGCAGACCATGTACACCCTTTCATGGAAACGGAATTCCCTAGTGGCCTCTTTCAGCGGGATAATTCACCCTGACACAAAACAAAAATGGTTCAGGAATGGTTTGAGGAGCACAACAGTGAGTTTGAGGTGTTGACTTGGCCTCCAAATTCCCTAGATCTCAATCCAATTGAGCAACTATGGGATGTGCTGAACAAACCAGTCCGATCCATGGACGCTCCGCCTTGCAACTTACGGGACTTAAAGGATCTTCTGCTAACATCTTGGTGCAGATACCACAGCACACCTTCAGGGGTCTAGAGGAGTCCACGCCTCGAAGGGTCAGGGCTGTTTTGGCAGCAAAAGAGGGACCAACACAATATTAGGAAGGTGGTCATAATGTTATGCCTGATTGGTGTATATTTCATATAAAAATTGAAAATTGTGCATTTTTCATAATAATAAACATAAAATCTGTGTGAGCCTAGGAAAAAAGAGCCTGGGGGTTGAATTGTTGACTGTCTTAAACTAACTTTGTGTTCTTCCATCTGCAGTTTGAGAGAGATTTTGGAGAGACGGTGAATATGACGGCGTATGAAGGTGTCACGCCTCTCCTCAGAGCTTCTGACGGCTGTCTGTCCACAAACTTCAGCACAGTAAGAACACTTAACACGGTTGGGATTTATTTAGGGCTGATTCTTTAATTAGCAAAACGTCTGTCCCCTAGCATGATTTTAAAGAATTTTAAAATAATAATGTGCTTTCTAAAAATTGAAAATGGTATTTTTGTGCATTTTTCATAACAATAAATGTAAAATTTTATAACTTTGGCAAGTTGTCACAAGGTTTGTATCTCAGTAACTAAGACGTTTAAAAAAAAAAAGAAATTAAATCAAAATAAATAAAATAACATTAAAAGTGTCAAAACCTAAGGCTTGTTTCAAAGTCACAACTTGTGGAAACCTATGAGTTTTTAGAGGGAAAAGTGAAAAAAAAAAAAAAGGAGCATTTATGAAAACCAGTATCAGGGCATTTTTTTTTTTAAAGTTTAAAGGCGGGTTAGAAAGTGGAAACTCCTTAAGCTTGTGTATAAAAACCACTTCAGAAGCGTTGTTCAGAAGTCTCCAGAGTTTGCTTGAAGACATCACACAAACTTTCGCAATCACGATGCCGTCAGCTCTGAGTAAGTGGAGGCGTTAGACCGATCGGACATCCTCATGTGCAGACTGACACATCTTCTCACTTTCTCTCTATCACTTTTCTCTGCAGACAAAGCGCTCTTCCTGTTTGTCACACTGGCAGTTTCCATCTGTCTCGTGGACGCCGTGCCTGCGTACAGCAGTATGGGGGAGTTATCCGAAACATCTGGGGATGAAGTTCAGGATGTGGACGTGAAGAGTCCTCTGAACGACCAGGAGAAATGGCATCTGATGGCAAGAGATCTGCACAAGGATGTGAAAACTCTGCGTGATGAACAGGTGCTTTTAAATGCAGAATAAAACAAAGGCGCATCATACTTCTGACTGTCTTAAACTAACTTTGTATGCTCCCATCTGCAGTTTGAGAGGGATTTCAGAGAGACGGTGAATATGACGGCGTACGAAGGTGTCAGGATCAGCACGCCTCTCCTCAGACCTTCTGACGGCTGTCTGTCCAGAAACTTCAGCACAGTAAGAACACTTATCATGGTTGGGATTTATTTAGGGCTGATTCTTTAATTAGTGAAACCTTTCTGACCCCTAGCATGACTTTAAAGTATTTTTAAGAATTAAAAATGTAGTTTCTACAAAAGATTTAAAAGTTTAATTTGCCAGAATGTCTTTTTTAGTCACTATATAATCCCAGTATTTCCATGTGTTTTTTATATAGTATTGATGCCTATTATTATAACTGTGGAAAATAGTTCAAATAAATGTTCAAACGTTTGACTGGTACTTTGCACTAACTCCATGGTATTTGTAATGTTTTATCACAAAGAATCCATCATTGTTACAATCAAGCCAAGCATTTTATAGAACCGGGTTTTTCCCAAAACGTTTGTTTGGCTATAATGGGATTAGGGAAGTTTGTAGAACAGACATTTTCATGATTCAAGTGGCTTTATTAGGCCATCATCTATATAAAGTTTTACTGTAATTTCAACACTTCAAATTGTAGTATTAACAAGTGCAAAGCTTATCTAACTTCCCCTACAAAAAAAAGAAACTGTCATTACCGTTCAACACACTTTCATGGCAATTCATAACTAATTTATGTTTTGGCAAATCGGTGGCTAATTTGTATGATCTCATTCATAAAATGTAATGCTTTTTTTCCATACAAAACCTTGTGAAATATTTACGTACAAAATTGGGTTGATATCGTTACTCAAAGTAAATGCAGTTGAAAGTTAAGACAGATCATTTTATTCAGCACATGTAATAAATACAAAGTTCAGTCATGAAACTCTAGATGGCACAGGCTGACAGGTCCTTAACTCAATCTGCTTGCAGTCACATGATTCTCTATTGGGCACAGCTGATTGGTTCCTGTTATATCAGTAGCAGATGAGCTCACTGCTCAACATTCAAATACTTGGTCAGCATTTGCTGTAGCAGTTTGCAGTGTGCTTTCAGAAACCCTCCCTCTTCCCCAGCTCCACCTGTATAAATCTGTTACGGGTAATTTATCTATGCTATTTTGTACAGCAGCAGCATGTCTTACTTGCTCACAGCAGAGTATCAGTGTTTGTATTGGCAGTAGCAAGTCTCTGTTTTTGCTCAGCAGCAGCATTGTCATATCCATTTCCATGCCAAAACACTCATCATGACAGAAATGTTTTCATTTGATTTTCTCAAATATTGGCCATAAATACAAACTTAAGAATCTCCCCTCATGAATGTTTCAGGATAGGTGTCTGAAGCGCATTTACAGTGTTCTGACGTGGTATAAAGAGAACTGGAACTACATCGAGAAGGAAAACCTGACCTCAAACCTGGTCAACAACATCAAACACGAGACCAAACGATTGCTGGAGGCCATTAACAGCCAGGTAAACACACCTGAACTCAACATCTCCGGCCATCGCATCCTAACCAAGAGGCTGAACTTGACGTCATTTTAGACATCAAGTAATTTTTACACTTTGGAAAAGAAATCAAAAATCGAATTCATAGGTTTTAGAGCATAAACATTCAAAAATTTGGTAACTTTACAATAAGCAAATTCATTACATTTTATTGTAAGTTCAACACTAATAGCTAACTTGTTATATAATCAAATCTAGAGATTATCTAACTTTCCCTCCAAAAACTGAAAAATGTCATTATTGTTCAACACACTCTCATGGCAATTCATAACTATTTTACATTTTGGTTGCTGGCATGAATTTGTGCAATATCATTTACAAATCTTTTTCTATGATTTTAGAGCATAAAGTTAATTTACTAACAAAGATTACTAATACATTTTTAAAAATGTTAAAGTTGTTGACATTTTCTAATGCAGTATGTACTTAAAAGAGCAATTGTATTTTTATTAACATTAAAGATGAATAAATGCATAAAAGTTTGTTATTTTGTTACACTATTACACTATTTGTTAATGTAAACAAATAAGTCTTTACTTTAAGGTGTTACCAAATAATGAATGACACTTTTGCATGTTGAAGATCAAGGAAGATCAGTCAAAACAATCAATAATTGATGAATAAATAGACGGTGAAAAGTCATGAAATGCAGATTATTGAGTGTCTCAGCCATGAAAATCCAGACTCAATTCATAAGGACCCAATAATCTCTGAAGACTAGTGATAGACTGATATCAAACAGGCCATTTCAGCATGGCAGTAGGTGTGCACTCAAAACCAGCCAATCGGAGCTAGTCGTACATTAGAATAAGCGGTGGCGTGACACATATTTAATGTTTATTTCTCCCTCCAGCTCCAGGTGAGTGAAGGACAGATGGATCCGATCTCCAGCAGTCCTCTGCCGGTCAAATCCGCATGGATGCAAAAGACAACCGTACACTCGATCCTGTTCAACTTCACCAGCGCCATGACCGACACATGCAGAGCCGTCAATTACATGAGCAAGAGGAAGAGCGGACAACGGAGAAAAGGCGTGAAGAGACCCAGCGACCGGACCTCTGAGAAGAACTAATCAATGCTAATTTATTTGACTTATATATTTATTTATTGACCATCGCAGATATTTGATTCAGGGCATGATAATTTAATATTTATGAGTCTGTACTTTTAACTTATTGAATGTCTCCTTTGTACAACACTGATATTTATAAATGTAATATTTATGTGTGTGTACCTTTATTTACTCCTGTACTTTAATTTGTACAACACTGAAAATCTGTGCTGATAAATATTTATTAAACATGTTTAGTTTATTAGAAACTGAACGTCGAGCACATTCTGAGACTGTTTACAATGATCTATTTAAATAAAAAAACAAAGACAATTCAGTTATGTTGTGTGTGTTTCTCAAGACAATGTTTTAGAAAGAAGCAGCAAAAGTCTTAAAACAAAACAAAACAAAACAAAACAAAACAGAGGGTGGATGAGACAGCGAAGTATTTACATCCCAGCATAACATTCAGATCCAAGCACTCAGTGTCCTAAGATGATGGTCTCGAAATCTTCAGTGAGTTTGGATGTTCAGCGGGAGGATGTGATTCATCTGTAGTGGCCGTCAGGAGCGTCTTCATCCCCAAAGCAAACTGAAAGAAAACACACATCTTCATCAGCTCTCTGGGCTAAAACACTGTGAGCTTCACATGTTCAACTCACACAACTCACCTCAGGACTGTGGGCTCAGGCATCCCTGGATCGGCTCCCCGTTTGAATCCTGGGAAATTAATAAATAAATAAAAAACGTAAATAAGTCTCAATGGAAACATGGAATAGATTCAGAAGCATAAACTAGTGGAAAACCTTTTTTTTTTTTTGTGGTTGATGCTGATCTTTAACCCATTAATTGGTAAGACCATAAAGAGACATCAGAAAATTAATTTATTGCTATTTTCCATCTAATAAGGACATAAATAATAAAATGTCATGATTTTTTATTGTAATGTTTGTATCTCCAGGATACATCGTCCCTTTGGTGGTATAAATACAATGAAAAAAGAATGCTTGTTTGGCAACACAAATTGGCAAGCCAGATTTTTTAAAAACATTCATTCTCTCTAAAATTCTGTTTTCTGAATTCTGTTGTCAACTGATTTATATCCCCAAACTGGCAATGTATCCTGGGGGATACAAACATTTACAGACAGATTATGAAAAATGTAAAAATTAAATTCATAAATTTTCAACATTTCCATAATAAGCGAACACTCAACAATTTTTAAACATGCAAGTCCCCTCCAAATATTATAAATATGTGAAATGTATCAACTTTTATCAGAAGTTGAGTAGATTTCCCACTACAGGTGGTCATGCTGTTTTTAAATGCTGCCTGTGACCTAAACAAAAAATTTATGAACAAAGTCAATATATCTAAATATTCACAACAAACACCCTTTCAACATGAAACCAATAAATGAGACCTTTCCCTGACTCTCCCCACAGCCTCTCAAATGTTTGTATCCCCCAGGATATGCCGCAAATTAAAAAGAGAACATCGTGGTACCTGTTCACAAGTCACATTTCACAAATAGCAGCTAATTTTTTTCTTGACAGCTTTTGTGAGATCACTGATCCATCGAGAAGGTGACACTTGATTTAATGCTGATATACAGTACAGTCCAAAAGTTTGGAACCACTAAGATTTTTAATGTTTTTAAAAGAAGTTTCGTCTGCTCACCAAGGCTACATTTATTTAATTAAAAATACAGTAAAAAACAGTAATATTGTGAAATATTATTACAATTTAAAATAACTGTGTTCTATTTGAATATATTTCACAAAGTAATTTATTCCTGTGATGCAAAGCTGAATTTTCAGCATCGTTACTCCAGTCTTCAGTGTCACGTGATCCTTCAGAAATCATTCTAATATGCTGATCTGCTGCTCAATAAACATTTATGATTATTTTCAATGTTGAAAACAGTTGTGTACTTTTTTTTTCAGGATTCCTTGATGAATAGAAAATTCAAAAGAACAGCATTTATCTGAAATACAAAGCTTCTGTAGCATTATACACTACCGTTCAAAAGTTTGGGGTCAGTAAGAATTTTTATTTTTATTTTTTTGAAAAGAAATTAAAGAAATGAATACTTTTATTCAGCAAGGATGCATTAAATCAATTAAAAGTGGCAGTAAAGACATTTATAATGTTACAAAAGATTAGATTTCAGATAAACACTGTTCTTTTGAACTTTCTATTCATCAAATAATCCTGAAAAAAATTTTGTACACAAATATTTTGTACAATTGTACACATGAAATGTTTCTTGAGCAGCAGATCAGCATATTAGAATGATTTCTGAAGGATCATGTGACACTGAAGACTGGAGTAATGATGCTGAAAATTCAGCTTTGCATCACAGGAATAAATTACTTTGTGAAATATATTCAAATAGAAAACAGTTATTTTAAATTGTAATAATATTTCACAATATTACTGTTTTTACTGTATTTTTAATTAAATAAATGTAGCCTTGGTGAGCAGACGAAACTTCTTTTAAAAACATTAAAAATCTTAGTGGTTCCAAACTTTTGGACTGTACTGTATGTAAAATGTACATTAATAACAACAAATGAGACACAAAACAGCTGAAAATAAAACAACAATTATTTTACACAATATTCACTCAATTGAAAATGAAAAAAAAAACAAAAACATTATGACATTACGACATTATCCATTAACAAGGTGTACATTCAGTTGATTTTAGATTTGACACACTTGTTAATCAGCCATTAGATGTGGCCAATATTGGCCGTTTGATCAGGACTAGCATGGACACTTCTGAGGGTGTATATGACAAAAATCAAATGACAGAATGATGTATGACAATATTTAGCCATATTTTTAAAGGATTACATTAGAGTTTGAAGATGACAATCACTCTCGCAAGTCTGGATTCCTCAATTTTCAGGAACTTACAGAGAAGCTCAATTTGACTCGACTGGCATCATGAAACTGCCTCACATCCTTCGGAGATCCGGAGCGGACAGAAAGAAAAGTCCTGCATTGCAGCTCTCACACAGGAAGTGACTCCAGCGAAAGGGCACAGAAAGCTGAGTCTGAGTGTCTCAATTGCAATTCTTCCTGTTTTCATTCAATATTGGTCTACACAAGCACAACAATAGCATTACCCATGAAAGATCTCTAAGAATTCAGACGTCAGAGCTGATTCATATCCATTTCACTTATTGTGCAACACGCTTTGAACATGCAGTGTGACAAAACAATGACAATACTTTTGCACACACTCTTCACAACAGTTATTTTATACACGGTTCTCTCGGACAGGTGATTCTGATTGATCAATTGTGAGGTCTGATTAAAGAACCTCACGGCTGCAGATAAAATACTGCAATCCACACATCATAATGGGAGACATATCAGAGTTCAAAAGAGGACAAACTGTTGGTGAGCATCTCGCTGCCTCATCTGTGACCAGGACAGCAAGTCTTTGAGGTGTATCGAGAGCTGTGGTATCCTGGGTAATGTCGGCACACCACCATCCAACAGGAGGATGCAAGAGGAAACTGATACTTTCAGTCCAGGTACTAACCCGGCTTGTATCCAAAAACATAAATACACAAATCACTGCAGAATTAAACACGTGCCTCGACCCTCCTGTTCCCACCAAACCTGTTCATCAGGAGCTCCAGAGAGTTAATATAATCACGGTCGGGCTGCTATAGCCAAACCTTCGGTCACTCGCGGCAATGCCAAATGTCAGTTTCATTGGTGCCAACTAGGGTGAGGAAATTTTCCCAACGGTTAATCGACGTGTGACAACACCAGTAATACTGGTATCACTAGGGAGGGGGGGTTCCCCATTTTGCACCTCGCTTTTAAATCGCTAATTCGAACGGCTACACTGGCATTCATAATGGTGTGGAGCAGAGTGAGAGCATTTTCAATTAATTCCTATGGAAGTGGAGCTCATCGCGATCGATTGGCCCTCTGGCTTGTCAATCACTGCCGTGACGTTCCTTGTGAGAGACGAGCGCGGCTGCGCGCTCCAGTAACTTTCCACACTCTACAGGCGCCGCATGCAATGTTTTTGTCAGGAGACAGGAGTAACAACTGCAGATTATGAGTTACCTGCGGTGAGTCCGACATAATGAATCCACTAACACGACACAGCGAATGCCGGTGGTAAACACTCGTGTTTCGATACTTGTGCACGAGTTTTGGGAGGCGTTCCCTCGAAATGAGCTGTGAAGGAGGGGGGCTGTTCTTCTTACGCACGCGCTCATTTAAAAAACTCAGTAACAGTCTTTGGTTTCTCAGTCGATGAAAAGACCCTCTTTAGCACCTTTAATGAAAAACACAACAACTAGAAAAACAAGTAATCCTTTGCAGGTTCCCTATTAGCATTGGGTTTAAATCCAAAATATTGGCAAATAGGTGCTTTTACATTTCGCTTTGAAACCAAATCTTCCGCCATCGTCTTGTCAGTCAGCTCCTCACTCATGTAATAAATGAAATCTGACTCCTGCTGCTGATCTGTGCATTGAGCAGATGCGTTCGGTTTTAATTGTAGTGAAAAAAAAAAAATCAAAACAATGCCGGGAGGTGGTGCCGTGGTGGGCAAGTGTAACCGGTGTTGTGGCTGAACACCAGTAACACTGACTATCGCAGCAAGCCTAGTGCCAACAGAGCAAATCTTGGGCTGTGGACAATGTGAAACATGTATTGTCCTCTGATGAGTCCACCTTCACTCCCTTTCCCACATGTGTGGGAGTAACGGTGTGGAGAAGCCCCAAAGAGGCTCAACACCCAGGCTGTTGATGCCTAGTGAAGCATCAGGTGGATCAATGATGGTTTGGGCTACAGTCTCATGGCATTTCCTACTGCGCTCGATGGCCGCTTTACTGTCAAGGACTACCTAACCATTCTTTAGGACCATGTGCACCAAATGGTTCAAACATTGTACCCTGAATAGGGTTGTCAAAAGTACCAGTCCTTCCATACCAAGTTGGTACTGAAATGTTAAAACGTGATGACACCAGCATTTCCCTCTAGCATTTTGAGCAGATTCTGACCAACTTAATACCCTCTGATTGGCCATTGTGTTCATACACTCATCAGATATGTCTGTGATTGTCTATAATGATCAACGCTTCAATAGACATCTTTTACCCCCTTTCCACCAGCACAAACCGGGTGCTAGTTCAGAGCTAGTGCTAGTACCAGTTCGGAGTTGGTTCAACTGACGAGCCTTCAAAGAACCGGTTTGCCTTTCCACGGGCTAGAGAGCCAGGTCTTACATCACTGTATACGTCTCATATTTCACAGCAAAGCTAGCGCCACAGCGCCAAACACAAACACACCAAGCTTGTTCGAAATGCATCGGCTTCCCACAGAGCGATTGGCGCATGACATCAGAGCTCCGCGAGAACGATCCAAAAGTACAAGGAGTCGTATGCTCTACAAACACTCCCGTGGACCCGCGGCACTCTGATGTCAACCGCCGAATCGGTCCGCGCTGCTCCAATGCATCTCAAACAAGACTTCCATCAACACGGATGTTTCACTACTGTTGATGCTCATGGCTTTGCGAACCTACATCGGCATCCAAACACGGCTCGCCATAATTTGTATATAGACCGAGATTACGGTCGAGCTGCTATTAGCTCGATTAGCTGCTATTTCAAAATGGTGGTCACAAGTTTCTTGTTGGTCACGGTAACCCCGCCCCCAGCCCCTGACGCAAGCGGTTCTTACTTCTAGCCCAGCAATGTTTTGGTGCTTCTTACGAACCACTTTTCCTGGTTCGGAGCTGGTGCTTTGTGTGTCGAAAGACAAAGAACCGATTTGAAACTAGGCTCTGGCTCCGAACCAGCACTCATACCCCCTTTCCACCAGCACAAACCGGGTGCTAGTTCAGAGCTAGTGCTAGTGCCAGTTCGGAGTTGGTTCAACTGACGAGCCTTCTAAGAACCGGTTTGCCTTTCCACAGGCTAGAGAGCCAGGTCTTACGTCACTGTATACGTCTCATATTTCACAGCAAAGCTAGCGCTGCAGCACCAAACACAAACACACCAGGCTTGTTTGAGATGCATCGGCTTCTCGCATAGCGATCGCGCATGACATCAAAGCACCGCGAGAACGATCCAAAAGCACAAGGAGTCGTATGCTCTACAAACGCTCCCGCGGATCCGCGGCACCCGCCGAATCGTCCGCGTTGCTCCGATGCATCTCGAACAAGCCTTCTATCAACAATCGCGGATGTTTCACTACTGTTGATGCTCATGGCTTTGCGAACCTACAACGGCATCCAAACACGGCTCACCGTAATTTGTATATAGACGGAGATTACAATCGAGCTGCTATTAGCTCGATTAGCTGCTATTTCAAAAATGGCGGTCACAGATGTCTTGTTGGTCACGGAAACCCCGTCCCCAGCCCCTGACGCAAGCGGTTCTTACTTCTAGCCTAGCAATGTTTTGGTGCTACTTGCGAACTACTTACGAAATACTTTTCCTGGTTCGGAGCTGGTGCTTTGTGTGTCGAAAGACAAAGAACCGATTTGAAACTAGGCTCTGGCTCCGAACCAGCACTCATACCCCCTTTCCACCAGCACAAACCAGGTGCTAGTTCAGAGCTAGTGCTAGTGCCAGTTCGGAGTTGGTTCAACTGACGAGCCTTCTAAGAACCGGTTTGCCTTTCCACGGGCTAGAGAGCCAGGTCTTACGTCACTGTATACGTCTCATATTTCACAGCAAAGCTAGCGCTGCAGCGCCAAACACAAACACACCAGGCTTGTTTGAGATGCATCGGCTTCTCACATAGCGATCGCGCATGACATCAAAGCTCCGCGAGAACGATCCAAAAGCACAAGGAGTCGTATGCTCTACAAACGCTCCCGCAGATCCGCGGCACTCCGATGTCAACCGCCGAATCGGTCCGCGCTGCTCCAATGCATCTCAAACAAGACTTCCATCAACACGGATGTTTCACTACTGTTGATGCTCATGGCTTTGCGAACCTACATCGGCATCCAAACACGGCTCGCCATAATTTGTATATAGACCGAGATTACGGTCGAGCTGCTATTAGCTCGATTAGCTGCTATTTCAAAAATGGTGGTCACAAGTTTCTTGTTGGTCACGGTAACCCCGCCCCCAGCCCCTGACGCAAGCGGTTCTTACTTCTAGCCCAGCAATGTTTTGGTGCTTCTTACGAACCACTTTTCCTGGTTCGGAGCTGGTGCTTTGTGTGTCGAAAGACAAAGAACCGATTTGAAACTAGGCTCTGGCTCCGAACCAGCACTCATACCCCCTTTCCACCAGCACAAACCGGGTGCTAGTTCAGAGCTAGTGCTAGTACCAGTTCGGAGTTGGTTCAACTGACGAGCCTTCTAAGAACCGGTTTGCCTTTCCACAGGCTAGAGAGCCAGGTCTTACGTCACTGTATACGTCTCATATTTCACAGCAAAGCTAGCGCTGCAGCACCAAACACAAACACACCAGGCTTGTTTGAGATGCATCGGCTTCTCGCATAGCGATCGCGCATGACATCAAAGCACCGCGAGAAAGATCCAAAAGCACAAGGAGTCGTATACTCTACAAACGCTCCCGCGGATCCGCGGCACCCGCCGAATCGTCCGCGTTGCTCCGATGCATCTCGAACAAGCCTTCTATCAACAATCGCGGATGTTTCACTACTGTTGATGCTCATGGCTTTGCGAACCTACAACGGCATCCAAACACGGCTCGCCGTAATTTGTATATAGACGGAGATTACAATCGAGCTGCTATTAGCTCGATTAGCTGCTATTTCAAAAATGGCGGTCACAGATGTCTTGTTGGTCACGGAAACCCCGTCCCCAGCCCCTGACGCAAGCGGTTCTTACTTCTAGCCTAGCAATGTTTTGGTGCTACTTGCGAACTACTTACGAAATACTTTTCCTGGTTCGGAGCTGGTGCTTTGTGTGTCGAAAGACAAAGAACCGATTTGAAACTAGGCTCTGGCTCCGAACCAGCACTCATACCCCCTTTCCACCAGCACAAACCAGGTGCTAGTTCAGAGCTAGTGCTAGTGCCAGTTCGGAGTTGGTTCAACTGACGAGCCTTCTAAGAACCGGTTTGCCTTTCCACAGGCTAGAGAGCCAGGTCTTACGTCACTGTATACGTCTCATATTTCACAGCAAAGCTAGCGCTGCAGCGCCAAACACAAACACACCAGGCTTGTTTGAGATGCATCGGCTTCTCACATAGCAATCGCGCATGACATCAAAGCTCCGCGAGAACGATCCAAAAGCACAAGGAGTCGTATGCTCTACAAACGCTCCCGCAGATCCGCGGCACCCGCCGAATCGTCCGCGCTGCTCCGATGCATCTCGAACAAGCCTTCTATCAACAATCGCGGATGTTTCACTACTGTTGATGCTCATGTTGATGCTACAACGGCATCCAAACACGGCTCGCCGTACTTTGTATATAGACGGAGATTACAATCGAGCTGCTATTAGCTCGATTAGCTGCTATTTCAAAAATGGCGATCACAGATGTCTTGTTGGTCACGGAAACCCCGTCCCCAGCCCCTGACGCAAGCGGTTCTTACTTCTAGCCCAGCAATGTTTTGGTGCTACTTACGAACTACTTTTCCTGGTTCGGAGCTGGTGCTTTGTGTGTCGAAAGACAAAGAACTGATTTGAATCTAGGCTCTGGCTCCGAACCAGCACTCAGACTGCCTTGTTGGAAAGGGGTATTTGACACTCTTCACCGAGTGCTTACACAGACACACGGGAGCGTATGAAAGCAGGCGTCTATCAGTGGACCGGTCTGCTGCTAGATGCCTGCTTTCAAACACTCCCGCTTTTAAAACGCTTTCTGTGCATTGATCATTGTAGCCAATCACAGACATATCTGTTGAGCACATGAACACAATGGCCAGTCAGAAGTGTTTAAGTCAGTCAAAATCAGCTCAACAGTGCTCAAAATGCTAGGTGGAAATTCTGGTATCATCACGTATCGTTTTAACATTTCAGTACTGACTTTTGACAACCCTAAACCTGAAGGTGGGGCCATGTGTCAGCATGATAATGCACCAAGTCCTGAAAAGAGAAGCCAAAGCGTCTCGATCGCCCCCAGGTGGCTGGATGCAGTATAGGTCATAAACCCCGCCCTCTCTGTGTAATCTAATGGGACGCGAGACAAACTAAACAATCAAATTACACAACAAATATTTTTTCCAAAGATGGTTTCTGTCATTTTAGGCAGTTTTTAATCACGCTGATGTTAGGTTAAGTGTTTTTTCTTTAAGTTTGGTTATTTGATGCTATAAAACGGATTGACAGCTTCTCTGAATGGCTTTTCACACTGCGCTTAATCCTGGGTTATTGTCATTCTAAACACAGCTTTTAACCCTGGGTAAAGAAGCATTTCACGCTTGTAATTTAGATGCGGGGTTAGCACCACTTTTTACCCTGGGTTATGAAACCCTGCACTGGAGCAGGGTTAGCACCTCTTTTGCTTTTAACTCCGCTTTGCGGTGCTAAACTTGTACAGTGTGAAACGATGCAGTGTTAGAATGTTACAACTAGATGCTTAGCAACTGACAACCAATCATGTGCCTTATATCAAAGTCCCTTTAAGACAAGTCATTTCACTCGGCGGCCATCTTTGAAACGCCTCTCGGGCATTGGATCAAGCTAATGCGCATACACAGACCTAAATGCGCGTCTCTTGTGCCTCATTTCGGAGGCGCGCGTCTGACTGTTTCTACAGAAACCGGTGCTTCTGATGGCCGCTGCAGTGACGCGATGACTTTACCAGTCGGCGATTGGCTCTTATTTAGAAGGCGGGACTTATTCCACCATATTGCGCGTTACACTTTCTCCCATTCAAAACAATACGAGTGACACGTCTTGTGTTATTCTATAGTCTTTGCTTATATTCACGTGCTTTGGGCAGTCACAGAAACACTGCGCGGTATATGTACTGAAGCAGTAGGAGAGTGGAGCTTTAACTTTAATTTCTACATTTCCAGAACTGTAAATTTCACACCAACATAATGAGTTGTTCTGCTTTATTAACCGATTCTGCGGGACCTTGATATCGCGCCTCCACTTCGAGCTCGCTGCTGGGCAGACTCGAGACTTAAGATGTCAGCGCCATATTGGCACACTGGCGGCGTTACTTACTACAGTGGAAGAGAGTGAATGTCTATGTAATGCACCAATACACACAGCAAGACTGGTGACAGAGTGGTTTGATGAACATGAAAGTGAAGTTAAACATCTCCCATGGCCTGCACAGTCACCAGATCACTTTGGGGTGTTTTGGAGGGGTGAATCAGAAAATGTTTTCCTCCACCAGCATCACATAGTGACCTGAACACTGTTCTGGAAGAGAAACGGCTCAAAATCCCTCTGACGTTCGAGCCGTCCTCTAGAAATGCTAATGTTTAGGCTTTTCCCTGCGAGGCAGTTTAGCAGAGACACAAAAGGCTACAACTTCCTTTTGCAACTCATTTGTCTCTAAACGTTTCCCATCATGCCAAAAATACAGACACGCAAATTTCTGTTGGGTCTATGAATAAAGAGCAGAGTCCCTAAAGCCTCATAAACACTTCCTCATTTTACATTTAACAGTGATGACGCTGCAGGACGAAGACGCCCACTGAACCCTGCTGTACAAACGCCCGTCATGTCTGCTGAAGAACATTAACTGAGGTCATAATCATGACGGAACATCACAGCGTGTCAATTTTATCTGCAGGAAGTGATGCGTCGTACACGGAAAAACTGATCAAACGATGCAGTGTCCCTGTATTACAAACACACGCATCCCAGAAGCCCTTAATCCTGACGAACTGTCCTGCAGTGACGTGAAACCTTACTTAATGACGGATGACATTTCCAGTAACTAGTAGGATGGCCAATATATGAAACGATTTAACAAATTAGATGAATTGATGAATAAAAATGACACTTATCTAGAACGCAAGTTGCCCAATGACAGATATGTCAATACTACACAATATAAAAATGATATTTAGGGATGCACCGGTGTATCGGCCGATTTTTGCTCAATTTATGATAGTCATTGAAGAATAAGGTTTTTAATAGTGTAATAACACATAATGGAGACATAATTAATTTTGAAGTTTTATTAAGTGTTAATGAGATTATGTGGTTTTTATAATCAATTAACACTGCTTTTATCATTTTTTACAAGATGGACAAAATTTGTCACTAAAAAGGTCATTCGGTTTAACCAAAATTTCGGTTTTACCGAATGATTATTTCTTCAAACAATGCTAACAGGCTGATTTCTAGCTATCTAGCCAAAGGACAATCAAACATTTTATATTTAGAAGAAGTTTTTAAAATATTACAACATTTTCCATGTTTTATAGCAGATGCACCGAATGACCTGATGTTTCGGGACATGCATATGAGCAAGTGAAAACAAATTTTTTAAATAATTAAAAGAAAGTTAGTTACTTTGATTCACGACCATGTGGTCCTCTGCAGGTGTCTGAATGATGTCACATCCTGTCACATGATATTGACCGCATGACTTTATCCAAAATGGTCCTTTTATATTGGTTACTCTGAATTACAACAATGAAATAAATTTTTACACATAATTCTAATACCATTTTGCACCATGTTGATATATGATGTTATAAAATCATGCCGGAATAAAAAATATACATTTATTACATTTTGAGATATTTTAATCACAAATGAAATGGCTGTATTGGCCTTTGGACGGTAAAACCGAATGACCTTTTGACACTTCAAAATCTTTCTATATATGCAAAATATAATTAAAACCTTTTGGATTCAATAAAAGAGATCTAGGTGTAATATCTTACATACTTTGAATGTCATATCTTTGTTTATTATTATTATTATTATTATTATTAAGGCCTTTGGACAAAAATTGACCCATGTATGCGTGTGTAAGCGTTATATCAGCCATTGTTCACATCTAGATATTAATATCACCCAGAAAAAAATTATTACAAATATTATAATACTAAAATAAATTGTTTTATATATTTGGTTTTCATTACTGAAGAATACACTATAAATATCGCAATGAAGACTAAATTCTAACAACACAAGCTAGGGTTGTGGTCAGAGCGTTGCTATGTGGTTGCATAGTAGTTTCTAGCGCGTTGCTAGGTGGTTGCTAAGGTGTTGGGAGTGTTTATAGCATGTTGCTATGGCTTTCAAGCAGAGTGCTAGTGTGTTGTTTGCTTGCCCAAGTCACCGTCAAATCTTTAATCTTGTTTATAGATATGAAGCTTATAAAAGTAAAACAATTAGACCTTGTGACGCAAAGCTAACATTTCTGCGTCCTTCCGCCAGTCTTTAGTGTCACGTGATCCTTCAGAACTCATTCTGATATGCTGCTCAAGAAAGATTTCTGATTATTTCAATGTTAAAACAGTTTTAGTGCTTAAAATGTTTGTGCATATGTTTAAAAACTCATTATACGACCTTAATAGACACAAATGATTGATAAACCCTTGATATAACGCATGTAAACACGCGCACATGCAGGCGAGTGTAGTTTACTGACCCAGATAAAGCACAGTGGGGATGAAACCCCAGCGGATGATGAACTGGCCGCACTGGAACACCTGCTGCAGCCGCTGCTTGCTCTCTTTGCTCAGTTTGGTCATGATTTCGATCAGATTTGATCAGTTATCGTCTCTGGATCCGATGTGGAGCAGTGAAGGGCACGGAAGAGCGCAGGAACCACGTGTATGCCGTAAAGTGTGCGACGGTGTTCCTGTGGCAACCGTTTTGCGACAGTCACAAAATGACGGCCCACTGACACCTAGCGGCCACACAAAGGAGGTGCAATGTAGAGATTTTATGTAATGTTTTCTGATTTATCAGTCATTTATTTATTGTAAAAAATGCTAAATGAATGCTAAATTTAATATTGTATGCAAAGTATGCATTTTGACAATTTAGTTGAATGCCTGATTGATGACAGATAAATAAAATAACAGAATCGCAGTCATATTTCATATTATCACTTCATATAATTTCATATTGCACTATATAATTATATGACGTATATAAAAGAGTTTAGGTTTAATTGACAGAATTTATATGAAAGCAATTGAATTCAGATTGTTTTGGCTCAATATTGAGAAACTAAATAACAACTGCATGACTTATAACAATTATTAAATTAAATAATACAAACATTAACTTTTCAATCTTACAAATGTAAATGAATTATGCACACACCCCTCATTAACAAACAGACATTTAATTTTAATATAAAATAAATTCACAGATCACAGTCATTTAATCTATATCAAAACTATTCAGGTGGAATAAATCGAATTAAAAGTTGATTAGTAAAACATTTATAGAGAATTTTTCTTACAATATAAAAATCTCGAGGCATGCTGAAATAGAAATCTTTATTTTCAGAGACTGTAACCATGTTATTTCTTTGATGGAAGGCAAAAAAAATGACTTTAGTACAATAATATTTACAGTTCACAACAAAATATTCACATTCTCAAAATAATCTGAATACAGACACAACCACTGTTACTGATGACCCACTTCAAATTAAAAGCACAAACCATTATGACCAGAAAAATGTCTTCAAAAACATTTCCCAATGAGATGTCTTCCTAAAAAAAACAAAAAAAAACAACAACAATAAAACCAGATAAATATTGATGCAAGTGCTGCAATGAAAAAAAAGCTATAATTAGTCCAAAAAAAAAAAAAAATCACATTGATTTATCTTTAATTTTAATATGAAGAAATGATTTCTGGCTTATAATCACACTGTTTTCTGGGTCTCTGCATTGAAAGCATGACATCAGTATGACACACGTTCCTCATCCGCCGCGTGTCGCAGCATCTCTTATGGCCTTACGCATCCTCACATACAGCAACTCAAACAATAACCATATTGCTTTTCAAATACCGCATGAAAAACGCTGTAAACGAAGACGACTACTGTTTGTTTTGGTGTCTCAATTCCACCAGATTTTCCACTCGGGTTTTGTAACCGAGCATCCAAATTCCCATGGAAACAGTGTGAAATGATGGCTTCGCTTCAAGCCCAGTGCATGCTGGGATACAAAGAGGAGGGGAACCGCTGCGAACGCACACATAAAAATCACACAAATCTCAGTACGGTTCAGTATGTGTGATCTTCTCTCAGACGCTCCCAAAACAGATACAGCATTAAAAAATACACAATACAGCTCATAAATCACGTGTAAACTTCATGGATCGACTTCAGGAACAAACTGGGAAAAAAGTTTAAGTTTTTTTTAAAAACACTTACTTCAAAAATACATGACTTTGGTAATTATACACAACTGTAGGGAAAAAAAAAAACCAGACAGACTTCCTGTAAGGTGCAGTTTTGTGCCACATGATGGCAGCAGCGTCACGTCTGTATGTGTTAGAGTCGCATTACTGTAGTCAAAAACCAAAGTTTAGGGTCACAGGTCAGAGGTCACGTGGATACTGATGGTGGGCGAGCGCTGCCGATGTTGGTGGGCGGGGCTTAGGTGCTCCAAATAGGCCACGCCCTCGTCTTGCAGGCCACCTTCGGGAACGTGATTGGACGTGGGACTGGACGCGCGGCTGGACGGCTGGTTGCCGGTGGCGGCGGCGAACACGTTGCTGACCTGCTCGAAGGAGCGCGAGAAGACGGCGCTGGCGGTGCGCGACAGGCTGAGCGAGCCGCTCTTAGGCACCGATTGGCTGGCCGTCAGCGTCAGGCGTTTGAGTGACAGGAGCTCCAGGTTCTCGCTCATGGCGCGGACGGCCGCCTGCTTGCGCGTCAGCTGATCCATGCCCGTGGCCGCGTCCTTCTCCTTATCCTTGTCTTTCTCCTTGTCCTTGCTGGATCTTCCAGTCAGGCGACGCAAACCCTTTCCCGCCGGCTTCCCGGCGCTGTTGCTGATCACGATGGTCGGCGGGCTGCCCTGACCGCCGGACGCCTGCGTGCAGATGCCCTCGTCCACCTCCGCGATCTCCGTCAGCTCATCCGGGGAACCCAAATCCACTGCGTCTGTGGGCGGAAGAGACGAGAGCACAGATTTATTTATCCCTCTGGAGAGCTGAGATTTAAAAACACTTCCTAGAACTGTCCTGCATCATATTTGCTGAATTAAATCCAATAGTTTCTTTCTCATTTTGGGGTCAAATTGTGCTCTATCACAAAATATTACATGCATTTTGGAGCATTTTTGCTTTTGACAACCATTTGTAAGGTTAAGAAGTCTTGTATTTTCTCTTAATCACCAGAAAAATGATTCCTCTCTTCCTCGGAGTCAGGTACAACTCAAATTCTCAGCTGATTTTCACATATTTGACATTATTTTATGCATAATCCTGATTTTAATGTTAGAATTATGGCTAAACTTGACCCAGATGCTGCATCTGTGGGTGTTTTATCCAAACAGAGGCAGAAAATTACAGATTTTGTGAGAAAAAGCTTATTTATGAAGTTGTTTATGTAAAGCTCTTGGATGAATATTTTTCCACTCCTTTGCAGATTGAAAGTTAATTGATACATTTGGGATACTTCTTGTCATTAAAACAGAAACTTTTGACATTTGATTGCTTTTGTCATTTAAAACAAAAGTTTATATATATATATATATATATATATATAAATAACTTTTGTTTTAAATGACAAAAGCAATCAAATGTCAAAAGTTTCTATATATATTTTTATATATATAATATCTGTGATAAAATGTTTTTATTGATATTTTTAAACTCAGCATCATCAAATCTGGTGATATTAGGCATTTTTGCAAATCAGCAGAATATTTTTTTTCAAGATGCAGGGCTGTGTAAATTAAAACACCACCATACATGTTTTTTTTTATATTATATATGTTATATGTTATATTATTAATATACAGTATAAAAGGTAAATAAAGTATAAATCCCACAAAGAAATACTCATGTCATATTTTACCACAAAAATAAAAAGTATTTTCATTAATTATTACAATTTAATAGTATTAATTTACTATTATTTATTTATTTATTTATATATTATTATTAAAATAAATTATTTTAATTAATTTTTATTTTTGTGGTGAATTTTGACATGTATTTCTTTGTGAGATTCAACCTAAAATAAAATAAAATAAAATCTCACAATGAAATATCCATGCCATATTTCACCACAAAACTAAAAAGTATTTTAATTATTACAATTTAATAGTATTCATTTACTATTATTTTTATTTATTTATTATTATTATTAAAATAAATTATTTTATTTCATTTTTATGGTGAATTATGACATGGTTATTTTTTTTGTGAGATTCAACCTAACATAAAATAAAATATCTCACAAAGAAATATCCATGCCATTTTTCACCACAAAAATAAAAACAGAAAATGTATGAAAAATATAATTTGAAAATTATATTGAAAATAATTTGAAAATTATACTGTTTTCTTCTGCTTATTATGATAAAATAAAATAAAATTAAATTAAATAAAAAAAATAAAAAAAAATTCATTCAAATGACTGTAATGCAGGGCTTCCTAAACTGGGGTTCGTGAAAAAACTGCAAGGTTTTATGGGTTTAAGAAAAGCTAATAGTTCATTAAATTATAAAAATGTAAACATTTAAATAAATAAAACCAATATTAAATACCTACTAAAAAGATTAAATATTTTGTTTGTTTACCTATATGCGTCATGTGACCGTTAACCGACATCAGAGATGGACTAAATATTTTAGATCAAAATGGTTTGGCTAACAAAACCTTGGGAATCCCTGCTATAATGAGAAAAAACTCAATCTTAATGTAATAAAAATGATGTAACTATAATACAGTAATGAAAATAAATAATCAAAAATCAGTAAAACAAATACTACTAATATGTATTATGTATTACTATTATTTTCCCCCACAGTATAATATAATAATAATGAGAATTTGGGGGGAAATTTGCTTAATCAAGAGGGAATAAATGTTGAAATATGAGCCACATAATTCTAGACCATGTGTGTGAGATTTCTCTAATAAACCAGATGAATTACACAATGATTCAGGTTTTGAAAATCAAAATCTTTGTAATCATCACACATTACATAGAAATCAGGGTGTGGAAATTTACATGAATGTTTTCAGAAAATGCATTTTTATCAATGCATCTCGTGCAATATGGTTCAGAAATCACATTTAAGAGCATCAGCAGGATAGAAAACCCCACCAGACCTCAAGCTGCACATGAGTCCCTCTATAAGAGTGTTAGGAGAGGTTTAGGGAAATAAAGGACCGCCTACAAGCAGGTGTTTCAGCAGAGGGAGCTGTTGGCAGGAGGGATGTTTTTAGGGAAAAGGAAGGAAGTGTCCGACATCACAAACCAGAAGCTCAAACTAGAAGAGAAAGAACAGACTGACAGGAAGTTCAGACACAAGTTGAGTCTGACACAGAAGATATGAAGACCGTTTTCTGTTGGGATGCACAATATACGGCAGCCACATTGGTAATGGACACAATTATGTGCTCTTATTTCCATGAAACATCCTCTCTGAAGGTTTGCTGATGGTTATATCAGACGCATCATTTCCTGTCAGTCTTGTCTTGTTTCTCAGGCATCTAAAGGGAGGTCGTTTCCCTTGGCAACCCAGCGGATAAGTGTCGGGAAAAGAAGGTTTCGTAAATCGCTTGTCTGAAAGCAGCATCGTGAGACGGGATTTAAGCAGTGCAGGTCATTTCCATAATTGGTTAGCTGTGAGTTCAAGAGGTTTGATTGGATGGAAAACACTCAGGGGCGAAACGCAGAATGGAAAAAACAGAAATATGGAACGAGTTGGCGAAGGCGACAGAAATAGACGCAAAGAGTGTGAGACAGAACAGAAAAATCAGGGTCATTCACAAAGTTAGAGATGATTTCAGGAGTCTGTTAATAACAGATAGAGGAATATTCCAGATCAACAGAAGCTCGATCCACAACATTTGAGATATGATGTCAATCGCCAAAACATTCTCATTCATCTTTAGGTAAAAAATAATTCAATAAATATGAATAATAATAATAATATACTTGTACAATAGTTATAATAATTGTATCTAATTACAATATAATTTATAATAAAATATTACATAAAATAAATTAACAATAACAATAATATATTTAATTATAATAATTATATCTAATTACAATAATTCAATATCTAATAATAAATAATTGTTATTTAAATAAATAATAAATTAATCATAATATATTTAATTATAATAATTGTATCCAATTACAATATATAGTTCAATATGTAATAAATAAATAATGAATATGTATTTAAATACAAAAAAATAATAATAATATAATATACTTATCTAATTACAATATATAACTTAATATATAATAAAAAATAATAAATATTCATTTAAACAAATAATAAATTAATAATAATATATTTAATTATAATAATTGTATCTAATTATAATATATATATAATTATAATTGCATCCAATTACAATATATAATTTAATATATAATAAATATTTAAATAAATAATATAATAATAATAATAATCTTACATATTAAAATAATTGTATCCAATTACAATATATTATTTAATCTATAATAAATAAAGAATAAATATTCATTTAAATAAAAAAATAATAATATATTATAATAATTGTATGTAATTACAATATATAATTCAATATGTAATAAATAAATAAATAATGAATATGTATTTAAATAAAAATAATAACAATGTACTTATCTAATTACAATATATAACTTTATAATAAAAAATAATAAATGTTCATTTAAACAAATAATAAATTAATAATAAAAATATATTTAATTATAATAATTGTATCTAATTATAATATATAATTCAATATATAAATAAATGATAAATATTTATTTAAATAAATAAATAATAAAATAATGTATACAATAATTATAATTGCATCCAATTACAATATATAATTTAATATATAATAAATATTTAAATAAATAATAAAATAATAATAATAATAATAATAATAATAATCTTACATATTAAAATAATTGTATCCAATTACAATATAATTCAATATGTAATAAATAAATAATGAATATGTATTTAAATAAAAATAATAATATAATGTACTTATCTAATTACAATATATAACTTAATATATAATAAATAAATAATAAATATTCATATTCATATTCAAATAATAATATATTTAATTATAATATTGTATCTAATTACAATAATTCAATGTATAATAAATATTCATTTAAATAAATTAATAAATAATAATAATATACTTTATAATAATTGTATTTAATTACAATATATAATTTAATATATAAATATGTAAAATTATAAATATGTAAAACTGTTTGAAAAAATATATGCATGTAGATGCACATTATTGGAAGTTCATCCGTCTAAACAAATAAATAATAAATGAATCTAGTTACTATCTATATATACAGTAGTAAATGATTTCTTGTGTTAATGGACATTGTGCAACTAAGGCTGTGGATAAAGCTTCACCTTTGAACCAGACACATTCCTTCAGGAAAAGCCAAAGTTGCTTGTTGATACTCTTTAGGGTTTACATATCATAAATAATTAACACGCTTATCAAGACGCTCCGCCCCACACAAAGTACCTCTGGGCCCGAGGGGAGAGGGGAGGGGTGTGCGGGACGAGGGGGTGGGGTGGGGTTCTAGAACTGAACCCGCCCCGCGGAGGGCGTCCCGTCCTCTAGGTGCCTCCGCACGGACTTCTGCCTCCTGACCTCTTGACCTCTAGGGTCGACCCCCACCTCTGTGGCGCCCCCTAGCGCCTCCCCCTCCGTCCTGCTGCGAAGAGCCTCTCCGTTGGCCAGTCGTTCACCGCTGACCCCCGTTACGCTAATCTCAGGGATGGGCCCCGTCGGGCAGGAGTCAGGGGAGTCTACACTGTCCTCCTGAGACTCTGAGACACACACACACACACACACATGGACACATGCATGATGGGTGATGTGATGTGACAAATGGAAATCATATTTGAAACATCTCAAGACAAACATTAACAGAATCAAAATTATAAGATAAAAATGGACACAGATGACAATGACATGAAAGCGACTACTATTTTGAATTATATTATTATAAACTATTTAATTATTTTAAAATACAATTTAAT
>VTFQ01000301.1:0-45000 GCA_036281575.1 Ancherythroculter nigrocauda
TTAATTTTATAAAATTAAATATATAATAAATATACAATTAACTAATTAAAATTATAAATTAAAATAATTTAATTTATAAAATGGAATTATAATTACAGTGTTATAATAAAATAATAATATAAATAGTTATTATCATTAATTATTTATTATATTAATATTATAACTAAATCATATTGTTATGATAAAATATAATTATTAATTTATTACAACAAAAGAATTTAACTATTATATTAATTAAAATATTTTATAACTATAATTTTATTAAATAATTATTTAATTACAAACATTTTTAATAAAATATTATAATTAAGTTTATAAAAATTATAGCGTTAATAATAATATATTAAGTTATAAGAATAATATATAGTTATCATAACATAATTATCATCAAATGTTTATTGTTTTATAATCTAAAATCTAAAAATTTAATTATATTATAAAATATCATTATTATATATTAATAATTTTTAAATGGTAATATTTAATAATTAAAATTCAGTTATTAAAATAAAATATTATATTATTATAAAAAAAACTATTGTTTTATACTAATTATAATACATAGATATTGTAAATGTAAATCCAAATTAAAAACTACTTTATCTTATGAAATACATGAGTTAAAAACAGATTCAAAACAGTAGACCTAATATTATAGTTAGAGAAATAATAAATAAATAAACCATATGATTTGAGGCACAAATGATTTACAACATTTGATGGGACGATTTAGACACCAGAAGTGTCAAATTTAGGATTAGGGTTCAAATCACTAACCCAAGCACTAGAAACGATGACTCCTAATGACTGCGTTTGGTGCTTAATTGTGGCTGACGAACAGAAAACCCTTCATTACTTCTGAAACGACTGAGCACTAATTAGTCAGATGGCGTCGTGTTCGGATGGGAGAGATCAACGTCACGGCGAACGGCTGGATGCACGTCAAAGTTGAAAAACTGTGCCAAATACCACATTATTACTATCATTAACCCGCAGAAATGTGAGCAGGAATCCCGCTCTGTCCTGAGTCATCGGAACATCAGGATGTGGGAAAAACCGCCGGAGAGTTTTAATACTACGGCATCGAACCCGTTTCAGGACGTATGAGTCACCATGGCAACCATCTGCGCCTCCGACCGAGGCGAACAAGCGAAGCCCCTCATCATCCACAGCTGTCGGCGGCTCACCGTGGCGTTTCCAGCGATGACCTCGGATAGACAGGCTGGTGACGGCGTTCCGGGAGATCCGAGGAGCCGTGGGCGTGATTTCCACCTGGATGGAGCGAGTTCCCTCTTTATTGGACTTCAGAGTAGCGCCGTGAAGAGACGATTTGATGGCGTTTCCCACCTGAGAAAGATCAAGCAAGATAAAGCTCTTTATATACAGCCATGCAGATATATCTTCTGTGGTTTATATCCATCACACGGCCCAGCTGACGAATTAGGGGCGTAAAAATGCACAGATGCATCTGACAATGACAATTCTCAATGCATTATTGTATATTACATAAAAAAAAAATGAGACATGTTCATTTTTTCATCTAAAACAAAATGCGCTGAATGCATTTGACAATGAAAAATTAATGCATTGGGCATCATTATATAATATATAATTGATAAAAAAAAGTGTTAATTTCTTATATTATAAATATATAATTTTATAAAACATTTCTAATTTAATATATATGATTCATATATAATATATTCATGTATGAATAAAAGTTGCAATGAATTTATATGAATAAATGTATATAAATAAATGTGTTTGTGTATAATATATATATATAAAATATTGACAATTTTGCAACTTATGTAAATTGAAACTATAAATTCTTATACATCATAATAAAATTACTTTTAATCAAATTAAAAATATATATAATTTTATAAAACATTTTAAATTCATTATAAATGATTCATATATAAGAAATTCATGTATAAATAAAAGTTGCAACATTGTTATGAATCATATATAAGAAATTTATATGAATAAGAATATATATTTATTCTCTCTCTCTCTCTCTCTCTCTCTCTATTATATATATATATATATATATATATATATATATTATATATATATATATATATATATATTTATTTATTTAAAGGTCCCGTTTTTCGTGGTTTTTTGAAGCTTTGATTGTGTTTATAGTGTGCAATATAACATGCGTTCATGTTTCGCGTGTAAAAAAACACAGTATTTTTCACATAATTTACTTATCTGTATACCGCTGTTTCCACTGTCATAAAAACGGGCTGATGACTTTCTTGTTCAATGAAGTCCCTCCTTCAGAAATACGTAACGAGTTCTGATTGTGCCAGCGGTTCCTGTGTTGTGATTCGACAGCAGCTTAGCGAACCTTGCCCGGAAAGGTCACGCCTCTTACCATAACGTGGAGATGCACGCGCTCAGTGTTATTGTAAACGTCTTTAATTTTACCCTATCACTTTGAGCCGGACTCAGACCCGGTGATTGGACTGCGGGATGAAAATAACAGCGTTTCGACGACATGGCGACAAACACACTCTACAAACGCAACTCTTGTGTATTCCTGTGGGCGGAGGTTAGTCAAAAAACTGTTTTAGTGACGTCATTAAAGAAGGAAGTAGAGGGATGTAGTCCAAACTGGCCGTTCGATGTAGGCGACTTCTGTTAAATAAAATATCTCGCTTGGCATTGAACTTTGAGCTTTAAAATTTTACAGATTTTATTTATACTCTAACAACAACATTACACACTAACTAAAGTTTGAAACATGGGATCACGAAGAACGGGACCTTTAATATACAATTTTGCAAGTGTTATTTAATTTGGAACTGTTTATAAAATTTTATAAATCGTAATAAAATTATTTTTTACTTTTAATAAAACTAATAAAATTATAAATATACCATTTTATTTTGAAAAATTATGGTATTAAAATTAATTTATTATACAGACAGCTGCAAATTATCCTTCCATTCCAATTTTGCATATACATTATTTCATATATATTTCATTTCATTTCAGTAAAGGCTCATTATCAAATCAATCATTGTCAGAGTAAATATTTACTCCTCAACAGAACTAATTCCTCGTCTATAGCCTGTTTTTGCAGTGTTGTAAGTGGTTGTGTTTCTGTCACAATGCCACAGTTGACCATTCTAACGGGATCAGTGAATGAATTTCAGAAATGTTGGTAATCTGCGGAGCTTTAGCTGGATTTCTGTAATCTTTGCTCAAGCGTGAGGGATCTAAAACCCACCAGCAGGGCCTCTGGGAAGAGCTCCAGCTGTGCGCGGTACAGCACATCATCCAGAGCCTTGGAGCCCAGGTCCACTTCACCGTTACACCTGCACAGCAGACCGACACACACACGCTCAACAGATCGCTTGCAGAAACATAACATGTCTGTCATTCTCTACTCGCCCTCATTTCACTCCAAACCCATATGGTGTTATTTGTCATTGAAACAAAAAGGAGAATTAATTCTTTTTAATCAGCCAAATGGAAATGATTATTGGCAGATGTTAATCATCTCAAAATGGCTAAATAAAGGCCAAATACTAAAGAATATTACATATTCTTATAGGGAATATTTTTCCATACAAGCATGACCACGTCTGTCAGGATCCTTATGTTTCTCAGAAAAAAAAAAAAAAAGAAAAAAAAAAAAATCAAGGTATATAGTGTTGGAACAAAATGACTGAGTAGAAAAAATTGCAATATTATATTTCAAAAATATATATTTAAATAACTATTTCTAAATTTGGAAACCGATACAAAAGAGAACAACTTATTTTTAAATATGCCAAATGGAAATGATTATTGCAGATGTTGATAATCTCAAAATGGCTAAATACAATATAACATTTGAAGTGGATCAAAACCTTTCATCAAAGTTAAAACTTTCTTCTTAGGACAAGTCTGATGAACTTTTTTGATCCACTTCAAATGTTGACTTCTGTAATGTAATGTAATGTAATGTAATAAAATCAAATCAAATCAAATCAAATCAAATCAAATAAAATAAAAGGTATAGGGTTGGAGCAAAAAGAAAAAAAAAAATAGAAAAAAATAATTAAAAACATTTAAAATATATTAAATAACTATTTTTAAATGTTTTAACTGATACAAAAGGGAACAACTTATTTTTAAACCAAATGGAAATAATTGGAAGATGATGAAATTATCAAATACTGCCACAAATCTAATTTTTCACACTTGTCAAGATCCTTTAAAAATATCCTTTTGTGTTCCACAAAAAGAAAATAAATAAATAAATAAATAAAATAAAATATATTTTATTATATTTTAATTATTTTATTTTAATTATTATATTTTATCTTAATAAAATAAAATAAAATAAAATAAAATAAAATAAAATAAAATAAAATAAAATAATAAAGGGTTGGAACAAAATTATTCAGCAGAAAAAATTGTATTTAAAAATAAATAAATGAAATAACTTTCTATTTAATTCACCTATTCCTTAAGCAAACATTTAACAAGTTTCACTTTGACCATGTTAAAGTGAAACTGAACCATGTTACAAGAGTATGAAACAAATGTGTGAGTAATGATGATGTGGGAAGGGTGTGTCGAGTCTCGAGGCCACGCCCCATCAGACAAATGTGACATGGGCGTGGTCTGCTGAGCAGTGAGGCCACGCCCCCATCAGTCACTCGCAGAAACATGTCTGATAACAGGTTTGGTTTGCTTCTGCTGTCTTTTGTTTTGAATCACTCACAGTGCGAAATGAATCCCCGTGATGAGCTGCACCAGGAACTCTGACGTGACCATCAGCCGCGCGCTGATGCCTTTATACCGCCGCACCTGTTGCCTTGGATACCCACAGATAGACACTCTGAAAAGAGAAGAATACATCAGCAAACAGAATGAAATGAACTAAAATGTAAATTATGTTGGTCTCACTGTGTTCTATATATCAGTATCAGCCAATGAGAATCCTAGAGTTGAGAGAAATGACCTTTGATAACTCAGCTGATTGATTAAGTAATCAGTCATGTGATCATCACTCAATGGATGTCGCAGCTTAAATCACTGTGGGAAAAGACCAATCGCTGGTCTGTTCAGGTCTATAAGAGGATCAGGGTGATTGGAAGCAGAGAGGATCATGGGAGGATTTCAGATGAAGAGATGCATTATCCACATGAACACCTGACCAGAGTAGATCTGAACAGCGGGACATCCCATAATGACTCTGAACGGGGAGAGAATGTCTGTGGACTTCCTTAACTTACGCTATTAGTTGATCGATATGGGTTTTAAATCTAGAGAGGATGTTCGATATGATTCTGATATATAAAACACAGTTTAACAGCAATAAATAAATTGTACTCAAACTAGGAAAATTAAATAAACACTTATATTACGTACTATTTATTCACATAAATAATGTATATAAATAAATCAATAAAACATGAATAATAAATAAAAATGTTAATGTTTATTAATATTTTATTTCTTTAAATACATCATTTATTATTCATGTTTTAAATAAAATAAATAAATAATGCATTTAAATAATTAAATGTATTCATTTATTTGTTTAAATGCATTATTTATATGCAATATATATTTACCAACAGCCTTGGCAACAGATAATAATAATACATATAAATAAATAATAAAATAAAATGTATTTAAATAAATTGATTTAAATAATAATAAAAAAACATTAATAATTTTAAATGAATAAAAGTTAAAATACTAAGAAAGAAAGAAAGAAAGAAATTAAATATTTATTTATCTACCAACAGGCTTGGCAATGAATCAATTATTATTATTATTATTTTTTTTTTTTATTTTTATTTTTTTTTTAAATAAAATGAATAATTTTAAATAAATAAAAGTTAAAATACTAAGAAAGAAAGAAAGAAAGAAATTAAATATTTATTTATCTACCAACAGGCTTGGCAATGGATATTTTTATTTTTTTAAATGTTTCATTTGGGAACCGATACAAAAGGGATTAACTTCCTTTTAATCAGCTAAATGGAGATTGGCCAACGCTGATAATCGTGAATGTCAAATATCAGCCAAATTATTGCCCTGACCGATATATTGCTCCAAGTGTGTAGGTTTGGTTTAAAGCTTGGCAGGGACACACTTTAAGAGTAAAATTATATATTTTCTAAAGCAAACCAGCAATTAAAGCAGTGAATCATATAATCCCGATCAAGCTCAAAATGATGGTGTTAAGGAAATTGCTCAAATGTTTATGGGGACATTTCAGACACATCCCTACCTAAATCTATGCCCATGTATCAGTCTATCACAACCCTCAGGCATCATAATAAAATAAAACCTGATTGAATGTGGTGGTTTTCAGGGCTAAAACTGATTTCAGTGTGTGTGTCATATGTCAAACCTGGAGCTGAGCTGACACAGAGACTGCAGGGATGAACTGGTCATGTAGCTCAGAGCCGCATTATAACACAGCAGCAGAAACGTCAGGACTTCAAACCTGGAAAACACATGACTACCATCATCATCATCATCAGAATACCACTTCAAACTGCATCTGAAATACATCATTAAATCCACTTTAACCCCTCCCAACACACACACACAGTCAGCACTCATTTGCTGATTAAAAATTGATGACTTAAATAAAAGCATGGAGCGCAATATGAATATTTGATGCGGCGCGCACCTGTTCTGTGCCGTGAATGTCTCTCGCTGCAGGTGGGGGCCGCTGTAAACCACTCGACTCAAGCCGTGATTGGCTAAGGCTCCTTCCGTCAAGGCCAGAGAGCCAAAGGAAGACGGCTGGAGGCGGGGCAGAGAGACGGTCAGAGCGAGAACAGCTGCAGATCAGGATCAGGACATTTGATTGACTCACCTCATGGTAAACTGACGGCTTGGATAAGGAAGGGATGGTGAACGACAGCACTTTACTCTGCCCGTCTTTATCAACGATTTCCTGAAATAAACACGATGATAATCAGGACTGATTTGATTCAGACACATGAACAGGGAACATGTAAACAAACATACAGCATCATAATGGCATCAACAAAAATTTTTTATCGTATTGAATATATACATGGCCATAATTATGCTGCCTTCAGGTCATCTAGGAATAATCATATTTGTGAGATGAGCTCAGTTATCATGGGAAACTCTTTGTATTTTGTGTGCTGTTGGTGAAAAACAGCAATAAAAGCTTGCCATAAAACACTACTCATTTAGCTAGTTTATGAAACAACCATTAAAACAAAGAAAAAAGATTTCCCATTAGTCTCTTCGGCAGAATGATAAAACACACAGAAAATACATCAATTACACATCTAATGTGTTTCCTTCCGCATTTTCATTTTGTTGCATTAGCACCGAACACAAGAGCTTCCTGTCTTTGTCGGAAAGTGAAATAGAAAAGAAATGTCCATTTCATTTCAATCAAAACTCATCTAATTGATATGTAATATAATACATAGAGATAAAAATGAGATAAAAAGAGATTTTTATTTTACTAAAAATAAATGAAAACAAAAAACAAAACAAAAATTTTTATAATTTTAAATAACTATCTATATCATTTTATTTTATATAAAAAAAAATAATATAAAATTTATAAAAAAATATATATATAAAATTTATTACACAAAATTATATAAAATATTACACAAACATTTTCCCCAGAAATAATTTATATAATTACCATGTATAGAAAAAAAAAAGACAAAAAAATATATATCCCTAAAAAATTATTATATAAAGCAATGGCTCAGTTTAATTTTTTATTTTTTTTTGGTTCATTAAAAAAAACTGCTCAGATGAATCTCTAAAATGAATCTGTTCTCTCAGTACTATATATGAAAGAAAAAGTCATAAGTTTGTGTGTGTGTGTGTGTGTGTGTGTGTGTGTATTGATGCTTTTGCAATATTTGTATGTAAAACGATGCTAATTGTCCATTAAATTTCAATCAAAACTCATCTATTTTTAATAGAATGCATAAAAAGATAAAAAGTAAAAAAAAAAAAAAAAAAAAATCACCCCCCCAATGTAATTTTACATAATTATCTACATAATTTTAATTTATACTTAAAAATTATATATATATATATATATATATATATATATATATATATAAAATTTGCAAATATTACCCAAATATTTCCCCAAAAAATCATTAATACAATTATTATTTATAGAAAAATGTAATAAAAATGACACGCACAAAAAAATTTTCGCAAAAAATTATATAAAGCAATGACTCTAAAGCAATTTATTTATTTTTTAAACTTGGTTTACTAAAAATATATATGTGAAAGTGTGAAAGTAAAAGTGTATGTGTGCGTGTGTATTGATGGTTTTGCAATATTTGTATGTAAAACAATGTTAATTGTCCATTTCATGCACAGAGATAAAAAGTAAAAAATAAATATTATATATATATATATATATATATATATATATATATATATATTAATAAAAAAAACAGCCCCCAAAAATGGTATAATAAATAATTGTCTATATGATTTTGTTTAAAATATAATATAATATTATATATATATATATATATATATATATATATATATATATATATATATATATATATATATATATATATATATATATATATTATATATATATATATATATAACAAATATTACACAAACATTTCCTCCAAAAATTATATAAAGCAATGACTATTTATTTTTTAACTTGGTTTACTAAAAAAACTGCTCAGATGAATCTCTAAAGTGAATCGGTTCTCTCAGTGCTATATATGAAAGAAAAAGTCATTCTCTTTTTTTTAATCAGTGTGTATACTGATGCTTTAGCAATATTTGTATGAAAAACAATGTTAATTGTTAGTTCTAGTGCATTTAATCCAATCGCTCATTTTCTGCACTGTAAAGCTGCGCTTGTGTATAACATGACAAAACAGAGAAAGCAAGTCACTTGATGGGGAAAAAGTAGCTTGTAACTAGAAAAGCTGCTCTAAAAATAACAGAGCTTGTGTCACACTGCTAAAAAATGTAGTTAAGTTAGCACAAAGTTCAACACTTTCAGCTGGTCGCTCCCCAACAATAATGCTGAATGTGTCCAGAGTTTGTTCAAGCTGTCGAAAAGCATTTCACAAGCGAACCATGATGAAACTGCAGAACTGTTCTTGTTGTGCAAGATTCAGGAGTTCTTCAGGTGTAAAGACAAACCAGATCAAGTGAGATTTGAGTGTGTGTTAGTCTCTAAAACAGGACGCCCACCGGCCTGCTGCCGTCCCAGTCGATTTCAGAGCCGATAGCGTCAGGATGATTAAGCGCTCCCTGACACCCCGATGGCATGTGATTGACAGATGACCTACTCTGGTATTCAGGGTGATGTGAGGAGGGAGGGCGAGTTCACGGGGCGTGAAACCCATGAAAGACCACCGACGTCGCTAACAGCCTGGCTTCCCTTCTCATAGCCGGCTGGAAAACATCGCTTCCTGATTAAGTAAAAATCCATGGCTAAAGTTCACAGGAAAAGCCAGAGGAAGTTGCGGTCCGGCCGACATGTACACCATTTCTGATGTGATTTTAAGAAGTGAATCTGGAATCGTTCTCAACTTGAAGTAACCTTTATTTCTAAAGCGGCTACAGAAGATAATAGTGTCATTATTGACCTTAAATCAGTTCAGATTTTGTTCTGATGCGATAGTGTCAGTGCAGTCAGATCAGAAATATGACTGAATATTAAAGGTGCCATAGAACGCGTTTTCAAAAGATGTAATATAAGTCTAAGGTGTCCCCTGAATGTGTCTGTGAAGTTTCAGCTCAAAATACCCCATAGATTTATTTTATTAATTTTTTTACCTGCCTATTTTGGGGCATCATTAAATATGCGCTGATTCAGGCTGCGGCCCCTTTAAATCTTCGTGCTCCCCGCCCCCTCCCGAGCTCTCGACTGCCTTAAACAGCATAAACAAAGTTCACACAGCTAATATAACCCTCAAAATGGATCTTTACAAAGTGTTCGTCATGCAGCATGTCTAATCGCGTAAGTATAGTATTTATTTTGATGTTTACATTTGATTCTGAATGAGTTTGATAGTACTCCGTGGCTAAAGCTAACATTACACACTGTTGGAGAGATTTATGAATGAATGGAGAGATTTATGAATGAGAATGAAGTTGTGTTTATTAATTATTCAGACTGCAAGTGTTTGAAAATAACGACAGTCTTGTCTCTGTGAATACAGTAAGAAACGATGGTAACTTTAACCACATTTAACAGTACATTAGCAACATGCTAACAAAACATTTAGAAAGACAATTTACAAATATCACTAAAAATATCATGATATCATGGATCATGTCAGTTATTATCGCTCCATCTGCCATTTTTCGCTATTGTTCTTGCTTGCTTACCTAGTCTGATGATTCAGCTGTGCACATCCAGACGTTAATACTGAACATGGGCTGGCATATGCAAATATTGCAGGCATACATATTAATGATCCTGTTACGTAACAGTCGGTGTTATGTTGAGATTCGCCTGTTCTTCTGAGGTCTTTTAAACAAATGAGATTTATATAAGAAGGAGGAAACAATGGAGTTTGAGACTCACTGTATGTCATTTCCATGTACTGAACTCTTGTTATTCAACTATGCCGAGGTAAATTCAATTTTCCATTCTACGGCACCTTTAAGTGTTTTTGTGTGATTTTGTGTGCTGTGGTTTAGGAGGGCACTGACCAGGTTGTAGATGCCGAGCAGAAGGGCCTCGATGCAGCCGCTGCAGTGCGGGTCTCGGCCGGCCGTGACGGACAGGTAACTCCACACCAGCTCAGGCAGGAACTGCAGCGTAAAGCGCTGAAGACGCGGCTCACCACTGCGATAAAACTCGAACAACTGATGACACACTGGCTCCAGCAGCTGAGAGAGTGAGAAATGCATTACAGTTACAAATCAGTGCAAAAAAAAACCAAAACAAAAAAAACCTCACCTAGATTTTAATTAAATAATCACTAAACCACAGTTAATTCCCAAACTAGGGTTTGCAGGAAAAAAAATTTAATTAAATTAAAATAAATAATTTTAAAATAACTAAGTACTATTTTTATATAAATAATATATAAATATTTTACATATATACAGTCAAACTAAAATTTATTCAGACACCTTGAACATTTCATTCATTAATACAGTTTATTCATTATAGTTTAAAAAAATGGTAATACAATATGACAAGATCTCAGAGTTAAACTGTGTCAGAAAAAAATTAGTCTTAATTATGTCAGATAACACTTAAGCAAAACATGGTCAGGTCAAAATGTCTGAATAATTTTTGGTTCCAAATTTTTTATCAATTTTTACTGGTAGTCCACTGTATGAAGAGTTTTTGGGTATAATATGTCACTTTATTTGGTCTGACTAAAAACAAAAATAAAAAGTAAAATTAAAATAAATAATTTAAACTTAAAAGTATTTATATAATTAAAATTAAAAATAAAAACATAAGTTATAATTATATAAGAATTACATATTAAAACAAAATAGTGTATTTTAGAATGAATATATATATATATATAGAAATATATAGAAATATATAGAAAATAATAATTCTACAAAAATAAATAAAACACTTATTAAAAACTATTTATTTGTTTACTTGCATGTCATGTGACCACTAACCAACATCTATTATGCAAATGTGTCACTAAATTTAACTTGGGGTGTGTTCACTGTTGGCATGTTTGGTTCAAAAAAAAAAAAAAAAAAAAAAACCCTGGTGTGATCGCTCTGTAAGTGTGAACAACACACCCTAACACTCTCAGGGGGTCTTATTATAGTAAATATTTAAGGTCAAAGGGGTTCAGCTGACCAAAAAGTTTGGGAACATCAGGTCAAAACTGTTTTACACACAATACTGACATTAATCAGCTTTATTAAACAAGTTTTGGCAGGTACTTGACAGGTTTAAGTCCACATGAAATGGTAATCACATTCAGCTTCTGTAATGCGGAGTGATGTAGATCGGGCATTTGTTTGGTCTACTACAGAGAGGTTATGATTTTATTTTTTAAAACATCATATTACAACAGCCTTAGTTATATCAGCAGGAAAAGTCATTTCAGGTGCTGAAGGTTTTTAGATTTTGATGAAAGAATCATTTCATGCTGTTTTTAAAAGTAGCCTCTATCAGTCAGACATCTGCAGGACTGTGAGAAAGGCACAGATTTCTATCACATGGTGTGACGGTGCTCGATTTTCAGAAATGAAACACCATAACGCTTCAACAGAGCAGCAAAGACTCTCTCATGTTGATTGAAGATCACTAGTAATCGAAAGTGATGATCAAAAACAACATCTGTGTGACTTTTCAACTTCAAAACAGTGCAGATCGATCACAATCTAGCAAGAATTACACGCAAACACGGCTCTCGAGTCTCGTTTTTTGATTTGTTACAACTTTATTTTCTAGCAGTACCTTGCAGTTGGATTTGTGGGACAATTTGGAAGGGATTACAGGGAATCTGCACGGTTTTTCCTGCCAAAAACAGCTTGAAGGAGCTCAACGGAATAGAAAACGAGATGCATTGGAGAAACATTGGAAAGAACCGAACGTTGGTCTGACGCAGGTGTACACTGAACAAAACGTCAAAAATAGAGCAAATGGAGACTGTAGAGTACTTAGTTGATATCTATTACAATTTGAGTACTCAAGAAAACAATGACAAAATGTCCATTTCTAATCTATAACTTTTCAGACATCATACAGACATGCGTGAAGTCTGAAATATGTGATTGACTGTAGTAAAGAAATTGTTCTTTAAGAGATTTTCCTGTGGATATGTCATCGGTATGACTGTTTCCAGGAGGAGGAAGAGAAGTGACACGAGACGCTGGTATAAACTGACGGTTGTGCCTGAAGGAGACACACCCGATCTACTGGAAAACACCTCCGTCACTCATCATCGTAATGTTGACGCTGCCATGACAACAGACGGCATGACTGATAACGAAACGAGCACCGCACTGTTAATAACTCACGGTTACATCACCGAACATCTTTAGCTGTGCAGCTTAGAGACAGGCACTGGCTTCAGAAGAATATTCTGGGCTATTTTTAACACGATGTGACAGAGTTTGTATAAAAGATCAGGAAATGAGTTTACATAAACTCACTTATTATCAGGCAAGCGGAACCCGTGTAGTTCATACTTTTTGTTCAAGCACTTTTGTGTTGCCTTTTGATCTTTTGAGGTACTTGACTTTTTGGATTCATGTTTGAAAATGAAGACATAAATTAAGACAAATATTAGTATTGTAATTTTACAGGTGTACTGTAAAATAAAACTAGTACTTTTATCAAATACTCTATTTTTTTATTTTACAGTACAATAGTATTATTGCAATAGGAATATATTTATTCTTTATTCGTTAATATTTTAATTTACTAATGCAAAAAATGCTGTTCTTACTTAGAGTTTTTGTCTTGTTTCTAGTCAAAATATCTTAACGTTCTTAAATCAAGAAGCATTTTCTTGACAAGTAAAAATTATTTTCTTGTTTTCAGGAAAAATAAGTCAAAATTAAGTAAGTTTTTCCTTAAAACAAGCAAAATAATCTGCCAATGGGGTAAGCAAAATAATCTTATTTCAAACCAAGAATAAGATATATAATCTTGTTTTCAGTTTGGACTAAGATTATTTTGCTTACCCCATTGGCAGATTATTTTGCTTGTTTTAAGGAAAAACATACTTAATTTTGATTTATTTTTCCTGAAAACAAGAAAATAATTTTTACTTGTCAAGAAAATGCTTCTTGATTTAAGAACGTTAAGATATTTTGACTAGAAACAAGACAAAAACTCTAAGTAAGAACACTGCAGTCAATAACTGAATTATTTGTATACAAATAATAATAATATTTTTTATAATCATATTGATATATAAATAATTTATTTTTGGTCAAATTGTGCATCCCTATAAACAAATTCATTTATAATCAGGCAAGAGCAAATCGTGTAGCTCATATTTTTTGTTCAAACACTTACATAAATTATACATTAAAATTTTTATTGCCTAAATCGTCCTTTTGAGGAACTTTTTTCCCAACCTTCTGGATTAAAATGAAGAAATTAAAGGTGCCGTAGAACATCTTTTCAAAAGATGTAATATAAGTCTAAGGTGTCCCCTGAATGTGTCTGTGAAGTTTCAGCTCAAAATACCCCATAGATTTTTTTAAATTAATTTTTTTAACTGCCTATTTTGGGGCATCATTAACTATGCACCGATTCAGGCTGCGCGGCCCCTTTAAATCTCTCACTCCCTGCCCTCCCGAGCTCTCGACTATAAGTGCAGTTATACAGTGCATAAAGTTCACACAGCTAATATAACCCTCACATGGATCTTTACAAGATGTTCATCATGCATGCTGCATGCATGCTTCGGATCATGTGAGTATAGTATTTATTTGGATGTTAACATTTGATTCTGAATGAGTTTGATAGTATGCTCCGTGGCTAACGGGCTAATGCTACACTGTTGGAGAGATTTATAAAGAATGAAGTTGTGTTTATGAATTATACAGTCTGCAAGTGTTTAAAAATGAAAATAGCGATGGCTCGTCTCCGCGAATAACATTTTTATAGTCATTTATATACACAATACAAGCATTGCAAACCTAGAACTCCTAAAATGTATTTTGAATTGCAATTGCAAAACTAATTAGCGCAATTAGATTTTTCCCCCAAGACATTCAGCACTCGTTAAAATCAACACATAAAGGAGATAAAATGCATTTTACTTCCATAACTGAATGCATTTGAGTGGAAAAATAGTGGGAACACTTTAAGTTGAAAATAACCACAGAATATGTCATCAAGCATCAAAACACACAAAATCATGAGAGAATCTGAGTACAAACAGGAGAAGAAACAGACTTACATCACTGTAATTTTCCCGTATAACTTTGTAAAGCGCTGGAACCAGAGAGCCCTTGTCCTTCAGAGAGGCGGCATAGCTGGAGACGGCCGTCTCTGGAAGAGTCTGAAACACACACGGGTCAGAGCAGGGCAAACTCAGAGAAATGATGATGAAATAAAGGCGGAGATGATGTACCTTAAACTCAGACAGCCACTCCTCCACTATGCCTTGATCCATGGCCAACATCTTCCCTCATCTGGTGTGAGGAGTTCTCAACCTGAAACACAGGAACAGCAGCCATCACAACTCAAATCCTAATATGTGCTTCAGAAAAAAAACCCTCAAAGGGTTTGTTTAATAATAATAATAAAAAAACAAACAAACAGGATTTTTCATGCTTTTTAGAAATAAAACTCCAAGTACTACAGTATGTAAACACTTCTCAAAATGAACTTTAAGAACACCCAGTTTAAGGTTGTTCTTGCTAAAACTTATCATAATAGTTTTCTGTAATTGAAATAAAGCTAAAATAAATTATTAATTTCAGATGAAATCTTGCCCTGGCAACTAACTGAAAAAATGAAATGAAAACTGAAAATATATAAATAAAAGCCAATTCAAAATTTTACTAAATACTATAATAGTACAACTAAAACTGCCGCAGTTGCGCTCAAAACATTTACTGAAAATAAACCGCGTAAACAAAAATGACCACAATAACTGTCATAACTATGAGCTCATTAACATATGACCGCCCATTTATATCATTGACATTCAGTATCCAGAAACTTGAGCTTTCCTGATGAACAGCAGCGTGAACTACACCGTTAGACAAACGTTAGCCAATCACAACAGAGGTCATTTACATATTTTAAAGGTATACAGTAGTAGCAAAAACTGTTTTCACTCCCTCTCTCTGACTCTGAATTAAACAAGCTTAATTCAAAGAGTCAGATAGAGAGAGAAAAAGTGAAAACAGTCACAAAATGTACATTATGATATTTTTTTTAACAAAAGTGTAACACATGGCTCTTTAACACAAGGTGAACCCAGTGTTTCAATGCTACGGCTTTAACCTTTCACCCTCTCACTCTAAAAGAGGAAGTGAGAAATTCCAGCATGTGGGGAAGAAAATCAGATTAACAAGTGTAGCGTAAAACCAAAATTAAACACAGAGACACAGTTTCTATTCCAGGGATCCCCGCAAATTAAATCAACAGATAACTGTACAGGTTAACCCATCTCTAAAAAAAGACAGACTTTACCAAGCCAACTAAATGAGGACATACCGTAGACCTGCACTGTAAACCCTAACGCTCAAAATACTAAACTGGTTTAAGTAGGACAAACTTAAATTAAACAAATTAGTTCAGTTAAATTAACTGTTATGAGTATTTAGAACTTTCGTTTTCTTTTGAGTTCACAGTACTGACATATTTCAAGTAAACTGAACTGATTCATTGTTTTGAGTTGACTGAACTCATTTCTTATTTGGACTAACTTAAGTTTAACTGAAACTGGGCTGGGATTGGTTATTTCCCAGCATGCTTTGCACATGGCACTCGAAAGGAAGAGTAAATGCTGAAGATAAGTGTTTAGGAAGAAAGTGTAACACCTTTCGCAGTTCACGGGGTATGATGACTCTAAAAGGCACTGTATGTCATTATCGACCAAGGTTTTAAAAACATTGTGATAATTTTTTCCCCATATCGCTCACCACTACTCATCTGTCATAACTACTTAGGATTTGTGTGTACACTGTATACCCGAATAAGTTGGTCTAACTCAAAAAATTTAAGGTAATCAGTTACATTTTTTTTTTAGTTATGATATTCCCAATTTTAAGTAAGCAAGAACTATGATGTTTTGAGTTTATAGTACTCATACATGCTAACTGCTACTAACTTGAAATACTGAGTTAGCCAACTCATACATTTTGATTAGGGATGTGCACAAATAGTCGAATATTCGAATATTCTTTCTGTAATTAATATTCGAAAAATAAAAATACTATTTGAATTTTACTATGTTGCTTTGCTGGCCGTAAATGCAGTGAATCCATGATAAATCCTGAGCACTAAAACTCGCAGTTATAACTAAATGCACCAGGTGGCGCTGTGGAGCATTTAACAAGTTTATTTTTATTTGATCGTCACATAATGTTGTCGCCTGCCTCGCAAAGTTTGGAATTACTTAGATGAAAATGATCTTACAAAATGGAATTACTTTTGATCAAATTAATTAATGAAACAGAGTTATCATAATATCACCACCATAATGATAAAGCACATGAAATCTAGATACCCGTCGAGTGAAGAAAGACAGCTGTCCATCACTGCATTCACGACAGGTAAGCGCAGCTGTAAGTTATCCCAGAGTGAGCAGAGATGATAACTTATCTGATAGCAAAATGATTTTGAGACATGTGCTTCCTTTAAGTTTCGTCGAGGGAGATATATTTACGAACAGAAAACAAAGTGCTACTGTTATGCCTCGTTTCCACTAAGCGGTACGGTACGGTACGGTTCGGTACGGTACGCATTTTTTTCCGTTTCCATTGTCAAAAGTTGTGAATGGTACCCTAATTCCGAACCGTACCGTACCACTTTTTTGGGACCCTTTCGTTGGGGTACCAAGCACAACAGTACCGTACCAAAAGGGTGGAGCTACACTCTGCAGAACGTTGATTGGTTGACAGAGAATCGTCACTTGCGCGTGCTACAAGGGGAATGACAACACAAGAGGCGCCACACACAAATGTGGTTCAGACAACGCGTGCATTAATTATCTTCACTTCATGTAGGCTATATAACAAAACAAAATATAAAACACAACCCTGCCTCTTTTCGTTTTTATTTAAAAAATATGAAACCTATTAATGTGTGGTTCAGGCAATATGTGCATATGTACATATCTTCACTGTATGTAGCCTATAATAAAATGAAATAAGACAAAACAACCTTCTCTTTTTGTTAAACGTCAGTTTTAATTATCAATAATAACCATTATAAATAAAATATGAGAAGCTATACAATAAGAAATAAAGACAAGCAAACAATTCAGTCAAACGTACAGCGCACTACAACGGTAAAGTTAAATAAATATATAAAGTTATAAAACTTCACTTTCCCCTCAGCCAAAACGATTTGCCCGGGAACAAATTATAAATTCATGAGACCAAAGATTGCCCGTTATACACAAGATGATATCTTGTTTTTAACCATTACAGAGACATCAGAGCCAGCGGCGAATGTCAGAAGGACTAGCCGAGGTACAGCTGCTCTCGGCTGGGTACATGAGCACCGAGCGCCCGGTGATCGCCTGGATCTCACAACTCCGACAACGTCAGATCAAATTTTCAAATAGGCGCTATCTTTATAAATTAACCACAGATTTGAGATTTAAACAACTACATTCTCGCCTGAAAAACTTTTAAAACATTTCATGACACAGTAAAATAGTTCTTAAATTACGCGGGGTTTCTCCTCCGCTTGCTGGTAGGTGCTGCGGCATGGACGTCTGAACTTTGCGATCTTGGTATTCTGAAACGCCGAATGCAAAGCTCGTCTTCTTTTTGTGACGGACAGCCTCAAGCCGAGAAGCAAGAACAAGATCTGCTGTAGTATGTCCTCCATTGTTGTTTACTATATCGTTTTCTTCTTCGCGCGAGAATGACGTCGATCACTATTTTCCGGCTACACCACGCCTATCAAGTAAAGGGTACTGTTTGCGGTGGAAACGCAAGCCTGATCAAGGTGTACCGCTCCGAACCGTACCGAACTGTACCGAACCGAACCGTACCGCTCAGTGGAAACGAGGCATTAGAAACTTAGCTTAGCATACAGTTATGTATCATTATCTTTGTGTCTCTGCAACGTCTGTCAGCGCAGCTCGTTTTCTCACCCAAGTATGTGGATATTATTGTTTTTCTCGACATGAACATGTGAAACAATATAAACACGATAACCATATACTGACTCGAGTGTATTATGTACGTTTTGTACAATAACTGGCACTACTGTCTGCTTTATTAGTGTCCAAAGACATTTCATCTGCAGCCATCTTCATTTCTGGAATAGGATTCATTGAAAAAAAAATCACTAGACATGATATTTATATTCTCTCGTTCACAGTACTAAGCCACAGGCATTTTCCGTAGATCTAATTTCCATCCACTGCGACTATCTCTCCCTCACACACAAACTTACTGTCATCAGTTTTTCCTCTCTTCCCAAAAGTTCTGTCCGTTCCCCCGTCATATCAGCCGTGAGTCACTCAGCTCTGTTTATAACCTCTACAGCGTCTTACAGTGAGCGTTTCTCCTCCCGTCTCTGACAGCCATTAGTGTGCGGCTCTCAAAAGCTCTTTAATTAGTGCAGAGAGCAATCGACAGCAGAGAGAGAGAGAGATGGGGAACTTTGTAAACACTCATTCATGGCTTTATTGATTAGCCCGAATAACCCCGCCTTTCCCCGTTCATGGATTAATAAACTGTTGCACAGCGTGTGTGTGTGTGTGTGTGTCTTATCCCTAACACAAGCTATTGGATTAACCGCTTTCAGTGCCAGGAACGGCTTTCCGCTTCAGGATTTCGCCCTCGTTTCCTTCTATGGTGACCAAACCGCGGTCTGAGTTATTTTAAACAATCGGCTCTGGAAGGAGAAACAGCTGGAGCTGCTGAGAGGAGAAATGTAAATGTTTTGTGTTTGAGTGGTTAATTATTAAATCAACAGGCCTCGTTTATCACATGACGAGTCACTTGAGGAATTTAAATATGGGTGACCTTTAACCTCGTCGAGCCAAGGGACGATATCTGTTACTAGACTGATCCTAGAACTGTAATCCAGATTCAAACAGATTAATTTAGACTAGAAGCCAGCAGATGGGAAATGAAGTGTGTGTTCGTGAGATACAGAGAGAGTGAAAGGGATGAATGGACAGAAAAATTGAAATGATGGATGGATGGATGGATGGGTGGATGGGTGGATGGATGGAAAAATTAATAATTACAAATACAAAACAGTTATGTAGCACGAGAAGGTGTTAACAACTTGTCAACAACTTCAGCAAGTTAACTGGATGCCACGTAATCGCTGAATTAACCACGCAACAGGAAACAGGAAGCAGTGGAACCAAAAGCCCCTGTATGTCAACAGGTTCAGTCCAGCGCTGGTGTTTCCACTAAACATCAGCCTCAAGAACTAAGAAAACCCCTCAAATTTAAATTAAAACAAATCTTAATAGCCCTGAAAACACAGAACCAACGTTAAAAGTGCAGTTAACCCAAAATAATGTCATCGAAAAGTGAATTTTCTGATCAAATTTATTATTATTATTTTTTAAAGTGTTCCAGGTTTTCTGTACTTGTTTGTAGGGCTGCACAATTTGGCAAAAAATAACAATAATAATATTAAATGTTAGTACTATTACAAAAATATTTAACAAAAATAAATATTAATATTGTAATAATATTTAACTTTGAAATAAAAAAAATGTTATAATACAATTTTTTTGTAAAATGTGTAACACGCATATATATATATATATATATATATATATATATATATATATATATAAAATTTATTTATATTAGGGCTGACCAATATATCGCATGCGATTGTCACGCGCATTTTGTCAGTAAAGCTGGTTCCCTGATTACCGCTAAATCGCCATCACCTGCTTTCAAATGGAGCGGCATTTAATAGACAGAGCCGTAGATCACTGATAAGCCACGCAATATCGCGTTCATTATCGAAGGCGATTCATCTGCGATATGAACGCGATATTGCGTGGCTTGTATATATATATATATATATATATATATATATATATATATATATATATATATATATATATATATATATATATATGCGCGCATATATTTATTAAATTAGTCTTTAGTGTTTCAAGACAGAAAAAACATTAAACATTGTAAAAATGACTAAATGACTTTTGGGTGAACTAAAGGCCCGGGTATACTTCACTTTCGACATTCCACTCCGACGCATTCGGCATGTGTACACTGTCCATTGGACTTTGTTTTCAAGCCCTCAAGTCACTCGGACATTCGCGTGCTGTCGTCCGTACGGTCACAAAAACCGGCCGGGGTGTGTGGACGTCCAAGGATCCTCCTGATGACAAAAATTATTTGACACTGACAGCGCACGAGCTGTCGTGGAACGCGGAAAGCCGAAGTATACTTTGGCCTTTACACTTTGATTATCAACAATAAAAAGGTGCATTCCATTATTTCCCGAGCTTAACTCAACATAAAACAGTCAAATGGACTGGTTTACCTGCATCATACTGCTCCAAACTAGACTCGAGGGTTCGTGAGCAAGTGCATTGCATCCCTGAGCACATCCACAAAAGCCAGACCAAAAATAGTCTCTGCCAACAGCTTAAAAGTACACAAGAACAGCCCAGAACCCAGCGACCCGGCGCCGCGCTGATGGAACATATTTATAGGATGCGTCATGGAAGACTCAGTGACTCAGACAAGTGCGGAGATCCAGAACATGAACACAGAAGCCTGGTGAGCAGAAATCTCCATCTGAGACTGTAACCGGCCCAACAGAGAGTGATTTACAGTCTCTAAACTACAGTCTGTCATTTTGACTAATAATAATAATAATAATATTAATAATAATATTATACACATTCAGAAAGAGTTGTATATTTACACACATTTCATGATTCGATTCACAAGCTTGCAATTCGATTCCTTTCCGATCTCAATTCAATTCAAAATCAATTCATTTGGAAATATATAAGGCACAGTACAATCATTTTTCTAAACAAATGTTGCAAATTATACAGGGAACCCTGTCAGCTGGTACATTACATACAATGATACACAAATGATACATGATACATTTCAGTAAGTTGTACTGTATCTTTCAACATACCTTCTGATGTTCATTCATATTTATTTCTATAACTAGTATTGAAGAGGAAGAGATCATGTGACACTTGAACTGAGGCGCTACAGCGTCTGTCAAGCCACATTAAATTTGAAAGCCAAGACTTTGTTTCACATCAAAAGTAACAAAGCACAAAGTAATTATTGTGATTAACGAATGGGAGTCAAGCTGCTAATAATGTTCAGTGAAGTTTTGTTCATGCATCACCTGAAAACAGCATTGACTAAAAGATTGATTTATGAGATTTTAGAAATGATCAGTTCATCTAAATGAGAAATCAAGAAATCAATATTTTCATCCCAGCCCTAGTTTACAGTATATAGTGCACAGAGTGCAGAAAGAGCTCAATCAGACCATTACATGAGCACTAAACTACTCTGATTGCTCCATAATGGAAATAATAAATACTCAATCTCCAGCAACAGACGTCATCGTTCACCTCCGATTTGATGGAAACACGAGGCTTTTTAGATTCAGCAGCATGACAAACATATCATTAGAGCTCAATTCTGAGACTTGGTGGCTTCAAACTGCTAGAATTACTGCACAGAGCCTGATTAAAGCCCACGGAGAGGTAAATACGGTGCCCCTGCTGTGGCTCACTGAGGGCGGAATATGTGATGTAGAGACGTTAATGAGAGCTCTCGACACTCCCTGCAGACGGTAAACCGCTACCTGCCACCACAGACGTAACCTACACGCCAACAGCTGGGGATTCAGAGACAGACTTCAGCAGGTTTTACACAGCTGCTGCCACAGTAAAGTGAGATGTTAAAGATGTTGAAATCAATCTGAAATATCACTGGCAACCAGTTTTACTTCTGCAAAGCATTATATTGAAATTAGATATTCAAGAGAAATATAATGTAAACTTGATTTTATCCATATGGAGCTGACTGGATCATGAAAAGTAGAGCTAAATGACTGGAGGGGAGGAGTTATGACAGGCCTTGATGACATAAGCAGCACAGAAATGTCGTTTCAGAGGCGAAAGATGATGGTTTATGTTTTCTTTTAGATACGCAAACTTCAACAAAGTTTGTGTTGCTTTGTCTTAATCACAAAATAAGTGCGAAATCAAACGCTCTGTTGGCATGTATGAGTGCCAGTGTCTAAAACAGGAGCAGTGTCTGTTTCGAAACGGCCAGATCTAAAAACACTCATCACCCTCTGGCCACAACCCAGATTTCTGCGATGAGCTGTAGACTTTCTTATTTAGAGAAACCTCAAACCACTGTGCGCCTAAAATCGAGTCAATCTAGATCATATCACATTTTAGACCGATAAGAATAGAGAAACAGACTACTAGGAGCATCAAGAGGTTCACAGACAATGATTTAATCACAACTATCCATTCTCAGGAAACCTGGAAGCGGCATGGAAAACTGTAACCGCAGGAAATCTGACAGCAAGCACCCGGCTAACAGGTTTCACAATCATAAGAAGGAACCGTGACGTGGGCCGGGCATGTGAACATTATGCTCTCATACTGTATGTTTGCTGAGCCAGTTTCTTTTGAATCAGATGATCAGAACAAATGTAAACTCACAAAATCGGAAACGCCCATCATTCACAAGTTCTTCACACGTCCGGCCCCTTGCGTTTGCAAAATCTGACTATGATTTAATCTACCAAGTCAAATGTATTTGTATAGGGCTTTTCACAATACATTTTATGAAACTTTATAGAAAATCATAATGTTACTGTTTATAATATCTTATCTTCATGCCATACTCGCATTAAGCAGATTAGAGCTGGGCGAAAATATATTTTACATTTTGCAATAATAAAAGCAATTGAACAGTTGAGATTTGCTATATAGTTTGTATGAGAGTATACTGTATACATGTGAATCAAGCAGAAAGATGGGTATTGACGCAAATTTCACAATTCGATTTCTATTCACAATCTTGCGATTCAATTCGATTTTGATTATTTTGCATATATATCAGATACATGGCAAATTTTCTCAAGGAAAAAAAAAATCTCTCTAATGCTGTAAACTATACATGAGAGTCAGCTGCTACTACATTACTACAGTACTGAAGGTTACAATTAACTGATTTGTATACAAAAAGTAAGTTTTTATAATAATAAAGTTATAATACTAACTTTACAATTTACAATCATTTTCCACTCATTTTTGGAAATATAAACATTTAAATGGTGGCAGTGGTTATAAAAACTTGACAGATTTTTTTTTTTTTGAAAATGCATTAAATATTACATTAAAAATTATAATGAATATGTAATATGGTGTATATATTTATCAAAATGCTATTTATTAAAAATGTATCTAGCTGACTAACAGGTTTATGGTCACTGAATGTGTTTTTTCTGAGGTAAATGTGGAGTTACGCGATATTGTTTAAAGCTGTTTTATTGACGTCTTTCCGCGGTTGAAACACTGATTGAGCGATAACGTAAGACATGATACGGATTTCGGTAACTTATTACATACCTTCAGATGTTCATTCATATTTATTTCATGCTGGTAACTGGTATTAAAGGTTTAGTTCACCCAAAAATGAAATTTCTGTAATTACTCACCCTCATGTCGTTCCACACCCGTAAGACCTTCGTTCATCTTCAGAAAACAAATTAAGATATTTTTGATGAAATCTGATGATTTTTATCCCCCATAGAAACCAAGGAAATTACCACATGCAAGGTCCAGAAAAGTAGCAAAAACATTGTCAATGTGAAAAATAGTCAACGTGACTACAGTGGTTCAACCTTAATGTTATGAAGCGACAACATTGCGCAAAAACAAAAAAAATAACGACGTTATTCAACAAATTTTTCTCTCTCCTGTCCTCCTACGCCGTTTACGTTGCAGCGCTTCCTGGTTCTACATCCGAACTCCAGCTCAGTATTTTCAGTAATTTCGCTGCTTTCTATGGAGGATAAAAAACCTCTTGGATTTCATCAAAAAAAATCTTAATTTGTGTTCGGAAGATGAACGAAGGTCTTATGGGTTTGTAATGACATGAGAGGGTGAGTTATTAATGACAGAAATTTCATTTTTGGGTGAACTAACCCTTTAAAATAGGAGGAGATGATCAGTTCATACTCGAATTTCATAATAAAAATGTACATAATGAGACTTTGTTTCATATCAAAAGTAACAAAGCACAAAGATTATAGCGATTTATTGGATGGGAGGCGTGCTACAATGTACCGTTCATTCATCAACTGAAAACAGGATAGAATAATCGATTCTTGGGATTTAAGAATCGATATTGAGAATCAATTAAAATCGAGAATTTTTTTTTTTTTTTTTTAACCCAGCTCTATTATATATCCAAATTTATATAAAAGAGCTGGGCAATAATATAGCTCCATTTTGCAATGAAATAAAAAATAAATAAATAAATCAGACAGTACTATATAGATATATAGTATACTATCAGCTCAGTTTAAAGCAAAGAAAATGTGACGTCTACTAACTAGTTCTCAGAAATAAACTCCCATTTCAAAAAGCTTAAGCGTGCCCATCCATTTGCTTACAGTTTATTTTTAACACATATGCATTTTTATTTGGTTTAGACCTCTTAAATTTGACTCCACATTTCAGTCTGCCAAAAAGTGCAATATTTCACATACCCTTAACAAGAAAAAACGTCAATCTTTAGAGAAGATTAAGATCAACTAGACTAGTTTGACGTCCAGACAACTCAAACACACTAACTCGAGCCACCACACACACTTCAGTCACCCGTTGAGTGTGTGTGACTCACATGACCGCACATACGCTGACTTGAAACATTAACACACACATTGACACCGACATTCCTCATGATTCCTGACAGACGGCATGTTTTATTTTGAGTGCACTTACCGTCCGAAGTCCGAATGACAGAGGAATATCCCAGCACACCCACAGAGCGACTCCTCTCATTGCACAAATGTTTCTTCATTTCCTGTTTCAAACCTTCTAAGCCCAACCCACCCACGCAGACCCGGGCGGCACGGAGGGCCAATCAGAACGCAGGAGGGTTTGTGTTTTGAAGGGGTGTGAGGGAAATCTGCCCAGTCTGCTTCGACCAGTGCTGCCAGACGCATGCCACTGAAACAATTAAACCAAACACACACACTCACTCACTTCACAACCGCAGGGTTTCAGAGGGAGGAATTAACAGGATCTGACATGATTCTTTCTCAAACGGCCCTCTGAGAGAAAACCTGACCCACAGTGACCCATCAGCACAGAAACAACCCCCAGGACACGGTTTCAATAAATCCACAGACCTGAGTGAAGACACAGAAGTGCCCATTAAAACACTTCCACTGCTACACATGCCACATAATGGCAGGAAACCCGTCTGAAATGGCTGTCGGACTTTGAGCTTCAGGGGCTGATGGATTACAGATGAATGAGGGGAAAAAGAAAGACAAGATGCATGACGTTCACGTGGAAGGATTAGGACCAGTTTTGAGCAGTGTATTAGAAATGTGTCAGCATGGTTGACTAGTCATCTGACAACAGACTAGTCAGTTAGTGAGGTTTAACTAGATTTAACTCATCTCAAAATGAAAATTGTCATTATTTACTCACCCTCATGTCATTCCAAACCCGTATGATTTAATCTTCAGTGAGTAAACGATGATAGATTTTACATTTTTGGGTGAACTGTCTGTTTAATTTTCTGAGTGAAAATTATGAAAAAAATAGTAATTATAAATACATTCGCTACAGTTCAAGTAAGTTTTTAAAAAATATATATATAATATTTTTATTCAGCAATTGAAAGCACTACTGTAAAAAAAAAAAAAAAGCAGCCATGTTTTAGCACGTTGTAACGGTATAACGCTGCATTCACATGGGGCGTCGGCGTCAACGCTTGACGGAGGGCGCGTCTAAAGCTTGGTGCTGACGTGACCGTCATAGTGACAACAGCCAATTACTTTCCGGTGTTGCATGAATGCAATTGGCTAGCGACTGCTGATTGGCTGACGCTTGTGTTGGTGCTGGAAAAGTTGAAAATTTTTCAATTTCTGCCGCAACCAATGCAACGGATTGGTAACGTGTGACGTCACCCATTCAAAGTAAATGAGGAGCATTAACGCAGACGCCCTTTGTGAATGCAGCTTATGTGCATCCACAATGGAGTTACGCCTTCATGACTAGCACAATCAAGTTCTTTTATAAAAAGTTGGCCATAGGAGTGTATAATTAAAGGATTGGTTCACTTCAGAATTAAAATTTCCTGATAATTTACTCACCCCCATGTCATCCAATATGTTTGTCTTCCTTTCTTCAGTCGAAAAGAAATGAAGGTTTTTGAGGAAAACATTCCAGGATTTTTCTCCATATAGTGGACTTCACTGGGGTTCAAGGGTTGAAGGTCCAAATGTCAGTTTCAGTGCAGCTTCAAAGTCCCATGTGACCTTTCCAATGTGATTACGTAATGCGTGGCGCATCGCAGAGCAGTGCAAGACGAGCATTTGTGTTTAAAAGGTGTATTTTTATATTGGTTAATTTATTTTTTTAAGAAAATGGCCAATCATTTCACTAGATAAGACCCTTATTCCTCGTCTGGGATCATGTAGAGCCCTTTGAAGCTGCACTGAAACTGACATTTGGACCTTCAACCCGTTGAACCCCAGTGAAGTCCACTATATGGAGAAAAATCCTGGAATGTTTTCCTCAAAAACCTTCATTTCTTTTCGAATGAAGAAAGGAAGACAAACATCTTGGATGACATGGGGGTGAGTAAATTATCAGGAAATTTTAATTCTGAATTGAACTAATCCTGTAATTTTAAAAGTAAATCTTACACTGGTATAAACTAGGCTACTGTACTGTATATGAGCATGAGATGTGGCTTTTAACTCCCTGAGGTCTGAAAACGCGCCGGCGCGTTTTGCAGGATTTTTTTCACATTGCAGCAAAACAGACTTAAAATACTCCGTCATTTCTTGTCATAGAGACATAAGTAATATATCAATTGAAACTATAGAATGTCTTCTTTTATTTGTGTACACTCTGAGTAAAAACACAATGTTGTGCTTTTTGTAAAATAAAGAAAACTAACATGATGCGTGATCTCTCCTCTCCCTCTGAACGAAGTCCAATCTGATAGTTCTCAGAAAATGAACTGTAACTTATGAATACTAATGACAAAAAAATGACACTTACGTCTAAAGAAACTTTGAAATGTCAGGTTTTAAATTGTGTAAGTCAAATCAAAAACAAACATTCTGTGTTTATGTAATCTGTATGAAAAGAGAGCCATGTCAGAAGTCTGTGATTCAGCTCATTATCCGCTAATGCGGCCACGCCCACGGAGCCAGCGCTATTCAGACGCAAATTCAGAGGCAATACATGCATACATCGTCTCAATCATGTATTTATTGTCTTGAAAAGTGTTTATTTGGATGTTAAAGCAATGGTTAGCGATCTCTAGAAGACATGCAGTTAGTTCCTAGTTCCTTTTCTTCTTTATATGAATTTGTGGCCTAAAGGTGCACATAGAGCGCCCTCCGGCTGCAAGTATGAATTAAAAACACCATTCCTGAAATGTCCTCTTCTTCTTTAGAATAATTTGTGGACTAAAGGTGTACAGAGAGTGCCCTCCGGCTGCAAGTATGAATTGAAAAAACAGTATCCAGCACTCATAGTGATGACAATAAATATTACTTCTCAGTATAGAAAATTGACATAAATATATAAGAATCCATCAATATTTCTCCAAATGTGCATGCTTTTAAGCTAAAAGCCTATATGAAATGCCATAGAGGTAACATAATTGTTCAGACACTTTGCATCACAGAAATAAATTATATTTTAAAGAATATAATAGAATACCATTATTTTAGATTGTAATAATATTTCACAGTATTGCTGTTTATGATGAGCTGAGACATTATTACAGAGGGTTTTTTTCACAGCCTACCTGACTGAAAGGCCTCATTAATATGCAAGTCATTTCAGGTAATTATTATGTGATTCTTTTGTCTTCTCAGGTGTAAATGGCCCATTATTCATGCAGATTCACGCCTCCACGCATACTGTGTTTCTTGACAAAAAGTGTCTTACAAAAACTAAATCAATATATTGTTTTATATGAAGGAGTAGGCAGCATAATTTTTACATAATTCTGAAGCAAAAACTCTAGTCTACAACCTCCAATACCCAAAAGTCTTGTGAACACAGATTTAATATACTTTTTTTGGCCTTATTTCAGTGACTTAAGTTTTTTGTTTTTTTCAATAACCACGCATAAACGTTATTCCTTCAAAAATACAAACATGTACATACATGTTCCTCACATATTATTGTAGCCTAGTTTGTGCTGAATACAGTGTAATGACACTTGTGTCATTTATATGTTTATGAACAACTGAAAAAAAGCACAAATGTCAGGGCATGTCAAAACTTCTCCAAGCCCCAAATCAGCCTCAGACTCCAGAGGGTTCATGATGAGACTTTTGTTTTTGTATTAAGGCTCTCAAAAATTATACCAAAAAATTGGATCAAGTTTTAGATTTATTAGCCAATATATCGGCATTCAAATATAGCAAGTTATCAGTATTGGCCAAAATTTTCATATCGGTGCATCCCTGAATTCTCTTTCAAATAAAAACTGTTCTTTTGAACTTTCTATTCACCAAAGAATCCTGAAAAAAAATGTATAACGGTTTCCACAAAATTATGAAATAGCACAACTGTTTTCAACATTGACAATAATCAGAAATGTTTCTTGAGCAGCAAATCAGCATATTAGAATGATTTCTGAAGGATTATGTCACACTGAAGACTGGAGTAATGATGCTGAAAATTCAGATTTGATCACAGAAATAAATTACATTTTACAATATATTCACATGGAAAACAGTAATTTGAAATTATAATAATATTTCACATTACTGTTTTTCCTGTATTTTTGATCAAATAAATGCAGCATTGGTGAGCAGAAGAGACTTTCTAAAATGCTACAAAATATCACCAACCCTAAACTTGTGAACAGTATAGTGCATAATTTTAATGAAACATATTAAAAAATATATATAAAATATATTCATGTTATATGGCCAGTAAAAATTGAGGAAATATAATTTATATAATTTAAAAAAAAAATAAAATAAACTTCACTAAACTGTTTAGCATCCATATATCATTATTAAACATGTCCAGTCATTGTTGAGTCATATCGAAACTAACTATACACAACTTCCCTTAGACCTAGTCATTCAGACAACTCAACAAGCGGATTTTGAGAAAAAAAAAAAATTAACCAAATTCACAAGTTTGTTCCTTTCTCACACTCACACACTCTAACAACTCTGTCTGCTGAGCACACACTGCTATCTTTTCACGGCTTTGTCACGACTCAATCAGAACAGGACATACAGGTGTGCTCAAGGATATCTTGTCAGACAAAAACAGATTCTCCTTCAAAACAGCTTTCAAAAATTTGATGTCATGAACTTCACAGCTGATAAAACCGACTTCTGGAAATTGAGTAAAGCCAGTCAAAGAGCTTGAAGCCTGCCATTTTTGCATGCAATATGCACCAGACATTTCTTGAACATTTTCAAATGTCTCACTACTATCTCAAATGCATTGAACACTATGAAGCAAATAAGCATCAGCATTACCGCCAACGCCATGTCGTTGTATCATTACCTAGATGTTGCCAACAAACCCTGTACATCTACATTTGACAAGTCCTTTTTTTCTTTCTGTGATGCATCAAAGCCATCGTCTGGACTTATCTATTTTAAACTCAAATACACCTTAGCTCTGTCATTTGATTTGACTGTTTTCTGTGACACCATCTGCGATGCTTTTCATGTGGAGGTGTCGTGATGTTTGTTCAGGTAGGGCTGAACATCAGGAGGAGGATAAAAGTTTATTGATTATTTTTACTGCCATTTAGAAAAGCTTTTATTCTGCTTATACAAAGTACCACACTAATGGACAGCCAACAAAGACAGAAATGGGTTATACTCAGGGCACCAGCGGTAGTCGTGCCACAGCAGAATGGGTTCAGCTAATCTGCACTTTGAACAAACTAAGACCCGCATAATTACCTTAAAGGAACAGTTCACTCAAAACTGAAAAAAGTTTCCAAAAACTACAACTTTGTGTAAATATTTTTTAAAATTAAAATGTTAATTTCATTTAATTCAAATTTGTGAATATTTCACATAGAAAACTCAGAATTTCCCAATAATTACCTAGACTCAGATGGCCCACTATACGTAGTCTGATCTGTGCTGAAAATATTTCAAAACTTCTCATAACAACATAAAATGTTATTAAGGTTATGTTTTGCGCAATTGCTTTGGCAAAGTATCTGTCAAACAAGCTAAAATCAAAAGCGCAATATGACTTGGTGCCCTTTACAAATCACAAAAGACTATGAATTAATTAAAGAAGTATATAGTCTGTTTGCACTGTGTATTTCAAAGCCAAGTAAACACTTTGCTCACACAATCAGCTTGTGATCCGGTGTTTTCCGCATCTCAGAATGGCTCAGTTCACAGTGAATGAATGCAGTAAACGTGCTGTGAGTTTACCGTGCATTTTTGTGGGCAGATGATTACAGCATTTCACTAGATTTGTAATGTGACGAAGAAATTCAGAAGTATTGTAATTTCACTACTGTAGGTAAATTAAAATACTAATGAAATATTCATTTTAATTTTTTTTTTACAGTGCATGTTTTAAAATATATAGGCTATTACTATCATAGAAATAAAAAATATTATTATTATTTTCTAATTGTTTGGGGGGAGGGGGGTTCAGCCCCCATAGTCTCACAAAATCCTGTGGGAAACAAACTTTTATTATATATATATAGATATACATTTGTAGATATGGTTTGGTTTCTAATTCAAAATTAGTTATTCAAATAAAAAAGTGGAACTGAACAACTTTTTTTGGTTCTGTCAATTGTTCTCTCATTTGCATTGTTCAGCTGAATCGACAAAAGAATAAATGAATAAATTAAATTTGTTTGTTAACAACATAAACCATTAAAAATTTGCTATCTAATATACATTTAAGGGCAATTATCAGATATTAGAAAAACATCAAAATCATTAAAGCCACAAAAAGTAATTAAAAAGTCAGAAAATTGCACCTTTCGCTGGAATTGTTTTAAATGAATATTGATATAAATCATCAATGAAATTAATTTTTTAATTAATTTTTGAAATTAATCAAAAGAATTGTTAAATTGAATATCAAAATCTATTTCGGTCAACCACTACACTAGAAAATATTATTTTGCATTCCATGGAATAAAGTAAAATTGTTGAACGCTAAATGACAGTAAACTATATGATATGATTACATGTTTTTGAATTTTGGTGAACTTTTCCTTTAATGAAACTAGGCTAAAACATCATATAACCCGAGAAATAGCTTATAAGAACTGAACTCAAATTGTTCATAGACCGACAAATTCACAAAAGCCACCAAGGAAGATTTTCTGAAAGTTGAATAATATTCTGATCCACTACACTACAACATTTGTCCCTATTTGCCTCAAAAAAACAAATATTATTCAAATAAAACTACATTTTACTGTCACAAATTAGCTGAACAAAGTGTGAAAATACTCATTTGACTCACCCTCGAGACGTTCCTTTTCCTGTACGATATTCAGTTTGACAGATGCACAATATCCACCTTTAGCACAGAAAAATATAATCACACCTTTTATGAAACACTAATGCTGCTGGACTCCAGACGCCATTTAGAAAATTATGCAACTCACACACGACACAGCCGTCTGAGTAATATCAGAACAAGTGTGTCCTGTCAGGAACATTATGAGACAAGAATGACAATCACGAACAGAAGCCATTCAGAACTGAACACCACACCACACCTAATGCATGTGACTGAACGTATGGAATACGTCATGACTTGAGCAATCCTGTAAACACAAACAATGTTCTGCTTCCAGTTTCTATGCATTTAGCTTAAAAGCAGAAACTAATTACAAACAACATCCTCTGAAATTGGGAAACACCATCATACAGGCCTTAATTCCTCACAGTGAGTAGTTTCAGTTCAAGTCAATGACTCTTTTATATGTAGCGCTCTTGACTGTTTGTTTAAATGTTTGTTTTGTTGCTTACTGGTGATTAGCAGTTCTTTTACCTATTCAAATAATTAAACATTTGAATATGATTGCAAACAATAATGTACACAACTAAATGGCTTAAGACATCTTGTAAAGTACTGTCCAAGTTTTACTGTCAACTGTTGCACAACCACAATGATACCTTTGTGGTGAATTTAAGAAAAGTAAAGAACAAAAATCTTTATAATATTTGACCAGTAGGTGCTGCTGTCATCAAATTTACACGATATTCTCAAGTAATTGTGCATGCAAATTTTTGTGTCAATATGCAAAAGTGTTACAGAAATACCACCTCACTTCCTGATTGGTGTCTTTGCCAGCAAGTTCATTACATAAACATTGTCAAACACCAAAAACCCAAAAGATGATCAGAAGATGATCAGAACCAAATTTGATGACGATTGGATAAGCAGCAAAAAAAAAGTTGGCAAAGTGGTTCAAAATAGCAGAAAGATGTAAAACATTATAAAATAGTAGTCCATTGGCTGGAATACTAAGGCAGATAGGCAATGACTATTGCAAAGTAGTGATGTCGCAATAATGGAATTTCCAACTTTGATACGATACCTTGAAAAATATCGATATTCTATACCATTTTCGATACAACAGGGAAAACTGCCATATATAGTGCCATACAGATATTTTTATTAATCTTTTGATAACTTGGGTAATTTTGTAAAATAAGAACAAAAAAACAAATTGCAAATGATAGCACAAATAAATACAATAGAATAAAGAGACAAATGAAAAACACACCTTTAAAGGCACACTATGTGAATTTTCGCCGCTAGAGGTCGCCTATTCAAAACAAGGCATAGCTTGATAACACCGAGATTAAGAGCGGAATGGGACTCAGGCAGAAATCATGTTCATGGATGAGATTATTAACGTTACTGTAGTATAAAGCAGAGCAGGGCCGAGTGATGTTGGAGCTGAACGAGGCCGCTGGAGAGATTGCTAATGAGAGATGAGAGCGAAACCCGTCTTGAGAGCAGCGGAACTTTTATTATGCCACAGTTGCCGCTTCCGCTTCTTCCAGTCAAGCGTATGTGGGGTAACGCAGCGCTGTTTTATCATATTAGATACATTTGAGTGTGTTGAAAATGATGTTATAGCATTTGGTCTGCAGCTGCTATGAGACACTTAGCTAAGTTAGATCGATATTAGAATATCATATTAATAAATGCTGGATAGCTTGTGTTGCTAAATGGCATGCAATTAATTATAAAACATATTGTATGATGGAGAAAATGCTGTATTACTGTTACTAAAAATAAAGCTGCATCTGATTATGCAATGTTAGCCACTTGACAAAATAGTGTTTTTCTCTGAGGCATGATAAAAACATGATACTCGCGGAAAATCAAGAAAATTAGATTTAAACAATAAGACTAAACGTGTTGAGCTATATAACAACAATTAGTTTTCTGTCTATAAATGTATCCAAACAGTTGTTCCCTAATGTAATAAAACATAGTAATATTATCAAATAAAACATAATATATTAAAGCATCTTTGGTGTGTCCATGGTTTCTACAAAATAAAACCGGAAACCGAGGGTAACGCGGGTATCCGTGTCCTGGTTAAAATTGCTTATTTCTCTGGATTTAAATGTTCTTGGAAACATCTGGGATAATATAAGTACACAAGTCAACAAAATATGTAACACTAGTGGGTTTTGGATATTTTAATCCAAAAATCTTACATTTTTTAGGTGGGTGTAACTGTAGTTTTCAGCTAAGAAATACTACAAAAATGAAAGTAATCAAATATAGAATATCACTGGACAGTCTTCATTGTAAAATTTACATACAGATTAATGCTTACAATTAAAGTTACAAAAAAGTTATTCAGTCAAGAGCAGTGAGTGATTTTCTCTTTATCTTTTGTTCGATTAACATGACAGACCGCAGCAGGTTTATTAGGCTGCTGTCACTTTAAGAGATTATGCACGGATCCAATATACTGTTACACAACATGTGTTTTCTCTCAACTATTCAAGTTCCAAAATTGACTATTTACCTGAATACTCTGCAAGATGGCATTTTGACAAAAAATTGTATATTTGACAGATTAATCATGGTAAGCCACTCAATTTAGTATTCACACTCTTTAAGAGGCAGCTTTATGGTGTGAGCATGAAACTTGTAATGAGTAACATTATGCACAATAACTGCAACCCTGCACCGAAATGCAGGACGTGTAACATTACTCATTACAACATTACTCAACCGGTTGCAAATAAGACGAGTGAGTAGGGATGCACCGATCCGCCTTTTTCGCTTCCGATACCGATTCCGATACCTGGGATTCAGTATCGGCCGATACCAATCCGATCCGATCTTCAAGTAATAAGAAAAGTGCTAAATTACCTAATAAACTGTATGCCTCACATAGGGCTGTGACGGTCGGCATGACAACCGCGCCACCGCGGTCGTGGAGTGTCACCGGCGGTAGTGTGGCATGTATATAATATATAATCTCAAAGGTCGCGTTAACCGAAAATTTTCCGTCATTGATGGAATTTTTTTAGCAGTGAAATAAGAGAAAAAAAATCTGCAGCCTGTCCGTCATTTTTACTGATTACTGAGGCTGATGTTGCTTGTAACTGTAATTCCCACCCCTGTCCAGTTGGTGGCAGCAGAGCGCGAGTTCAGTCTCCAGAATAAAATGAAAACGATGTGTTTGATTACACGCACCCAGTTTGTCCATTTTATTATATATTATAATACTTATGCTTGCATAATTAAGTTTCTAATCCGTTTTGTTTTAAATAGTTTGTTTTATTTTTCTTGCTGCTGACTATAAGTTTATGGTCAACAAATGGCTTTTCTGAGGTATACGTGACATTGTTTACAACACTGATTGAACTGACGTGATAAAGATTTCGGTAAGCTACTGCAACTTTCAACATATTCTTTGATTTTCATTCATATTGATTTCCTTCTGTAAAGTAGTAAAGAGGAAGAGATGATCGCGTTCACTCACGATCCTCAAAAAGTGTTCAAGATGAAAACTGAGAAGTGATGCAGTCTGTAACTTCTTTTCATAATATAAATAAATGCATAGCTTAGACCTATTTGTTTATCCTATAAGTTTGTGAATAAATATGAAAATGCGAAGCTATTAAATGTCTTAACATTAAAATATAAAAATTAAAATGATGCAGCAACATATGAAAGATAGGACAGAACGAAAAAAATGCTATTAACAATCGTTCATTGTGCAAAAGTATTATAATATGAACGGCTCCCATACAGAGCGGCACAAAGCGCTCATGCGCATCCCGTGTGCAGAATGATGCGCTTAAAGCATCATGGAGTCACAGCGCTCCGCATTGAAAAGTTCAAAGCACAAAGAGAAGATATATTGATGGGTATTGTATTACCGGTATCTTGATGATGTATAATAATAGAAACATTGATTCATCTTGGAGAGAGTTTCATTGTGTTGACTGTCGTAACCGAACGCGACACGCAGTCTGAATGCTGAATTGAGAATGACTGACTGCCGCAGCGGAGGGAGGCATTTACGTGAACTTTCATTTAACTACTTAAATATTTATCTGTACCTCAAATTAAACTACGGAATGGCATCAGAACACTTGGAATATAGTGCACAGAAACTTTATGGTGCTTTTTTAAATGTTTTTGTGCCTTTTGTGGAGCTTAACAATAACAGAATAGTACACGCACAGTATCGGATTTGGATCGGTCCACTCCGGCCGATACCCGATCCGGCAAAAATGGCAGTATCGGAGCCGATACCGATCTGAATATCGGATCGGTGCATCCCTACGAGTGAGTAACAAGAGACAGGTGTGTGTCAATTCACCGTCGGAGAGAAGAGAGAGCGAGAACGCATAGCTGGTATTGTTGTATCAAAACTGCAGAAAACGCAAACAGTGACTAGCTTCATCTTAAGATTATCTGACTCAAACTTGAGCCTGATCAGATGAAAGCTCAAAAAAGTATGTACGGTGGAAAATGCAATCACAGTGTGCATTTCATTAGAAGAGGAAAAAATAATTATTTCTAGGCCACTTGGTTCAAAAGTTATTAGCTAAGGGTACATGAGAAATTGAGCTGCTGGGAGCACTCGAAGGAAAAGAAAAACTCAATTTTATTAAGGCTGCAGATAAGAAGGCAGCACAAATCTCTCATTTTTCTCAGAGCCGTGAGCGTGCTGTCAAATCAGCAATGAGTTATAAACCTCTTATTCTTAATGACAGCTCTGCATTTGTGCTCTAAAGGGCTGGACCCCGAGGATGCTGGAGACGCTGTCAGTGCCAATTACAAGACACACACTCTAACACATTACAACCACTGACATTTGAATATTTGCACTTCCTGTCTCTTCAGACTGTATCATATTGATTTGAATCACAGATTAATGAACTGCCTGTGGGTCATGCATGTAGACCAGAGAGTGGACGTCCACTAGAACACTGACAGTAATGAAACTTCCCAGCACAAACAGACCTCGTTCACACATTAATAAGCATCTGTGTGTGCAGTCTTAATAAAGTGCCATTTAAAGGCCAGACATGTAGCAGACATCACTGCTCAGGGAGGAAAATCCTGGCTGGAATGATAACAGTGAAAGAGAAAAAGTATAACTCCCTTAAGGGCTGAGTTAGTGGAACGGCAGTGATGCATTACTATACTTTTGACTATCGGCATAAAGTCTGTACCAATTTACAGCTTATTCTGCCCAAGAATAACTGGAAAAGACTTAAACTGTTTGTTTAATCCGAGAACTATGTTACAGTAAACAAGTCATTTTGGTATGGCTTTCCAGATTACGTTCTCTACCCCACATGACAGCATGAGGCAACATTTTACTATTCTTTCTTAATTTGTTCATTCTCTATCAAAATGTGCTGCAGCAAACACACCAAGCCAGCATTATTATATACACGCGCGATACATCTGAAGGCACACATTTTCATCACCCATTGGAAAAGTGCTGTTATATAACTGAACAACAAACAGTGACAATATATCCAAGTCTTACCTTGTGATCATCGTTGTGGCATTTAATTAAAAAAAAAAAAAAAAATCAATTAATCCAAAGAGGAGCTGGAGTGTTGCACAGCTGTCAAAAGAATTGCTTGCTGTCCATTTTCAAGAAGTACACATTTCCATGTCCTTTTCATGCTTTGACTTGGACCCTTGACTTGGACCCCAAAGACTTGAACCTTGACTTGGACCCCAAAGGCTTGAGCCTTGACTTGGACCCCAAAGACTCGAGCCTTGACTTGGACCCCAAAGACTCGAGCCTTGACTTGGACCCCAAAGACTCGAGCCTTGACTTGGACCCCAAAGACTCGAGCCTTGACTTGGACCCCAAAGACTCGAGCCTTGACTTGGACCCCAAAGACTCGAGCCTTGACTTGGACCCCAAAGACTCGAGCCTTGACTTGGACCCCAAAGACTCGAGCCTTGACTTGGACCCCAAAGACTCGAGCCTTGACTTGGACCCCAAAGACTCGAGCCTTGACTTGGACCCCAAAGACTCGAGCCTTGACTTGGACCCCAAAGACTCGAGCCTTGACTTGGACCCCAAAGACTCGAGCCTTGACTTGGACCCCAAAGACTCGAGCCTTGACATTGGACCCCAAAGACTCGAGCCTTGACTTGGACCCCAAAGACTCGAGCCTTGACTTGGACCCCAAAGACTCGAGCCTATGACTTGGACCCCAAAGACTCGAGCCTTGACTTGGACCCCAAAGACGTGAGCCTTGACTTGGACCCCAAAGGCTTGAGCCTTGACTTGGACCCCAAAGGCTTGAGCCTTGACTTGGACCCCAAAGGCATGAGCCTTGACTTGGACCCCAAAGGCATGAGCCTTGACTTGGACCCCAAAGGCATGAGCCTTGACTTGGACCCCAAAGGCATGAGCCTTGACTTGGACCCCAAAGGCATGAGCCTTGACTTGGACCCCAAAGGCATGAGCCTTGACTTGGACCCCAAAGGCATGAGCCTTGACTTGGACCCCAAAGGCATGAGCCTTGACTTGGACCCCAAAGGCATGAGCCTTGACTTGGACCCCAAAGGCATGAGCCTTGACTTGGACCCCAAAGGCATGAGCCTTGACTTGGACCCCAAAGGCATGAGCCTTGACTTGGATTGTACCTTTAAGAGACTTGTGAACATGTCTGTTTCAAAGTAGGGCTGGCAAATATAGCTATATACTGTATATAACATTTGCTCAAAAAGTGAAATGTAAAAGGTATTTTCCACACTGGTTTTGACTAAATTAACAGGAAGAATGATGTTTCATCATTTTAATTTCTATCCACCAATAGAACAATGTATAATTATTAGGGTTGGGCATTGGTTTCACAAATCAATTTGATTCCAATTCACAAGCTCTTGATTCAATTACATTTAGATTTCTTTAGATTAGGGCTGGGCAGGATATCGAGTCTGTAATCGATATATTTTTTTATAAACGATATAGGATGAGGCAATACTGTTTATCGATATAGGTTAATATTATTAGTGCAAATGAAAAATAAAAGAGGACACAGAGTGAGCTGCTGCAGGGAACGTGCATAATCCAAATTGTCCTAAGCATGAGACATGCTTTATATTAAGGGCTTCAAAATAACTCATAAGATATAGTTAACATTGCCTCGTCAGATGCTGTGACAAATTCTTGCGCTGTTTAAAACATTTGAAACGTGGTGTTTTCCTCAGTGCATAACTTACATTTTACAGGTATATTCTGCAGCTTTTAATGTTAGAAAGTCTTGCAAATACTTCCATTTTGCTGTCAGGAGTGGACAAGCCTTCTGCAAGCGAATCTCCACTAAACTTCACAGACATCAGTTAACGAGTAAACTCAATCATTCTGACTAAAATATACATTTTGCTAAAATATTTGCTGTTGGACATTAAATGTACCATATGTAGAATAAAACCTTTAAACCAACAGGTAAATGTATTTTTATGATAGCAGTAACTGTAAAGTTCCTATTGTAATGGGGTAATCAAATGTAGGCAAATATAATTAATCTCAGATGAGTGAATGTGTTCCTCCTACTACCAGTTAACGTTTAGTCTGTGCTTTTGTTTTTATTTTATTTTAGGGTGCGTTCACACTTGTAGTTCGGTTCGTTTGGTTCATTTGGTTCATTTGGTCCGGACCAAAAAAAAAAAAGAAAAGAAAAACATTTAGTCCTTAGTCATGGTGTACGTTGTAATACGTTCACAACCTGATTGGTCGGATTTTATGACGTATTAGCTATTTTGAGACGGAACTTACCAAACATCCAAAACAATGCTGTGTGCGGAGGTAAATGCGCTCGTTGTGTGTGCGTAGCCAGGGGCGGTGCCAGCCGATTTTGCCGGGGCTTCAGCCCCGAATGTTTTGAGTCAAGCCCCGAATGTAATGACTGTCACTGAGCAAATATGAAACTGGACAATAGCCTGTGTAAACCCCCGAAGTTGCTTTATTTCATTGCGCTTTGGCTTTGCATATACTGCATACAGCCTGTAAAAATAGACCTTAAAAATAAACTATATAATTTTTCTAAACATATCTCTCTATTAAAATACGTTAAGCAGTTCAATACCGCTTTTCTACAGTATCCGACCATACACCGGTAATGTTAGCGCTTTCTCTCTCTCATCTCTCCGACAGCGCGTTCACGCGCCGCAGTTGAACACAGACACGCCTCCCGTCACTCACTCAGAGCAGCGGCAGGCCTTGAGACTCTCTTTCGGTCCGGTGGAAGGGTTTTTGTTATATAACAACCGATATGACAACTTTAGCACATTTATCAGCTATACACTCATTCAGTGTTTCCCATTAATGACCCTCTACTGCCGCCACCGTTTCATAATGAACTGAAAATTTAAAACATACTACGTTTGCCAACGAGCTAAAATCGAAACCGTGATATGGCTTTGTGCCTTTATAAAACAGCAAAAGACAGTGATTAAGTATATATACAGTCTGTCTGTGCTGCGTGTTTTAAAGAGAAGTGAGCACATTTGCGCACGCGATCAGCTGGCGATTTGGTGATCAAAATTGAAGCTCAAGAATTTATCTTTTAAAAAGAAATGAGTACAAAAGTATTGTAAAAAAAGATGTTTGAACCCTTTTTAATGTCCTGGTACAAGTCAATGCTGTTTCTTTGTTCAATTTGCACACTGTACATGGGTTGAAGTTCTTAATTTTGAGTTTCCAGAGTGCACCAGATTGATGCATTTAACCTTAAAATGTACTACATTTTCTTCCAGGGGGGCATGCCCCCGGACCCCCCTAGAGGAGGTACATCCAACAAAGTTTTACAAATTACAGTGTCAAATAATGTACATTTTCTGAACAAGAATACGACAACAAAAGCTCCTTTCATGTCAGTAAAGCTGTTAATAGAAAATTAAAATGTCTTTGGACAAATATATAGATTTGGGCTAAGCCCCGGATGTTTACAATGTCTGGCTCCGCCCCTGTGCGTAGCCTACATATGGTAGTATTTTGGCCAGCTGGGAACTCGCGAAGAGCTTATATAATGTGTAAACCGATAGGATTCTGTCCTTTTTAGAGTCTCATCTTCCTGTCTTTGGTCCATGTTGCGTTCATATATCATTTGAGCCGCACCAGAGTTTGTTTGGAAGCAGACCCAGACCCATCTTTTCAGCGGTCTCGGTCCGCTTGTTTGGTGCGCACCAGGGTTCGGATGGCAGCGTTCACACATGCTCAAATGAACCGAGCGCAAATGAACAGAGCAATCGTACCAGGGTTCGTTTTAATCGAACCAAACATGACAAGTGTGAACGCACCCTATAATTAACAAAGCACAAGGCATATTGCGATTACAAATAATGTTTAGTGATGTTGTGTTCACTCAACTGAAAACAGCATACACTAAAAGATCAATCTTGGGATTTAAAAATCAATATCGGTTCACCAATATTGATTTCTTGTTTTTAATCAATCTTCATTTTGTCAACAGACTGTAGATATCTAGTTTACTTTCTACTAAGTGCCACAAACTCAATATCTCAGCATCTTTAATGCCACTAACCCAGCAAATCCAATAACTCAACAGTGATTTCAACCAGCTCTTGTCATTTCTGGCTACAGTACGCCTCAGACAGTCAATAAACAGACTGTTGCCGGAGCAATCTGAGCCTGAAACTACTGAAACTGTCAGTGAAACCTATGAGTGATAATCAGATGTTCTCTGCTCACATCTACTCCAGATGATCACAAAACATGCTATAATAACAGGAAAAACTCATTTGTACAGCTGTGTTCTTTATGTGCCAGAAGAACACCAGCCACATCTGCATGCATCTAATCTGCTGTCAGATGAGCGGACACAAATGATTTTATACAAACAGACTGGACTCTTATCTCTCATATGATAGAGGTCATTTCCTTTTATAATCTCGTCGTTCCTTTAAAAACAGGTTGATCATCTGCCTTGCAGTGACGGGAAGGAAAGAAAACCGTGTGACTATTGTGTGTGTGCGCACACTCATATTACACAACTTAAAGACATACAGACTGCATGCACACACACTCAAAAACGCACAAGGCAAAAAAGCACTTACACTCTCACCTACATGCATGCATACACTCAAACATGTAACACAGAAAACCATGCAGTGAGCATGTACACACACACACACACACGTTACACAAACACTTAAATACATACATTGGCACTCAAACCTATGCACATATTTACATGTAAATAAGCACTAACTCATGCATAAACATAAATATACTCAAATAAACCCCTGCACACACGTACATACACTCAGAAACACACATACATACATACATATGTGCATGCATCCACGCGCGCGCGCATGCATACACTTCAGCAATGACAGCTCGTGCATAAACTGTGTTGCCAACTGCTTAAAACAGCAAAAGCAATGTCAGTCCTTCATCAACCCTTCTCATCTAACATGTCCACATCTGTGTGTGCTCATATAAAGTTTGCAAAGACACACATAAAAGAGCTCAGTTTGTTCAGTCAGACACATGAGATGAACCGCCACGCCATCGGTGCATGTACACGAGACATATTCAAAGCTTTCACGAAGGCTGTTTTGAATATATACTCACTTATCATGCTATTTGCACAGCCTCTCTCCCGCTCGTCTCGTTTATGTCTCAGTTAGTCCATTAACGCTGAAATATCTGAACACACGCGAGTCCTTCAGCAGTACTTTCACGCACTTCAGTCTAACATGGAGCGAGTTAGAATTTCTGATTGACAGCGGCACGGGCCAATGGCGGAAGAGCATATAAAACTCAGCGTCGCGTCCACAAATAGCAGCCAATTAAATGATCTCGGAGGCGGTGCCATACGGTTTCCACTAGCGAGGTAGACTGTGTCTGTTGTAACTACTGTTAAATGTATTCAGTAATGTGCCATGCGTAATTCATGATGGTATAGACATGTCCTTAATTAGATTATATAACTACATACATTTGATTTTAAATATTTAAAAAATAATAAAGTGCATACAAATAAGTCCTATCATAATGAAAAACCTAAGGAAGATAGCATTGCAGTCCTACAAACTACTATGGTGATACCATGGTATATCATACTTTGATATATACTACGATACTGATGATATTCATGCACATATTCTGTTACTTTAACAGTATATTTGGTTTACCGTAGTGCTTTTTTGTTAGAGATGTTTAATTCAATTTGCAAACATGTCCTACATAACATTATATAAGAATATCTCTACAATTGTTATAGGATTATCAAGGATAAGTATAATTACTGCTCTAAAAACACTGTGATGGTCTATTTTGCAGGGAATTGTATCAGATATTAAGACTATGCTACTTATGCATGATAAATGGGTGAATTCAGGTTGATTGGGACACTTTTGCCATTGAGATGACTGGGGAAAAGTGTCCCAATCAACCTGAATTCACCTACTATGGTACTGAATGGTTACCATGTTCATGTACCATGGTATTTTGAATTACTCCTTTCATATCCATAAGCTGAATTGGGCATGTACCATTCGGGGTTATTATACTAAAACTAAAACCATAAACCGTTTCTTGAAATTAATGCAGCCCTCTGGAGGATCAAGTATTTGGAGAATGGATGGTTGAAATAAAATTAAATATTAAAAAAAAACCTTGCCTAGGCAACATTACTCATTTTAGTTTTACTTGAAATACTAAAATAACAAACTATATAACCTAAAATGAATAAATAAATAAATAATATATGGAAAATATTTTTTAAAAAAACTAATAAAATTGACAAAAACATACATCAAAATTACTAAAATTAGAAAAAAAAAATAGAAATAAAATAAAATCACGTTTAACTTTTATTTATATTCTATGCTGCAACAAAAAACATTCAGACAATAACTAGAAAAAAAGGTTAATATGTGTTTATTTAACAGGAAAAATCATTCTAACATAAAAAAAATAGTGATTCAATTACAAAATAATACTTACAATTCTAAAATATGGAAAAAAAACATTGCAAGATTGTTTTTCATCAATATTCATATACACATTCACAGCAGAAACAATCACTGCGGACTGATCCTGAACAAGTATGAAAGTGCTTTTAGAAACAAAACTGGCTCATTTGTGGAAAAACTCATTAGGAAATACACAAAAGGCCTCAAGAATAAAATAACAAATGTCTTCTCTTCTCTATTTTTGTCCCTTCTTTATGCTTTCCAAAGTATAACTATTTGCTAGTTTTCTGAAGATGCTAAAATGACTATTTTTCCCCCTATTATGTCCATTTATATTTTTATTTTAGATCTTTAATAACTTTTAAATAACCACAAATATTATTCCTTTATCAGCGTAGCGTTGCTTGCACTAATGCTCTGTATTATACTGGTCAGGATTTATGTACTATAATATTGTGTTCTTTTCTTTATATTGAGTACAAGAACACAAAATAAGTCCTATTTCACGGTGTGATCCCGGACAGCACAGCAGCCTCATTGAGAAGATTTCCAGCCTCCTTCCTGTACTTTGGACTCTTTTCTTTCGCTCTTCGTACCTCTCTGAGGTTTTCCTTCAGGTTGTCCACCAGCCTTTTCTGCTCTTGATGTCTGGATTCAGCAGCTTCCA
>VTFQ01000301.1:47500-132500 GCA_036281575.1 Ancherythroculter nigrocauda
ATATCTTAATTTGTGTTCTGAAGATGAACAAAGGTCTTACGGGTGTGGAACGACATGAGCGTGAGTAATAAATGAAAGAATTTTCATTTTTGGGTGAACTAACCCTTTAAAGAAGAGAAAGACTTCTCTGAAGGCATCAAAACTTTTAAATGAATAAACTTCTGTTTCACTGAATATAACAATTACCAATTTGACTTGCACAAATTAAAAACAGAAACAAACAACCGTTCACTTCGAAATATTTCCACATACTTTTCTTTTACTATAATCATATTCTTGCTTAATATTTACTTTCTTCTATGACAAGCTCCACAGTGACCTACTTTACAGTAAGTGTAAAGGCTTGTGTCCTGAACCACTGGAGCGTGAAAACTGATAGAAAAAGATAAATCTACTAGACCGACATACTGAAACAGTTTATATAGTCAATGTTAGACTGTGTGTTCCATATCTAAAACTGTGAAGAAGAAGAACGTCAAAGCTTTTGTCTTGTATAAATCCACCTGATATGACTTGCTCCGAGTTTAAGATTTCATATCTGACCAAATAGGCTACATTTTTTTTTTTTTTTTTTTTTTTTTTTTTTTTAAATCCACTGCAAAATCAAACAAGCCAAATCATAAACCCACTCTTACCTCATCATCACCGCTGGGACAGGAACAACAACATCCCATTTTCAGGACGCAGGAGTTTTCATTCCCATAAAAACACTTAAAATGAAAGTTGTGCGTTCGCAGTGACGTCACGGTCATGTGCTCCACATGACAGACAGGTGCATTAGTTCACCTGCGTAAAACAACGCGTACTGAAATGACAGAAACAAAGCGTGTACATGTATATCGTCTTATTTCTCCTCGTCAGCCTGGTTTTATTTAACTATAATATGTGCTTTTTTCGTGTTATTAATGTTCTATGTTGTTTTGTCAATAGGCTAAAGTACAAAAACAAATCCGTCATAGCAAAAGACAATCTTCCCAAACTCGTTTAACCACCGAGAGATTCTTATAACATGACACGTGCTGCTTTCATTTAAAGTTTAAGCAACAGTTTGAACAGACAAAAAAAAGTGCTTTAATATCAATGCAAAAAAATAATGACATTATATTTATATTTATATTCAGGAGAAGATTTTTAAGAAAATAATACGGTAATAATGTTCAGACTGAGAGCCCATTAGCGAAATAGCAGTTCTCTACAATAGCCGCTAGGGGTCGCCATCGAATCACTTTTAATGCGCTCTGCTTTCTTATAAAATTGTACCATACTTTCTTCAAGTTTATCTTGAATACATTTTGTTGCTTACTTTCTTATTGCATTGAATTATAACTCTGCCTGCTTTTTTCAAAACGTTTTCATGGCTCTGAAATACAAACCAGAGCATATAATAGCCATTTAGGCTAGATATAATCATGAAAACACCCATTCCATCAGAAGGTGAAGTGTGCACTAGACTAGTGAACTTTGCTTGCTTGGTTTGCTTCTTGCCCCAAAGTGCAGCTAGTTTGGATTTGAGACATGCACAGACAAGAAAAGCTGTCTAGGTAGGCAGCTCACTTGACTTTAAAACACATGATGCTGTTTAGTTAGCTCAGTTGGTGTCTCTGCGCTCACGCATCATGCAGCAGCTAGGATTTGTGACACGGCCACTGACTGGTTTGTCTTTGACTTTGCTTGCCAAGTGCTTGAAAACACAAAAGAAAGCATCTAAACAAAGCTTAACCAGCTGTTGGTAATTTGCCTTCTTTATGTGCCGCTACCTGCTGTGAAATGGCGCGCTGCGCGGGTGGGCCGCGCGCACTGTGATTTCCCGCGCGCATTGCGCCGGTACCGTATCATTTCGCTGTCATCCGCGCGCTCGTTTGCTGAGCGCATAAGTGAAGGTTTGCGGAATAAAGCAGTATTGATGGGGGACGTCTCCGGATGCAGGTGTTTGTGCTGACAAACGAGAAAAAGCGCTTCACTAGCTACTAATTGAGCAGAAAACATGGGGAAAAAAGAATGAGACGTGCATTATCTGTGGGCGAAGAGACGCGCATCCAACCAGAGCCATCACACGTCAAACAACAATAGCGCTCAGGATTAGATGAGGCTTAGCTTCCAATGACTTTATAAATCATTTATTTCATTTACAACAGAAAACGTGCTTCATGCACACTCCTACATATGATGAAAGTGACTATATAGAGAAGCAGAAACAAAGCAAAACTTGTGAGCAGCTTCAGCATTTCGGGCATCAAAGCAACAGGGGTTTTCAAACTGGGTCCTGGGAAAGAAATATTATTCATATTAGAATTAGACATCACTTTCTACCCAGACATCATTTTTGCGTTTCTTAAACTACTAGTGAGCCAAAAACTAAAGGGCATTATGAGTATGTTAAAGTCAACATGAAACTGAAGTTTCAGTGGCCTTTTTACCCCCTATTGTGAGGTATATCCAAGTGAAATGGCTTCTTGAACAAGAAAAAATGTAGGGCGGGGCTTGATTTTGTCCATCGGAAATCGATTGGATGTTTTTGTCGATTGCTATTGGTGGATCTCATGTGAGTGACAGGTTGCCCCGCCCTCACGCCGGTGAACATGTCATCAGAGAAGTTATTTTGATTAAAGATTATGAGGAGACATGTTTTTTATTTATTTATTTATTTTTACTCAACATGACTGCGGACACTGCCTACTAGTGGTCTGCATGCACGTCGACGCGGACAGCGACGCAGAAGTATAAATGAAAACAGATGCATAGCCTACGGTGCAGAGGCTCCGGCATAGGTCAGACGCAGAAGTATAAATCAGCCTTAAGAAGCAGAACAGGGCCGAGTGATGGAGCAGAAATGAGGCTGCTGGAGCAATTGCTAAAGAGAGACAAGTGTGACACACGGCTGGAGAGCAGCAGGACCTTTATTATGCCACAGTCGCCGCTTTCGCTTCTGGTCATTCGTATTTGGGGTAACGCAGCGCTGTTTATCATATTAGATACATTTGTGTGTTGAAGTTGTTATAAGTGTGTTCGCTCAGTGGCTACTATGAGTCACTTGTTGCACACTGCAGTAAGCTAGATCAATATTAGGCATGGTAAAACATGGTACTCACGGTAAATCAAGAAAACGAGATTTAAACAATAAGACTAAACGTGTTGAGCTATATGATTAGTTTTTTGACTATAAATGTATCCAAACAGTTGCTCGTCTGTCTAATAAAACACACAATATATTAAAGCGTCTTCGGTGTTTCCATGGTTTCCACAAAACAAAACCTGAAAGCAAGGGTTACGCGGGTATGATGTCATAAGCGACGCAAGGACACGCTCCATGTCCTGGTTAAAACTGCTTATGGATTTAAACATTCTTGGAAACATTTGGGATAATGTAAGTACAAGTCAACAAAACAACTGTTCTAGTGTTTTTTGGATATTTTAATCAAAAGATTTTACACATTGTGCCTTTAAAGGTACAATATGTAATAATTTTGTCCGCTAGAGGTTGCTAGAAGCCTATTCAAAACAAAGGCGTAGCTTGATGACGCCAAGTTTGAGAGCGGAATCTTGGGACATGTGGTCTCCATCTAAGAATAGGAATTGGAGTTGGGAAGAACTCATATTCATGGATGAGATTATTAACATTACTGTAGTATGAAGAAGAGCAGGACCGAGTGTTGTGGGAGCTGAACGAGGCCGCTGGAGCAATTGCGCAACACACGCCTCACAAGCAACGGGACTTTTATTATGCCACAGTCGCTGGCGCCGCTTCTGCTTTTCCGGTCATGAGTATGAGGTAACGCAGCTCTGTTTATCATATTAGATACATTTGAGAGTGTTGAAAATGATGTTATAACGTTACTCTGTGCGTTTGCTTGGCGGCTGCTGTGAGACACTTGTTTGAGACACACTGCAGTAAGATAGATCGATTTTAGAATATCATATTAAATACTGGATGGCTTGTGTTGATAAATGGCATGCAATTCATTTTAAAACGTATTGTATGATGGAGAAAATTATGTATTACTGTTAATAAAAATAAAGCTGCATCTGATTATGCTATGTTAGCTATTTGACAAAATAATGTTTTTCTCTGAGGCATGGTAAAGCATGGTACTCGCAAAAATTCAAGAAAATTAGATTTAAACAGTAAGACTAAACGTGTTGAGCTATATAACAGCAATTAGTTTTCTGTCTATAAATATATCCAAACAGTTGTTCCCTTGTCTATTAAAACGGGTAATATTTTAAAGCGTCTTTGGTTTTTCCATGGTTTCTACAAAATAAAACCGGAAACCGGGTATGGGTAACGCGGGTATGACGTAATTAACAGGCGACTCCTCACACGTCCCGGAGCCTTGGTTAATTTTCTCACGATTTACAAATAGTTGGAAACATTAGTGATATTGTAAGTACTCAAGTGAACAAAATATATAACACTGACCTAGTGGTTTTTGGATATTTTACTGCAAAAATATTACATATTGTACCTTTAAGAACATAGCGCGTGCTCTCCGAAGGCAGCATTGTAGGCTATAGTGAGTGAGATATACTAAAATTTTCATACAATCCTAAGTAGTGTGTATGGCTGCCTGCAGTATACCATGTATATCTAAAGTTATATGCCGAGTTTGATTAAGGTTGGAGCTAAACTCCGCAGGAAAGTCTTGAGAACCCCTAATACCATAATATATTCTGTCAAACCAGTTTTCTGGCTCTGTGGATCGATGTTTTATAGCTGTTATGTAGGCTAATATCTTAAACAGTCCTTTGAAGGTCTGTTTAGCTGCGTTTATAAATGCAATATGCACTTTATAGGTGTAATCATTACCCACGCACGCACTGTGTGAATGATGTGTGTCCGCATGAGGCATTTCCCGCGAAACTGCAAAGCGCCGCATTCTGGACTGTTCCATTCTAATCGCCGGCGCGATCGCGGGGGGATTCGGTAGAGTCAACTCTCACATTAACGTTAAGAACGGAGACTTTTTGTTTTATATACTCTATTACATGTTTATATATGTACGACTTAAAACGTATTCTGTCACTAAATCGAATTCAAAGTGAACTGCTGACGTCTTTAGTGATGGACTCAGCACACAGTCTCCCCTCCGTTTCCTCACAGCCTCCTGTCCGCTCGTGTTGTTTTTTAAACCATTCATTCATTAAAGAGTTTTAATCACACACACTGATAAGCACGAAAAATCACTTTAATTCCTAAAATGATCAAAACCCGCAAAGCGTCATTGAAGGTAAGAGCGAGAAAGATTTTTTACACTTAAAAATGTGCTTCTAATCTTAGTGACAAACAGCGATGATAACAAAAGTTGAGTAACTGCAGTGAACACACAGAGATGCATGCAGAAAGTTAGTAGCAATGATCATCGTTTTAAAGCATATACATAATGCATATTCAGCAAATGTAGTAAAATTTGTGATTTAACTTGTGTTTAATGTAAAATGTAGTGTTTATCTATTGTACTGCACGAGCTGATCACTTGAAAAATGAAGTTCATATTGCTTTTGGTCTACTTTATTTTTAATTTATGTAACGTTATATATTTTGATGCATACTTCCAAGTTAATATAATCATATTAATAATTATAATGATGATAATAATAAAGGCTAAAGATCATATTAATAATAATCAAGTGATTGTTCTTATTTGATGCATTGTTATTATTATTAATTAATAGCTTTCTTTTTCTTCTTTGACATTATTGTTATGCATACTACTACTACTACTAATAATAATAATCATAATAATCATAATAATATATGATTAATTATCATTTAATGCTTGTTCCAGGCGAAGCAGCTGGATGTGACGGATCTGTCCGAGGACAGCAGGGACAGCATCCAATCCAAGGGATCCTGGAAGCCCGTTAGTATCATCTACAGAAATTATGGGGCCCCTGGAACTGATTTGCATTGGGATTTTTGCTTTATTTTATATATTTTTTTAATAATGGTATTAAAAAGTTTGCTGTACTATGATGTCAGACACTTCAAATGAATCAGCTTATCGGATACCTGAACAATTATGGCTGTAACTTGATGAAATCAGTAGCAAATACAGAAGTAGCTGCAAAATATGAATATAATATGGAATGAAATATATCAAATGGTAGAAAACCAAGGAATTTCAAATATATGTACTTTGGTTCTATTCTCACCCCGGTGATCTTATTTTTCCACGATTTGATTGTACAAATGGTCTTGGGAATTGAGTTGTTGTGATTCACACAAGCAGAACACAATAAAACGCTGCCGGTCCCAAGACACCCTCCATCTGTCGTGAGGAAACCCGAGGGTTCCTTTACCACCTACAAACAATGCAGGTCCAATAATGCAAAAGTCACATCAGGTCTGATTAATAAGCTTTCTGCATTTGTATTAGAAATAATAAATATACTAGAGAAAATGCAAGACTGTGGCAGGTCTCCTTCATGCTGTTTATCTCTTGTGATTTGGCAGCTGCAGCAAAACAGCGCTATTAATAATTGAGTTGGTTTTCGCACAATCCAGGAATAATAATGTGTTCTGTCACTCTCACGTCGCAGGATGTTTGCTTCAGGTCCAAAAACATCTCAGATGAGCTGGCGCAGGCCTTCATGGACACAGACAGCGAGGGGGAATTCCAGGGTTTCTCCAGGGAAGAGTGCGATTGGAGAAAACCGATGGTAATCCCATTAACTTGGAATATTTGCTTCAAAACAAAACATTAGATATAATCATAACAAAATCATTTCACATGCAGAGTGAGGGGTCTGATGAAGACAGTGACGACAACGGCTTTTATTCTGATGGGGAGGAACCAGCGTCTAAAAAGAAGCGCAGCTCTGGACTGTGCGTCGCATTCAAGTTTCCTGCCAAAAAAGCCCCGCCCCTAAACGGAACACGGCCAAAAAAGGCAACAAAGAGGCCACGCCCACAGCTCCACCCATCAGCAGCAAGCCCGCAAGAGGAAACAGGAAGCGGCGTGAACCGGAACCATCAAAAGAGCTTGTTTTATGTGAGAGTAAATGTGCTGAGAGCCAATCAAAACCCTCTGATCACATGACCAATGTGGAGAGTCTACTGACAGACGAAGAGATGCAGATACTGAGCAAAAGGGCCAAAAACATTCAGGAAAATAAAGCAATGGTATTATTTTAATTTATTTTGTTTTAAAATAATATATTTTTTTTTACTACATTTTATTAATTCAAAATGGTTTCATATATATTTGTAACAATGTTTAATATAATATTTTCTTTTGAAATTAATTTTGCTTTAAAAATTAGAATATTTTTAAATATATTAATTCAAAACAGTATTTTCATATATATGTTTATCATATTTTAAAATATTACATTAATTCATAATAGTATTATCATATAGTTGCAACTTGTTTAATCATTTTAATAAAATATTGGTATAATTTTATTCTTTTTATATACATTTTTTTGTAATATCTTAAAAACAATCTTTTCTTGCAGCTTGCAAAACTTTTCGCAGACTTGAGTTCTTTGCCTGAACTTCCTTCTAAACGACACCTACAGTAAGAGCCCACGATCACCTGCAGCAAACACCTACAGAGAGCTCAGACCTCACAGAATATACTAGAAAATGCTTTACAATGACTTTCTCTCTTCCAGTGCAATTACAAAATGTATGTTGTTGTTGTTTTAATGATTGTTTTTCTTTGCCCTAAATAGAAAAAAAAGAAGCCATCCACCCCAAAACGTCGTTTTTCAGAGGTTCAGAGCGAGAGGCGGAACCCGGGCCGCAAGGCCAGACCCCCTGAGCATTTTGGGATAGAGACGGAGGACAAACCGGTCCCTCAGAAGAGACAGAGCGGCCAAATCGACATCAAGCGCCTGATGGAGGCAAGAAACAGACACCAATCACTGAACTGATTTCATCAAAGTCATTTAAATGTAGTGAGAGTGTAGCACCATGACAATCATAACAACAATCGGAACAAACTTGCATAATGCCAGCCTATTGTCTTCATTGGCTGCCGGCAAACAAAGTCAACTTTGCCCTGCGCTCAATCACTATAGTTTTAGCTGAGACTGGGAGAGTTTGGTTCGTGTTGTTGACATGTTGAGAAGACGCAGTTTTCTGCACAAATCAAATCCAGTTTGATGCACTTCAAAAAGATGGAATTGATACGGTAAAACTGATGCCATAGTTACTGTTCGAATCAGTAGCTGCTTTTCCACTGTGGGGCCAGTGCGAGCCAGGGCTTTCAATGGGCTGGGCTGAAATTATGATTTGTCTGATTTCTTCAAGCGGTCCTATATACCATGTTTATTAAAGGTGCTAAAGAGGATGTTTTGTTTTATACATTTTTGAAATATTGCTTGAAACTGTCTTTACTAACTGATAAAAGACTATTTATTAGGTGCACTGAAAGGAATAATATTAATATACATCATCTGTGCACGAGGTAGGGCCTTAAAAACATCAGCCAATCACGTAAACGATTGGCCCTCTGGCTTGTCAATCACTGCCGTGACATTCCTTGTGAGAGACGAGCGCGGCTGCGCGCTCCAGTAACTTTCCACACTCCTCAGGCGCCGCATACAATGTTTTTGTCAGGAGACAGGAGTAACAACTGCAGATTATGAGTTACCTGCGGTGAGTCCGACATAATGAATCCACTAACACGACACAGCGAATGCCGGTGGTAAACACTCGTGTTCAGATACTCGTGCACGAGTTTTGGGAGGCTTTCCCTTGAACTGAGCTGTGAAGGAGGGGGGGTTGTTCTTACGCATACGCTCATTTCAAAAACTCAGTAACAGTCTTTGGTTTCTCAGTTGACGAAAAGATCCTCTTTAGCACCTTTAAAGAAATGGTTAGCGCATATTGTCTTTTGCATCACATATAAACATTTCTGCCTTATACGTTGTTTAGAATCAACATCGGATCACAAACAGAAGACTGAAAGTGAGTTTTGAGCGAAAATGTTTTTAAGTCATTATTGCTGGTGTTAGCTGGTAACCTATATGAATTCATCCGTGGCGTTGCCGTCTCCAGACTCAGATAAACTCCGCCTCTGTTCACGGCCACTCCCTCTAGCCCGAGCTGGCCTGCTTTGGACCAAGGTATTCAGAGGGCCAAAAACCCTAGCCATTGGCCCAGAGGAAGCCCCGACGAGGCACAATCAAGCCCTGGAAGTGACAGTGGACACATGACTGGCCCTGGCACGCATTAGCACGCCCACTTTTGGCCCGACAGTGGAAACGCAGCTACTGTGTATCAAGTGCTGGGGAAGATTGATTTCTGACACGTGCTGTAAGCTGTCGGCCAATCACAACAGACTGGGTCATCGGAGCCTAGAGCAGGCTCTCAGAAAGGAGGGATTTAGAAACAACGGATCGTTTATTGAATCTTTTCAGACACTGAGAGAAAAGAGCTGATGCTGCAATGTATATTATGAGAAAATTAACCTGTTTTTGACCTTGGATGCATGTAAACCTGTTGCAGGAGACAATTATGAACATTTTACAAACCAAAATAGGGGAAATTTAAAATAAATTATTACTATTTTTTTTTTTATCTATTATGTAGTATATATTTTTTTTATTAAGATAAAACATTAAATTGTGTATTTTGTAATATATGAATTGTATCTCCCCCCCGTGCAGTTTTGTTTATTAATCTCATGCTGGTTTGGTTTTTCACGTAGGTGAAGGAGGGTCTCGGAGACGTGCGGCCCAAGCAGAGGAAGCGGCGCTCTCGTGAGTCCATCCGTATGCCGGAGGACATCACCGAAGAAGAGCTGGAGAACGTCGCCGATCGCGCCAAAGACAAGATCCTTGATAAGGAAAATGTGAGCGGTGCATCACTGTTGTGTTGTTCCTATGCATGTTTGTTTATGATGCAGTAACATGACCCGTGCGCTCTCAGGGCAGCACATGTCACCAGTGTCGTCAGAAGACCCTCGACACCAAGACAGAATGCAGGGGGATGTACTGCCAGGGGGTCAAAGGTCAGTTCTGCGGCCCCTGCTTACGCAACCGCTATGGAGAAGACGTCCGCACGGCACTGCTGGATCCTGTGAGTCCTTTGAATCAGTGTTATTGTTGACTGAAATTATTGCAAACAACACTAACATGTTTTATGCATGCATTTTCTGTATAAAATGTAAAATTCTAGATAATACTCTTGGAAAAAGATAGTAAAACTTTGTGATAATTAACCATTTGGAAACATTTAAACAAACTGCATTATGAAACTGGAAGTTTTCTGCGAGTGTCCCAGCAGTCTCATGGTGTCTCTTGTGTTTCCTGCAGACGTGGGAGTGTCCCATCTGTCGAGGAGTGTGTAACTGCAGTCTGTGCAGGAAGCGTGACGGACGCTGTGCCACCGGCGCTCTCACCAGACTGGCCAAATTCTACGGACACGACAATGTCAAGGAGTACTTGGAGAGGTTAGTTTTTCCCTAGGGATTCACAAACTTTTTACATGTATACTGAGGTGAAAATCAAGTTTTTAATGTTGTTTATATGTCTGTGTGGTGTTTTTAATATGCTTTAAGACAAACCATGTGCAAATTCATATGTCAACACCATTGCTGAGGATTTTCTCCTTAAAACTGCAGTGAAAAAATGACAGTCTCAAAAACACGCTTTGAAACCGCCCCCGTTTCCTGCCATCACAAACATGTAACCAATCCCGTCCTATCGTAATTTCTAAGGATACTGATTGTTCGAAGGCAGCTGCCAGAGATGGTGAACAGGAACATGGTTTGTGTAACATTAACAACACATTATCAGCTGTTTGATAACATAATCAAGCAAAATGCTAATCATTTCACTTATCGTTATGTGTCGACGCTGTAGAGAGCGACACGTAAAACGCTTTACCATTCTGATACGTGGACTTGTATTTTCACTTGCCGTTTACTACAGTTCGTGACTGGATCAGGTAGTCAGAGATGATGTGAGTGGAGGCGGGGACTCATTTGCATATTCATGCTTCCTATGCATATTAAATGAAGTAAGGGTGTAGAGTTACATGCAAGCTATTTTAAAGCATGAAGAAATTATTTTCACAGAGAAAAAAATTATTAAAATATGTGATTGTGATTATCAAAGAAGAGTTTTAAGGGATAAAGTTAATGCCTGCAGGGGGACTTTAAGATAATATTTCAACAATTTAACAACACTTTTGTATGTTCACGGTTCTCTGATGTTGATTAAAGGTCACATGACATGCAGTTAAACAATATTTCATCTTTTTTTTTTTTTTGTAATTTTTTTTTATTATTAAATAGATCTGTATTATACATTTTAGATATTTGACATTTTTCTGAATTATTAGCTTTTCAATGTACAAACCATGCTCATGACCCTCATAATAATTAATAAAAAATCATAAAATCAACTGCCATCCTACATTTTTTTTAAATCTGTTTTAAGATTTATTTATACATTTTATTTATATTTTATATTTTCCTTATGTAAATGATTATTAGCTTTTCATCAATTCACAAACCACTCTAATAAATATTTGAGATATTTTACACTTTTCTGATGTAATTATTGGCTTTTTATCAACTTGCAAACCATGATAATATAAATATAAAATATATATAAAATAATAATTAGGTTTTTTTGCAGTTCCACTTGCAGTTCCCTCATTAACCCCAGTTTGGGAAAGTCTGATTTTTGTAAAAAGTCTCTTTTCACCATGTAGTTAATTCCTGATAGATAAAATAAAGTGCCGTCATACATTTGTTTTTCCTCATTGAATATCCTGTTTCACTCTGAGACCTGTCACATTGCAGAAGTCAAATGTGAATGCAGTTTCATTCTGATGATTTCCTCTATAAATGCAGACACATCAGCATGAGTCTGTCGGCGTGTGTCGCGATAGCAGAGACAGACAGCTGCTGGACTTCAGTCTGAAGGATTTTAATGTCGCTCTGTATTTTTGTTTCAAGTCTACAGAAGGATGTCGAGTGAAGCCGGATCGTGTGAAGGAGACGCACCTGTGTGGAATCAAACTGAATCTGCTCCACATGTTTTACTCCTGACACTTTTAAAGTTTAGCGTGGAAACACTGACGATTTAACACCGTGTTCAGCACGGATATGCAAATCAGTAGTTTCTCTTATACTGAGTTTTTACTGATTTTATTTTTGTTTTTATGAGTCATACTGTACTGTTCTCTTGCATATTAAACAGAGATATCATGAAAGTGTGTAACAGATTACAGAACCTTCTCTTATTTGCACAATTTGTGTTTTTCTCTCTCTGAAAACTTTTTGGAAATTAGAGTTTTAATAAAGGTCCTTTTATTTCACATTTTACATGGTCTTTTTATGTTGTGAAATTAAGTATTTCAGTTTTTAAAATATTCATGATGTTTAAAGGGTTAGTTGACCCAAAAATGAAAATAATCTCTCTCAAGATCCATTAATGTACTAAAAACATATTTAAATCAGTTCATGTGAGTACAGTGGTTCAATATTAATATTGATGAGAATATTTTTGGTGCGCCAAAAAATAACGACTTATTTAGTGATGGCCGATTTCAAAACACTGCTTCAGGAAGCTTCGGAGCATAATGAATCAGTGTATCGAATCATGATTCGGATTGCATGTCAAACCACCAAACTGCTGAAATCACGTGACTTTGGCGCTTTGAACCGCTGATTCGACACGCTGATTCATAACGCTCCGAAGCTTCCTGAAGCAGTGTTTTAAAATCGGCCATCACTAAATAAGTCGTTATTTTGTTTTTTTGGTGCACCAAAAATATTCTCATCAATATTAATATTGAACCACTGTACTCACATGAACTGATTTAAATATGTTTTAGTACAATAATGGATCTTGAGAGAGGAAATGTCATTGCTGTCAATGCAGGCCTCACTGAGTCATTGGATTTCATCTAAAATATCTTAATTTGTGTTCTGAAGATTAATGAAGGTCTTACGGGTGTGGAACAGCATGAGGGTGAGTAATAAATGACACAATTTTCATTTTTGGGTGAACTAACCCTTTAATGATCTGTTTAAACCTATTTTGTTAAAATGTTTGGCAAAAACTATTGGTTTATTTTTTTTTTTTTCCTGTCTGTCTTTCTCTCTGGTTTAGTTTGAGTGTTTATGAATGGAGTAAAGCATATTATAAATGGTATCCAAAGTCTTTCTTTCTGTCGTTAAATATCATAAACATTATTTGCCTAAAATTGACAAGGACAAATTACATTAAGTGCAGGTACAACAGATGAAGTCTTTGGCTTTTCAGTACAGCCATCTAAAATTAGTGCTGTGCTGCAAAATCAGATAAATATATATGAAATATAATACAAAATATTAGATATTTTAAAATAAAGATTAGATACATAGTTTTTTTGCAAACCCGTCTCTATGCTGAGAGTCATGAATTCCCAACCAGAGAATCTATGAATCTCATTATGTTTATCCTACAGTATGAAATATTAACATAAAACTGGTGAGACATGTCACATGAACAGTTTTTGTAGAGAGACAGGTGCTGGGTTACTGTCTCGATGCAGACTGAATGAGTGACACACACACACACACACACACACACACACACACACACACATACTGGTTTTTGTGGTTTACAAGGACTTTGATGCTCAAACCAGTAGGATTGTGGTTTAGGGGGACACACCTTTCCCGATGCCCTACAGTGATGATAAAACTATCAAAAATTTTGTTTTGATCTGCAGATCACAAATCTGGCTTTAAAGTTTCTTTACACACAACAGAACGGAAAATATGACAACCTGATATATCAGTGGTATACAAGGACATTCCCGCCCATCCAAAAATGTTCCCGCCTATGACATAATTGTGATTTTTGGGTACAACCTGATTTATGAGGACACCTATTGTACAATACACAAAACATGTCATTTCTCTGGATTACAGGGACCAGTGTGTTTTACAGGTACATGACCACACACAACACACAAACCTGACGATATGGTGTATTACTAAGACTGAGGTGATTAATGAGTACCGGTTCCTCAATACAATACACACCTGACACACTCCAACATTACAGGGACCAGTGTGTTTAATGGAACATGACCACACACAACACACAAACCTGAAGATATGGTGTATTAGCAAGACTGAGGTGATTAATGAGTACCTGATCTTAAACACAATACACACCTGACACACTCCAACATTACAGGGACCAGTGTGTTTAATGGAACATGACCACACACAACACACAAACCTGACGATATGGTGTATTACTAAGACTGAGGTGATTAATGAGTACCTGATCTTAAACACAATACACACCTGACACACTCCAACATTACAGGGACCAGTGTGTATTAGAAGTACTTTAATTATGACTTAAAATAACAACATAAACATCGTGTTTTTCCGGTTTTAACCATGTAATACCATCATGGAATGGCATTTTAAGGGGAAAATGAAATCCACAACTAAAAAACTAGGTCAATAACACATGGACAACTGTGTAATCTGTGTAATCAGAAAGCATCATTACTGTTTTGACATATTGAAATGGCAACCATTCAAAACTTTGAAAAAATGTGAACAGAAATGTTGAGTCAAGTCACCTTTATTTATAAAGCGCTTTTTAAACTACATATTGTTTCAAAGCAGCCCTCATAACAGGAACATTGTTCAACAAAGATTGTTTGGGCTGTACAGCAGCTCTAGAAGAGTATCGTGTCATTGTTCAGCCAGAGTCAGTTCAGTGTTGATTCAATTACGTTGTAAAACTCATCAGTTATTAATTTAGTTCACTTCATCTATACAGCAGCAGCAGCTCTGGAGACAACAGTCATGTCATCGTCCAGCTCAGTTCAGTTCTCATACAATAGTGTCAATGCAGTCAGATCAATAATAATGTTGAATATTAAGTTGTCATGTTTTTGTGACAAACTACTGCTTTAAAGAACAGTTAAACTTTAGAGATTTACAGAGTGAAGTCTTAGTATATTCATGCTCTAGAATGAAACTAACATAACCAACAACTAAAATAATAATCCTTATACAACAGCATCAAATGAGACACAATGCAACATCACTTATTTTGTGCTTTTCTTTTCAAGCTAATTCCTTGATTTCTTACAAAATCTCTTGTGTTTTGTCCACAATTTTCCTTTGGTCATATGTGCCTTAAAATGATCAATTACAGCTGTAACTTCAGCAATCAGCATCTGACCAGCAAACCTTTTGTCCTTTCCGTCTTGTCCTTTTCCTTTCCGTTTTTTAATTTCTGCCGAACTCTCATTCTCTGTACAGATACATACTTTATTAAGCTCCCACTCTATCAAAGCTCATGTACTTACAATGATGGTTGTACTCTAATTTAAACCTCAGGTACCTTGACAAACTCAGCAGTTTTCCAAATGGGCATCTTCTGAACATCTGCAAGAAATCAGTTACATACTGATCAGGAAACTAAGATTTAACTCTCAAATACCTAGAACTTAAAACTGGTTATACACCTGATATCTAAAAATAAAATTTCAAGTGACACAAAATATTATTCTGGAGATTAAATGTTATTAGCCTGTTAAAGGGATAGTTCACCCCAAAATGAAAATGTGATGTTTATCTGCTTACCCCCAGTGCATCCAAGATGTAGGTGACTTTGTTTCTTCAGTCGAACACAAATGATGATTTTTAACTCCAACCGTTGCCGTCTGACAGCTGTATAATGGGTGTCAATGGAAACACAATTTATAAGAGTCAAAACATATACATAGACAAATTCAAATGAAACCCTGTGGCTCGTGACGGCACATTTATGTCCTAAGACACGAAAAGATCGGTTTGTGCGAGAAAACGAACAGTATTTATATCATTTTTTACCTCTAATACACCAGTGAGGTCTGATCGCGGTCTAACAGCGGAAGTAATGTCTGGCACTCATTGAAGTATATGCTCGAGACATCACTGCTGTTGTCAGAGCGCGATCAGACCTCACTAACCGAGTGCTGAACGCAGTTGGACATGGTGTAGTAAAAAATTATATAAATACTGTTCGGTTTCTCACACAAACCGATAGTTTCGTGTCTTAGGACATCAATGTGTCGTCACGAGCCGCAGGGTTTAATATGGATTTATCTGTGCATGTGTTTTGACTCTTATAAATTGTGTTTCCATTGACACCCATTATACAGCTGTCAGACAGCAATGGTTGGAGTTAAAAATCATCATTTGTGTTCGACTGAAGAAACAAAGTCACCTACATCTTGGATGCCCTGGGGGTAAGCAGATAAACATCAAATTTTCATTTTTGGGTGAACTATCCCTTTAAACATCTCCAAGTGTTTTACCAACACAAAAATGATAAACTCATTTGTATCAACCAGATTTACAATGTTGGTGCAACCCTGATTCCAATAATATTCTTATAGAAAAGTTGCACTATATAAGTGCAAAAAATCTCTGTATATAATAACTGATTATTGCTCATTAATTATTACAATTAATGGCAAAAGGAATGTTTGGAAATATAAATTGATATTTCCTACTGACACACTACAGCAATAGATATAAATAACTGGCTTAAAACCATTTTTCTTTCGTGAAAATACAAATGTTAAGTTGAACTATAAATATATAATTGTATCTATGCATTGTATTTATGGCAATAATCTAAAATAATAATGGGTTAAAATAATAATAAACATAAACCTGTTATTTAACACATACCAGCATTACTGGAGACGCCTGCGCAGCTCCAGCAGGAACAACATCCTCAGAAACGCTTTCATCAGGATCACTGGCATTAGGATCCATCATACTGATCTCATCTTGAAGAAAAACAGAATTTTAAAACACAAGAACATCTTCAGTTTAACCTGTTTTCAAAAGTAATTTATGAAACTTTATGCTGTTTAATAATAAATAAAAATAAAAATAATAATAATAACTAATACTTTTAGATGACTATTATTAGAATTATTGTCAAGACAGAAATATACTACTACTGTAAATGAAAAACTATTTTACAATACGACATTACAATACTTCTGTCTTCATTTCTTCGCTTAAGCTGTTTCAGTGAAAACAGGTTTATAAATGCATCTTATTACAAATCAGGTGAAATACTTGAAACAACTGGCCACACAAATTTTGTAAATAATGCGAATGTGAAATGTGTAACTGGTGCTCGTTGCGTTCCCAAATGCATGTTAAACTGCTGAGATAGAGTTCACTACATTCATTCCCTGTGAACTGAGACGTGGAAAACACCGAATCACAAGATGATCGAGTGAACAAAGTGTGATCTCCAAATTATCAGCTTTTGCAATTTGATAAGGGCACAAAGCCACATCGTGCTGTTGATTTTAGTTTGTTTGAAATGCTTTGCCAAAGCAATGAAACAAAACACAAAGACCAAAATTTATCTTATTATGAGGTAGTGCTGGGCGGTATACGGGTTCATACCGAATACCGGTATTTATTTTTGTTATGATATGAATTTTGATGATACCGCAATACCTGTATGTGTCGCTTAACCAATGTTCAGAATGTGGCGCAGCCCGTCACTGTTTGAGAGCGTCCCGTTTCACTGTTGCACTGTAGTGAGAGAGCACAGCTGAGATCGCATCACAGTAAGTCCGAAATCACCCCCTAAATCCTCATTCACTATTCCCTACGTTATCCACTTATATTATTCACTTGAAAGAATGAATGAAAACGAGTGAGTGAATTCGGACAGCCGTTGTGTGTGCATCGGCTGTACACTCATTGTGGTGCATTGTGGGATTGAATGAGTGCACTCAATAATGTCCACTATGGTTTCGGACGCCACTACAAATGGCTGTCGCCTCAAATAATGCCCTATTTGAGGTTATAGGGGGCGATTTCGGATTCAGTCCTTGATTACAGCTGAGAATTCAACCAGCAAGCGAGATAGAGCGGTTTCTGCGCTGATCTCCGTGATGAGATTAACAACTTTCTCCACATGGATCATATTATATAGACCGGAGCGAGCATGTTTACGTTTATGGACCTATTTCATATACTCTAATACTCTAAACATGAGCCAGCAGCGTGTATGCACACATATTTCATCACGTCTTCTTCAAATGAAATGTAACGTTATGCAAAGGACACTGAACTGTACGTCTGATCACGACCGCGATGACACGATGGATTATTCTGCTACACAGAAGACGATGTGAGTTAATAAATAGACTGACAATTCAAAGAAGAATGGTCAAAAATTTAACTGCTTTATTTAACTGCTTTCTGTGTTAAACTTACGTGTGTCATTTGTTCAGAGACTGTAGTGCTCTTAAATGTACTGAAAATATCCTTAGACAGTTTAAATGTTCTTCCGCGTTTCTCCCTATTTTTGGCAGTTTGTTGTTATATAGCGTTAGATTTTTAAAATGCTTAAAGTGCCCTCAACTCTTTTTTTTTTCTATCTCCATGGTCATATTTTAATATTCATGTGTCTGTAATGAATGTGTTGCAGGTCTGTGTTTTATTGGTTGTTGTCTCCCCACAGCATCATTTTGTGGGGTTTTGTAAACCTGTATTAACTCTAATGTAGAATTTTTCTACAATATTCACTCATCCTGACAGTAAAACAGGGCATTCTAGTCAATCTACTGCAGTATTTACTCTCTCAATCAGTAGAAAATGTGGTTAACGCCCAGTCATATATATATATATATATATATTATATATATACACACACACACCGTCATATACTGTGAAACCGATATAATTTTGAAAAATACTGTGATATAAATTTTTGGTCATACCGCCCAGCACTATTATGAGGCATATAAAAATATTTTCAGCTCATTTGGTTCAAACGTTTTTTTTAAACCTGTTTACACCTGGTCACTTCATGCATTTTCTCTGAATGGATTGCTATGCAATAATGAAAAGACCAGGTGTAAATGCCCTCCAAAACGCATTCGAGACAGATTTAAATCCGATCGCTCAAATCACTTTGGACGTTGTCTAAAACAATATATACATTTATACAATAATACATTTTACTCCTCCCAAAAATACTAAATAATAAACATGTGAGAATGTGTTATAGGCATGTTATAGAAAGATATGACAGCATTACTGCAGCATGCATTGGCGCAGATGAACAGATGAGTATCTCTTCAGTAAGCTGACGTGCAAAATACCTCAAATGAAACTTAAAAAGTCGAAAACGCTCAACACACAATCATCTTCATTAAAAGATGTGAGAATAAATGATTTGACCAGTGCTGATGCTGCTCATGATCAATAAAATGGAGCTCATAGCGGTAGCTTTTAATGATGTGAATACTGTTAAATCTGCGTATAGCGCGGGAATTGAAGACAGATCGCTGTAGCGCCTCCGCTCAAGCGGCTCGTGAATCGATCATCTCTTCCTACTAGTTCATTTATAGCATCAAATAAACATGAATGAACAACAGAAGGAATGTTGTTTAAAACACAGAAAGACATCAGTACACCATTTTTCAAGTTCAAGTCCACCGAGGTTAATCTTAAACTCCTGACTGCTTTGTCGGACAAAATGGTGGATTTAGCGTTATAATTGGTTAGATTGTTTGTCAATCAAACTCCTGGCGAAGGGTCAATTAAACTAGTATACGTTCAGCTAATTGTCAGCCTCTTACATGTCTGCATCTCGAGAGATTGCAGAATTCAAGTGTCAAATGATGTTTTATAAACAAAGTTTGGGAGGAGCACATTCAAGCGGTCTAATTGGCTCGAGAGGAGGTATATATACACTGACTAGAGCCGATCTCACCTATAGTTTCCTCGACCGTTTTCTGCATCCCGTCGCCACCCCGTTCCTCACTCTCAGTGGAGATATGAGGAAGTACTATGGATTTGGGCTAAATTTTCAAACTCTGATCCCTCGACCGCCTTGAACAGGACACCAAATACACTTATTACACTTGGTTTTTTACTCTATTCAATTATTTGTAAGTGTGAATTTGTGAAAACAACTGCTACAGGTAATTGGACTTTATTTATTTATTTATTATAGATTTTTGGCATTTTTTCATAAATTCAAATCTATAAATCCAAATATTTATTACATGTATGAAGAAAAGGTTCAGCACCCAAGGCTCTATCGCTATTGTCTCAATAGTGTTCAGTGTCTTTGGGCGGATTGGCATCAACGGCCATTAGGATTGTTTGTGATTTGGTCTTAGTGATTTAGGAGTCCTCTTGACTACTCCTAAGTTTTTACAGATTTGGGAGCTAGTTTTAGCACTAAAATATTTTGTGAAATACTCTTAAGAGCAAAAATTAGGACTGACACGCCGATTATAGAGTTTCTCATAAATCGGCATGTCAGGAGCTACTTTTAGCCTTAAGATGTTTTGTGAATATGGCCCCTGATTCTGTACAGACACATTTATGTGGCCAATTGTAAATGAAATTGTTTGAACAAATCAGTAAAAAACACATGAAATGACCAGGTGTTAACAGGCCCAAAGATTATGTGAAAAAGTTCTCACTAGACTAGCATTTTCTAAAATGATGCAATGCTCTTTTTATTACCTTCTCCGTCTAACACCATCTTGATTGTCCATTGATAACTGGTCCTTCTCAGGGCTCACCTGAAAGCAAGGTAAAGAAAGAAAAATAAACATTCTACTACAGACAAAGGATTCAGAGACTATCCAAATGAAGCAGTACAGATACTTAACACTGATTAACACTGATTGATCACTGTCAACTGAAAACATACAATGAAAACTATTTTACATTACAGGGTTTTTCCTGGGTCAGAAATGCTCTTTGGTGGTGGTGGATGAAAACTGTATCCACAGTACAAAATACTGTACCCATGTGAACTGTGAGCACAGTACTGTCAGTAAATCCACAATAAATGCGAATAAAAAGTTTGGAATTTAACATATCCTATTCATTCACAAATTAAATAATTAATTCTGTCTGGACAGATGACAAAAGAAAGAGCTTAGAACAATTTTATATTTAAATATCTGTACATTTAAAAGTAAAAAGTCACTGAGTGGCCAGTTTGAACAAATGAACAAAGTAATAAATTACATTGCAAAAGTGGGAGGTCTATTATTTTTTACATTTACACTCCAATACTTAATAAAAAGATAATTTGACACACAGCATCAAGATTATTTTGATCCACCCATTGCTATGGTTATCAGCATCAATTGGATTTTATCGCACATATAAATACATTTGTCAATCCAGAAACTATGCAATGTGTAGTTAGCAGCATAAACAAATGTGTTATATAGGCCTACAGAAAGCAAAGATCGCTGCCATATTAGCCACTGAAGCTATCAATTACAACACGAGAAACACAAAGCTGCACTTCTGCAGAAACGTCTGTTATAATAAATGAAGTTGTGTGTGTGTGTCTGTCTACGTTGTGCATCTTTTATTGGCATTGTGTCAATACTTTGTTGGTTATAATGAAAGGATTCAACATGCAGCACTCGCGCTAAGCAAAAACTCATACAGACTAACAAACGCATCCGATTGGCTATTGTGTTCACATGCTCAACACAAATGTCTTCAGGTATGATGGTACATTTTAAACCACTCAGTATTAATAGTGATCAAACTAATGCGTTATAGTAGTGACCTACACATTTAAAACAGTGACATAAGTTAACGTTAGAATCATGCATATAGTTAAAACTCTATAAATATACTGCCATAACCAATCAGGGATTCATGATATATCAGCCACCATATCTTACTGGCCGATAAATGCTCATTTTAATGTTATCATTCTCAGTCCGAACTAGGCCGATATTTTAACACTGATAAATAATGGATTATATGATGTGCGTTGTTCTCCATGATAGTATTGAACTGCTTGAAGGAAGATACAGTTACGGTGAATCACAAATCTGTGAAATCAGAGCGTTGTTACACGAAGAGCGCATCTGCGGAGTTACACCTTTATGACTAGCACAGTCAGTTTGCTTGTGCATTCGCAGTCTTTTGTGGAATTATAAGTTGTATTTTTTTATTTTGTGTATATATATCTGATTAAACTCATATAGGATGCATTTGGTTGAGTTAATGAACGCTCAGTAAAGCGCTTCATTGTAGGCCTACCGGTGATCATCTCAAACAGCAATGGATAACATTAATAACTATGGCTGGGACTGTCATATATACATAACATTATAATGAGAACACGACTGTAATAAAACGCTGTGAATTATTTTGGATTAGTTGCCGTTTTTTAGTGTGTTGTTGTGGGGAGCGTATCCAGAACAGGAGTTCACACTTTGTGACTTAATTCATGTACATCTGTGCATGATTTTGTGCAGGTATAAGTTGTAATTTTTTTGTATAAATATCTACTTTATCATATATAAGTTGCACCCCGTTGAGCTAAAACCATCTAACAAAGCGCTTTGGTTTATGGGTGTTCATTCAGCTCTTCAGGTTCATGCTAAGACAGTGTTATTTGAAACAGTAATGCTAAAGATGTTTAATAAAGATGTTTATATACACTTTTTATTTTCAAAAACATTACAACTTGTATTGTTCTTATTATTTTCATCAACAATATGGTTTGAGTAAAATCATTTCCCAACAGGCTTTCATTTTATTCGTCCATAGCCACATGTATTGTGTTTCTTTTTATGTAGCCTAAGTAATGTTGACCAATAACTTGTTTGCATTTCTATTTAATTTTATTTATTATTATTAGTAGTAGTAGTAGTGAGGCAATATATATATTTTTTGCAACTTTACAATAAGGTCTCATTTGTTATTGTATTAACTAACATGAATCAACTGAGCAAAACCCTTGTAAATGTGAGTTAATAATGCACTGTGAACTAACATGAACACGCATATTTTAGGTTAACAGATACAACACTGGATCCTAAAATGTCTTGGGAAATGTTGAGATTAACCTTAGCTAAGATTAATAAAACTTCTACAGGATTTGTTCATTCATTGTTAGCTCATGTTAACTAATACTAACAATAAACTTTACTGTAAAGTGTTGACACTTTTTTTAAATAAAGAAAATTGGCCATATGAATGTACACTACCGTTCAAAAGTTTGGGGTCAGTAAGATTTTTTTAATGTTTTAAAAGAAGTATCTTCTGCTCACCTAGCCTGCATTTATTTGATTAAAAATACAAACAAAACAGTAATATTGTGAAATATTATTCCAAATTAAAACAGCTGTTTTCTTTGTCAGTATACAGTAAAGTGTAATTTATTCCTGTGATCAAAGCTGAATTTTCAGCATCATTACTTCAGTCTTCAGTGTCACATGTTCCTTCAGAAATCAATCTAATATGATGATTTGCTGCTCAAGAAACATTTATGATTATTATCAATGTTGAAAACATTTATTTACATTTTTATTTAATGATGCTATGATGAATAGAAAGTTCAAAAGAACAGCATTTGTCTGAAATCTAAATCTTTTGTAACATTAAACACTACCGTTCAAAAGTTTGGGGTCAGTAAGAATTTTAATTTTATTTTTGGGGGATAGAAATAAAATTAATCAATACTTTTATTCATCAAGGATGAGTTAAACTGATCAAAAGTGGCAGTAAAGACAATTATAATGTTAGAAAATATTCTATTTTAAATAAATGCTGTTCTTTTGAACTTTCTATTCATCAAAGAATTTTGAAAAAAAAAAATTGTACACAACTGTTTTCAACATTGATAATAATAATAAATGTTTCTTGAGCATCACATCATCATATTAGATTGATTTCTGAAGGATCATGTGACACTGAAGACTGGAGTAATGATGCTGAAAATTCAGCTTTGATCACAGGAATAAATTACACTTTACTGTATACTGACAAAGAAAACAGCTGTTTTAAATTGGAATAATATTTCACAATATTACTGTTTTTGTTTGTATTTCTAATCAAATAAATGCAGGCTTGGTGAGCAGAAGATACTTCTTTTAAAACATTAAAAATTCTTACTGACCCCAAACTTTTGAACGGTAGTGTCAAAATAATTGTAAAAGTAAAGGAATCTTATACTGGTTCAAACTAGACTGCTGTACTGTATATGTTTGATTTATGCTGAAGTGTTTGGGACACTGTCTATTGTTTTTGTAATCAGGCTCTCAAAGTATATTAGAATTTGGATTTAGATTTATCTGCACATGCCTAATTTGATTTCCAAAAAGAAAAACAATACCTTCTGTACATCTCTGACTTCTGACTGGGACAGACTGTTCATTTTGAGAGCAGAGGGTCCAACCTCACTGAGAGTCTGCAAACATCAAATTAGACATAAACACTGGTCTGAATATGTTAACAGCTTAGATCTCACAAGTGTCTCTGCTACATTTGCTCATTCTCTTACAGCACAACTCTCACTTACCTGGTGTAGGCCCACAGTAAGAGCAGCACAATCGTCACTGATGACAGCGGGGTCTCATGGCTTATCTGAAAATAAGAAATAAAGCTTTATATACAATCACTTCAACTAAGAGTTACAAACCTTCAGTATATATGAAATATATCAAAGGGATAATGTACAGTCAGACAGTGATTAATGCAAATTAAACATGGACAGGATGATCAGTGTCCCCCATTCACAGCTTCCGATCAATAAATATGTGCACATGAAATATTGATTTAAGATCATATACAAGATCACAAAATAGATCCATTTCAAATCAATATTTCAATATTTAAAAACCCATGGTAATGTTCATTACATTATGTGTGTGTGTTCATCACAGTATGTGAGGTTGTGTGTAGCTTTACAACTGTTTTATGAGGACACGTGTTTTATGAGGACATCATGAGAACATGTTCTTCATGTTTGACTTGACTGAAGAATCTCAGTGTGTTGTTAGATTGACAGAAGCCTGGTCTATGAGGACACTAGTTTTACCGGGACACTGATAACTAGATACATTTGGATGGCGCCCTGAGTTCAGGGTTAGGGTTAGGGTTAGGGTTAGGTTAGGGGTATGTATGAGAGTGATAGTGGTGAAACGAGGTGTGCTAGTCGTACAGTAAGTGATCGTGACTCACTTTTCACACACACAATCATAATTCAGTGACTGATAACTGTGGCAAACAATCTGCTTCTTAGAAACACTGAAATCTGTTCTATTCTTTAAAAGGTGCTAAAGAGGATCTTTTCGTCGACTGAGAAACCAAAGACTGTTAGTGAGTTTTTGAAATGAGCGCATGCGTAAGAACAGCCCCCCTCCTTCACAGCTCATTTCGAGGGAACGCCTCCCAAAACTCGTGCACAAGTATAGGAACACGAGTGTTTACCACCGGCATTCGCTGTGTCGTGTTAGTGGATTCATTATGTCGGACTCACCGCAGGTAACTCATAATCTGCAGTTGTTACTCCTGTCTCCTGACAAAAACATTGCATGCGGTGCCTGTGGAGTGTGGAAAGTTACTGGAGAGTCTCTCACAAGGAGCGTCACGGCAGTGATTGACAAGCCAGAGGGCCAATCGTTTACGCGATTGGCTGATGTTTTTAAGGCCCTACCTCGTGCACAGATGTTGTATATATATTGTATAATATTATTACTTTCAGTGCACCTAATAAATAGTGTTTTATCAGTTAGTAAACACAGTTTCAAGTAATATTGCAAAAATGTATAAAACAAAACATCCTCTTTAGCACCTTTAAGGACTAACTCAATTATTACTTTACTTTATTAGATACCTTTATTGTTGCTGTATCTTATTCTTCTGAATCTGATTCTTCTCAGTTACCATCTGAAAATAAGAAAGAAAAGCAAATAAAAATCAAATCAAAATAAAGAAAAAAAATTATTCATTGCAGTATTACTCATTGAAAGTCAATTTCAACTGAGGGTGCTTCTTTTTACCTACTCAATATCTAATCTAACAAACACAATGATGAGTTTTCAATATTGACATCTGCTACAGTGAGCTGTGAATTATGGGTTATCAGTATCGATCCCAATCTTCCATATGGGTGCACCCCAGAGTCCCGGTAAAACTAGTGTCCTCATAGACCAGGCTTCTGTCAATCTAACAACACACTGAGATTCTTCAGTCAAGTCAAACATGAAGAACATGTTCTCACAATGTCCTCATAAAACACGTGTCCTCATAAAACAGGTGTAAAGCTACACACAACCTGACATACTGCCATGAACACGCATGTAATGTGATGCATATTAGGGCTGCACGATATATCGCATGCGATTGTCACGCGCATTTCGTCAGTAAAGCCGGTTCCCTGATTACCGCTAAATCGCCATCACCTGCTTTCAAATGAAGCGGCATTTAATAGACAGAGCCGTAGATCACTGAAAAGCCACGCAATATCGCGTTCATATCGCAGATGAATCGCCTGCGATAATGAACGCGATATTGCGTGGCTTGTCCGTGAACTACGGCTCCGTCTATTAAAAGGCGCTCCGTTTAAAAACAGGTGATGGCGATTTAGCGGTAATCAGGGAACCGGCTTTACTGACGAAATGCGCGTGAGAATAGCATGCGATTAATCGTGCAGCCCTAATCTCAATACAGTTAGATTAACCTGAAAAACATAAAGCACTGCTTATTTTAATTTGTATCTTATTTTTATTGTGTTTATCTAAGCTTGTAATTCGTTTATTATTCTCTAAGCAGATGCACTACCCTACAAAATTATCCCAATCATCCTAGAATGATTAATTATTTTCAAATAGAGCTATTCAATTCATCTGGTGGAATTGTTTTCATATCGCAATATATAAATTGCAGAAAAACTAAATATTGCAATGTCAGTTTTTCTGCAATATTGTGCAGCCCTATTACCCTGAGTAACATTTAACCTTTAATAATAAAACAAGTAAAATCATGACTGTAAATAACATATAATATACCTGACACAGGTGAAATCACTGATGAATCTTTGTGAATACTGTATGTCTTCCTCCAGAGATTGGGCTTTCTCCATCACTGTTTCACTTCAGCATGATCTGATGTGTCTTCTGTCATCTTCTGTTTTTAGTATAAACATCAAAAGATAAATTATAGTAAACAGCAAGTTATTTTCATACTTTATTGTATGATATTTAAGATTTATATATAATTGAGGATCAATATTCCTTCATAAATTTTTACAATTGATAAATTATAGACAATAATACTGACAGTATTAATTTGACTGAATAAGACTGACAGTTCTGATACATCTTATCATAGCCAGTAAATCTTTGTTTCTTAATGTCTTTAAATCAAGCAGAACTGTAGTAATATTTACAGTAGGCTGGTATGTGAGGATACTGTACTGGGTGAAATGCCGACTGTAGTCATGACAACGCCTTATTATGATGGCTTGGCTAGGTTATTGCATGCGATCAGAAAATGATGCAGTTACAATTATAGTTAAATCGAAAACCAGTTTAAAATGACAAGCATCGCTGATTCCCTCCTGACAGTCTTTAAACACAATCACAATCTCGCTAGCGCCGTTAGCATCGCGAGCTAGCTGTTTTATAACTGTAAAACGAGCTGCAAAGAGCATACAAAACATGAACAAACAAGCCAAACGGACCCACAAGCATTTAAAAAGCAGAAGAACTTACCTTTAAAATAACAGTAGCCTCCATCAGGTGCTCAGATGTCTTCTCAGGTGCAGCTTCTATCCGGGCCAAACAGGAAATGAACGCGAAAACTCTTATTATAAACCATACTTAATATAATATACGCGGGATTAAAATAATAATAATAAATATATGTGATGTGAGCGCACGAGTTAATGTGTGGTTGTGTTTACATGAATAGCATATGCTAACGAGCTAAATAAACTGTATAAATACTGAGTAAACAGCGTTCAAGTTACTTTTATACTTTATTACATGACATTTAAGGGATATTTTTAATCGAGGATCACTATTTATTCATATATTTAATTCACAAATGAAAAATTATAGGCAATAACACTTAAATAATTAGTATTTTGCATTAACTCGCTTGTTATACACACCTATGCTGAAGCTGAATGAGGCTCCGCCCACCGGCGCCATCTTGTCTCGCTTGTTGTTCATTGCGTATGCAACCAATAGGGGCTGCGGAATTAGGCTCCGCCCGTCGGCGCCATCTTGTTTTCGTGATTTCCCGCCTACCAGTACCGATCTGACCAATCACAGGCCTCAATACTTACACTTGTGTGAAAAATGCAAATTTTCGATGACGCCGGTACAGTACCAGGACCCGGCTGCAGGGGCGCACTCTCATACACAGAGGATACACAGTGTATGGTATAAAATCAGGTTTTTGTGGTATATAAGGACATGCCGCGAAAATTGGAGAGGGTGCTTCTGGGACATAGAGAAAGGCATCTACATTGCCGGAATTACAAGGACATGGCCTGTGTCCTCATAAACCCAAATGTCCCCGTAATGCCGGTGCGTATTCAGGTCAAAAGTCCTCGTAAACCACAAAAACCAACACACACACACACACACACACACACACACACACACACACACACACACACACACACACACACACAGCAGCTGTTAAAAGTGGATAAAAGCTTCCCTTTTGTGGCGCACTGCAGGTACAGAGCTGTCAATCAAATGGAGAAAAGAACAAAAGAGATCCGCCCACCTGCCCACCTGAAACCTCCTCCACACATCATCATCATCATCATCCTCCTCACTCCTGCCCTCCTGTCACTGACTTCACCACTCGGCAGATACTCGAAGTTCTTCTGTTCTTCTACAACCCAATTTGTCACTACAACGGTCCTTGATTCTGAGTGGTTGAGCCGCGTTCGAATCCGAATACGGAGTTCGAAATTCGAATACTCTATGAACACGCACTTGTGACATCATTACATCGGTATTAGCTTAGCTCAGGTCTATTAAATAACATTAACACAATAATGTATTAGTAAATGCTGAAATTAACATTAACTAAAATAAATTATTTAGTTAATAACCATATTGTAAAGTGTGAGGTTGTTAAAGCTCATGCTGTGTAAATAAAACCACAGACTGAAATAAAGAATTCGACATGGACATGTGATATTTAAGACAGAATTACTCACTTTAATTTCAAGTGTTATGCAGGCAAAGATTTTTTTCTTTTTCCTCTTTTTGTTTTCTTACCCATTAACATAACACGTTTGTACAAAGTTATTTTAAAAATATCAATAAACTGCAGCCTTTCAGGCTAACCTGGCAAAAAAATTTATTATCAAATGCCATGAGGACAAAGGAACATCTTAGAAAAATGATTTACAAATGAGGTGTCACTAGAAAAGATTAAAGAAAATCGCTCGCCACAGAAAATATTACCAAAAAACATCTATTTATAATTGTTTGGTATCAACCATTTCTTTTTAAACTTTTTTTTTTTTTCTCATTTGAAACACGGTCATGGTGCGAAACGTCAGATAAATTAAAAGCCATGGTTTTACTTCTAAAAGGACCACGTTTAGAAATAGCAAATTGTTACTAAATAGAGATCGTTAGCGGAAATGAACCATGCAGCACGTCATAACTGCATTAACAGCGCACAATACACATTAGCAAATACTAATAGAAGGATAAATAATAAATTAGACACACTCACACACACACAGGTGGCATGTACTCGTGCTGTGTGAGAACCAAAAATGGGTTTGAAATTAAATCAAACCGAACTAAACGAGCGCGGGAGAACATAAACTCACGAAGAAGAACGCCACACCACAGACTTCTGAACATCAAACTCATCTAAGTGGCTTCAGGGTGACCTGGAGACGTCCGGTACCGGTCCAGAGGGAGGGTTTGGTGCACGTAACAGGGTCGAATCTCTTTGGAGAGCGCACGAAAGTCGTCGGGCGACAGGAGGACACATTAACGCGAATCGGGAGGATCTTTACCTGGGCGAACGAGGGCTGAAGCGGATCATCGCGCTCGTTCCCTGGCCACAGTGTTCGCCATCATCGTATATAAAAAGATTAACACGGTCACTACTGAATATGTTTGAAAACACAGTCAAAGGCCCACGTCCCCCTACCCAGCCGTAACATAGTGGTACTGCAGTGTTTTTAAGGCATCAGAGTACAGTTTATATGACTTGAGATAAGAGAGAACTTCTCTAGGTGTTTTTCTTCAACCTATTCTACCCCTCGGTAATGTAAACATGGTTTTACAAAGATTGTCTTTATAGTATTGCCTTCATTTAACATAGCATGTCTTAGAAAGCTAGATTGTTTTTTATCTTTTCCTTTCTTTCTTTTTTTTTTTTATTTCTAAAGAAATTGTAACTGGAATGCATTATTTGTAAATCTAATGTGCTTTTCTTTAAATAGCCCGTCTCTATAATCTCGTTTCTCCTACATAAAAGGTTGACTGCTGATAATCCAAACATGCTGAATCATGGAACCGATTCAATGGTTGAATCCTAAATGCGAGGCTGTGATTGGCTGACGCTTCGCAACGCGCTCCAATCACAGATGACATCACTCTTCTAGCTTGTGCTGAGGCTCTAAAACATGTACTAAAGATCTGTTTGCTGCTCATCTTTCAAGCCTGATCGTAAGCAAAACCACAGACCAACGCGTGAAGCTCCAAGATTCTCATCCCCGACTGTATATTTAATCCGTAACCCCTCTGAAAACAGATAAATATCATTTTTTCTTGTGCATAGCGACATCTTCAGGAGCATCTGGGAACTTTAGTACTTCTTGTGCTACTCGAAAGAAAACAAACGCCTTCGTTCAACGCGCATGTTATGTCTCTTAACAGCTCATACTATTTCCATATTTCCTTTAGATTATTCTTTGTCATAATATCTGATAGTATTAAATTTCCATATGAAAAATCGAGTACGCTCAAACAGCTGTCCATCATCAATAGAAAAAGAATGAGGAACATAAACAAATAAACATATAAACAGAAGAACAAACAATATCGTGGTGCTTTTAGCTGATAATATTTGGAGGGAAAACTACTCAAACTCCTCCTCTAAATTGTTTGAAGTCGTGGGCGTGGCCGGGTTCGAATCCTGCGAGAGTGACGCCACGGTGACGATCCTCGGCGAGCCCAGGACCTCGTCCACCTCTTCCTCCATTTCATCTGTGGTGATGATGGTAAGTGCTGCCCCACCTTTTTTGTTCTGGTGGGTTTTGATGTGCTTTGACAGGTGGTCGCTGCGCATGAACCTCTTGGAACATTCCGGACACTCAAACCTCTTTTCACCTGACCAGGACAGAGATAATTGTTAGTTTATTTAGATCAGAGCAAGAAAAAACAGGCAATACAATACAGATAGCTAGAGACAAAGGTGGCCCATTGCCAATATAATATTGATATTATGGCAAATGAGACAGAGACAAAACTGTAAACATATACATGTTCACGATGCAAAGGTTTTTCCAAAAGGAAGCAACATTATGCTGCCTGTTAAGATACCTTGTTTTGGCCAAATTTTAAGCGTGTACTCTATATGTAACAGACGTAAGCTAGTAAGAGCAAACCTCACTCTCCTGATCTCAAGAGGCGGTCTAGCAACTGACGCTAGGGACTGCGGTCTTTAGCCTCCTTGTTAGAGCGCCCGACTCCCATGCCAGCGGACCCGGGTACGAGTTGTGCTTAGAGTGGGCAGTTCGAACAGGAGGGGTTACAATGGTGCCGTGACCCGGATGGGAGTGAGGTTTAGGGGGTAAGTGTAATAGATGTAGGCTAGTAAGAGATGTGTGTGTAAACCTCATTACCCTGATCTCAAGAGGCGCACTAGGGACTGCGGTCTTTAGCCTACTTGTTAGAGCGCCCAATTCCCATGCCAGCGGACCCGGGTTCGTGTCGTGCTTAGAGTGGGCGGTTCGAACAGGAGGGGTTACAATGGTGCCGTGACCCGGATGGGAGTGAGGTTTAGGGAGTAAGTGTAACAGATGTAGGCCAGTAAGAGATGTGTGTGTAAACATCATTACCCTGATCTCAAGAGGCGCACTAGGGACTGCGGTCTTTAGCCTCCTTGTTAGAGCGCCCAATTCCCATGCCAGCGGACCCGGGTTCGAGTCGTGCTTAGAGTGGGCGGTTCGAACAGGAGGGGTTACAATGGTGCCATGACCCGGATGGGAGTGAGGTTTAGGGAGTAAGTGTAACAGATGTAGGCCAGTAAGAGATGTGTGTGTAAACATCATTACCCTGATCTCAAGAGGTGCACTAGGGACTGCGGTCTTTAGCCTCCTTGTTAGAGCGCCCAATTCCCATGCCAGCGGACCCGGGTTCGAGTCGTGCTTAGAGTGGGTGGTTCGAACAGGAGGGGTTACAATGGTGCCGTGACCCGGATGGGAGTGAGGTTTAGGGGGTAAGTGTAATAGATGTAGGCTAGTAAGAGATGTGTGTAAACATCATTACCCTGATCTCAAGAGGCACACTAGGGACTGCGGCCTTTAGCCTCCTTGTTAGAGGACCCGACTCCCATGCCAGCGGACCAGGGTTCGAGTCCTGCTTAGCGTGGACGGTTCGAACAGGAGGGGTTACAATGGTGCCATGACCCGGATGGGAGTGAGGTTTAGGGGGTAAGTGTAATAGATGTAGGCTAGTAAGAGATGTGTGTGTAAACATCATTACCCTGATCTCAAGAGGCGCACTAGGGACTGCGGTCTTTAGCCTCTTTGTTAGAGCGCCTGACTCCCATGTCGGCGGACCCAGGGGGTTCGATTCCCGCTTAGAGCGGGTGGTTCGAACAGGAAGGGTTACATATGCTTCACGAAGAAGGCAAATACCAGAATGAATAGCTAGAGAAGTAAAAAAATCCTCTAAGGCCCTGTTTACTCCTGGTTTTAAGATGCGTTTTGGTCGATCGGATCACAATGAGTTTTCAACTACCTCTGGAAGTGGTCGAAAGTGGACAAGCTCAAAACATTTTAGATCCTGTAGAGTCATCCACTTGTGATCCGATCGACCAAACTGCATCTTAATACCAGGTGTAAACAGGCCCTAGAGCTCAGATGTGTAGTGAAAAATGAAGTTTAAAAATATGATTGTAAATATAAATATAGCTGCGAGCAGCAATTATCGGGGTTAAGGCCTTTAAGCACATGTGTAAAAAGGTATTATGTTTTATTTAGCAAGCCTGTAATCATCTTGATCATAAATGGAAAAGACCATTTACAGCCAATACAGGCAATTTACCATAGGAAATATATGGTTTTTAAAGCTTTTTAACAGTTATCAAAGTTTGCCAAAGTTGTTTTTCGAAATAATCTCCAATATTTAACGAACAATTCGATGGACATTAGTGGTCCTAGAGGCAAAGTTGCTCAGAATGAGGAGATCTACCATGTGGTACGAATGTCGTGGGTATGAGCGAAAAATCGCTCAATCCTTTACGCATGTGAAAAACGCAAAGGCGCCCCCCGGTGGCCGACTTCTTTCGAATTTCTCACCAGCCTCTATGGCTGTGAGTCAGTCAGGCCCAGTGAGTTTCGTTCCAATCGGCCTCCGTTAACCTTGTCTAATAGCTGCTCAAACTTCATTGGCCGATGATGGACATGTTTTTTGAGATACGTCATTGTCCTGATAGACAATCATGGCACCTCGGACAAAGACACTGCACACCATTTTTCAAGTCAATTGGGACTAACGGTGAAGTAGTTATAGCCGTTTTCATGTTTTTTTTTATGGTATAGCGCCACCAAGTGGCCAGTCACCGCATCCTTTTTCACACAACCACAGAATGAGCTCTTACATAAGTGTGCTGAGTTTTCTGAAAATATCTCATTCCTTTCACGAGTTATAGCCATTTTAGTAAAAGTGTCTCCACCAACTTTGAACGTTTTGGTGGCTCTTAGGGACCGTGAATCGACTTTTTAAACTTTTTTTTTTGATAATTATAGACGATCAGACTCCAGAGAATCTTGCTGAACTGGTTTGTTCCAATCGGGCTAAAATCCAAGGACTATTTTGCAAAAGTAGGTTTTTCAAAAAATCCAAAATACCCGAAAGCAAATCCGAGGCATACGTTCATACTCCCCGTCAGACCGATCGGGGGGAGCCTTGGTGATGTTGTAGACGTTGAGAGTACTACCAGCCCTCAAAGTTTCTACAACTAATGGTTTGGTCTGCCCGATCACTTTTAAGGGAGAATGCTGATCCTTGGAAATTTTAACAATTATAATAGGGTTTCAGCACTAAAAATATAAACAATATGACGGCAGTCGAGTAATGAGAAATAAAGCCTGTAGTTTCCTGTGCATGTTTTTCATCCTGTTGTGTGCATGTGTGCTGATTCCGTGCATCTGTGTGATTGTTTGCGCACCTGTATGCGTCCTGCGATGCCGCTGTAGCTCGTCGCTCCTGGTGAAGCGTTTCCCGCAGAAGATCCAGTTGCAGACGAACGGCCTCTCTCCCGTATGCCAGCGCAGGTGAGCCCTCAGGTGAGACGTTTTTCCGTAAACCTTCCCGCAACCCTCCATATGACACACGTGCTGTTTCTTCTTTGAAGGGTCACTGTTGTTTCTGTCAAAACAGCAGAATACACAGAAGTGATGTTCAAAAATGCTTTACCTTGTCAAAACACAAATTGTAACACTTGCAAAAAAGTACTTTTTTTAGCAGTTGAAAAAGGTACTTTTTTATTTGTGTGTGCATTTTTGTAGTCTTATCTACTAAAAAACAGCAAATAAATAAATAAATAATAATATACAAGATAAGCAAAAAAAGAAGAAAAAAAAGACCAAGCCTAAAACTAAATGGTGTGTAAAACCTTCCACTCGAAGTCTTTTAATCCTCTCATTTAATCTCTTCTGGTTCCTCTACTTTAGCCCTCTCATTTTACACTCCTTTCCTTTTTATTTCCTGACGTACCTCCCCTCTCCATCCCTGCAGTTGGGACAGGAACAGGCCACCCTGCGCAGCCTCTTGCTGGGTTGACCTTCCTGGTCAGACGGGCTTTGGACCTGCCCCATCTGGTCTGGGCTTACTGCGTTCAGGGTCGTGCTGCTGATGTTGCCAACAGTGACCGTCACTGGGGTGGACTGAACTTTGACCCCCTCTTGACCCTGCTGCTGACCTGTGGGAATTTACAAACATTACTACTGATTAAATCACTCTGTGAACTGTTGATTGCAAGAACTGTTCAATGGATACAAATAACTCTTGCAAGTTTTGGGAAATAACGAAAAAATAAGGTTTGGATCCTAGTAAAAAAACCTGTGCCAGAATGTATTTAAAATACATTTATTTCATATTAAGTATACTACAAAAAGCCAATAACATATTTGCTGGCATATCACTTGAGAGTTACTGATATAAATATTATAATTAAACGTTATTTGGAGTACTTATTTACTGCATATGTCTTAATATTAAGCCTAAAAAGTGTTTTAATTATCACTATTATTAAGGATAGTATGATCTCGGTATAATATCAGTCTTTAAATGCAGGATATTTAAAGTGTACCTAAAGTATACTTGCAATAGTTCCATTTTAGCACAATAAAATATACTTAAGTATATCTTTAGTTGGGCCTCAGCACTACCTCCGGATAACCAAAGAGTGCATTAAGTGCAAAATTAGTTGTTGTAATTTAGCAGACTTCAAATATACCAAAAGTACATAAATATGTAAATGTATTTGTAGTATACTTAGCAATGCATTTCAAATACATATTGGTATATTTATTTTTTACTAGGAGATATCATTTAGACCTTAAAAAGCAAGTTTCCTAAATTAGTGAGTCATGGTGCTACCTGAGTAAAGTTCATTTCCAGGAGAAATCTGTTGAAACAGCCCTTCTTTTCCAGGGTGGAGCCAAACTTGCAAAGGGCACTAACAAAGAGTCTGAAATCTGACACCTTACGAAGGATTTGGAAGCAGCATTCAGACTCTGACTTATAAAATATAAATGCCTTAATTTGCAGTTTTACTTTATGAGTAATAAAGAGTGTATGGGAAAACACACAACTGCATTTCATGCTACTGTTCCACTAGTTTACAAAATTAAGCCCTATGCTTTCAAATTAAGCATTAAAAACAGTTCAAGAAACATTTACATTTTACAGCAGATATATGGTTGAAAGTATAAATATCTTACATGTTAAAAGTAAAATGTCTTACTTTTTGGATATGTTTAAAAATAAATAAATTGATTTGTAAAAATAAATAAATTGAAATTATTGCATAACTTATTGATTGGTGGTGGGTCATTTCCAGATCATATTTACCCTAAAAGCATAAGGAAAATTAAATTATATTTTTCAAATTTGAATGAGGCCTATTTTTAGAATAATAATAAAATGTTTTGCTTCATTACTCTTTTTTTCCAATTAGATCACACCCCATATTTTATTTTATTTTTTATTACTGTAATGCAAAAAAAATAAAATAATAATAATTATTATTATTATTATTAATTATTCTTAAGGGAAAATATGCTTTATTGTCATATATGCAAAAAAACAGTCCTAAACATATTTCATTTGTTTGTGGCTATATACGTTTTTTAATTCAAATTGGAAAAATATAATTTATTTTTCATTTTTATTTTTTCCCTTTGTTTTTGGGGTGGAAACATGTTTTAATGAGATTCTCCAACTTAAATTTTAATTACATTTAGGGACTGCGTAAATTTCCGGAAACTTTCCACGAGACTTACCCTGGGGAATTTTGGAAATATTCCAATTTGGAAAATTAACAGGAATTTACTGGAATTTATGGGAATGAATTGTAAATTTGGGGAAATTTATATAAATTTCTATATAAATTTGTGTAAAATGTATCATATACAAACATAAATATAAACATTTTGTTTGGTCATAATAACATGAAATAACATTATTATTTCTTTTTTGCATCCAATTAATTCTAATTTAATAAATATGTAAAATAAATATATTTTTATTGCAGCAATTGTTATGCGTGTGTTATTTATTTCAGTGTCACATGATCCTTCAGAAATCATTCTAATTTGCTGAATTGATACTCAATTATCAATGTTGGAAACAGTTGTGCTGCTTAATACTCCCATTTCACATCACAGCACAATACTGTTTTCAACAGGTGTCACATGACACACGGCTGCACAGGTGGGAGGGTCTTACCTTGCACACCGGTGATGGTGAGCGGGACGCCCTGCACCTGGACTCCAGCCGCCCCCAAACCTGCGATGTTCACCGTCTGCACCCCGGTCCCAGAGGGCAGCTGGGCTGCGGTGAGCGTGATGGGCGACCCTCCGAGCGTCAGCGGGGCGATCTGAGTGAAGGTCCCGCCACTTGCGTTTGACGCCACTGGGGCGAGTGTCAGCTGCTGGGGCATGCCTGCATTCTGGACCTGGACGGTCTGCCAGCTGATCTGCCCTGAGGGGGTGAGCGTGGGCGTCCGGATCAGAACCTGTGTCGGGTTCTGGAAGGCCTGAAGCTGGAGGTTCTGCTGAACCGGTTGTAAAGTCTGTCCGGGCTGGATCTGTATGGAGCCCTGGACCATCTGCTGCTGGGGCGACTGGATCTGGATCTGCTGGAGAACCGGATGGCCCACAATTTGGAATTGCTGGATTTGGCCAGCCTGATCGGACGCAGGTTGGAGGCCGTTGGACTGAGCCAAGTTCTGTGCGTCTGTCTCGCCCGACTGACCGTCCTTCTGGCTTTCAGCAGCTCCGACGGATGCTGTAGATAACGTTGTGCCATCCGTAGAGGTCACGACGACGGAATCGGTGCCCGTTGCAGTCGTTGTGCAAGTTGAAACGCCGGTGGATTCTCCTGTGCTAGTGACAGTCGTCGTTATCAGCTGGTTTCCATTGGAAATACTTCCGTCGGCTGATTGGACCAGTTGAACTGAACCTCCCCCTCCCGCTACGTTATTGATAACCGGAAGAGCCAAAGTCACGCCACCGAGGTTAATGGGTAACGTGGTCACCATAGGCGTTTGCGTACCCTGAATGGTTTGCAGTTGCAGAGGAAACGACGGCCTGATTTGAAGCGGAATCGTCTGGTTTTGAGTGACGATGCTGGTCGATCCCGTCCTTTGGGGCGTGGCCAAAATGGCTTGGTTGTTCCCGGTGGGAATGAGCTGGATCTGTTCTGGCTGAACGCTTAAAGCTGCGGGGTTACTGGGACTTATTTGTATCTGCTGTCCGTCTGCGGTCTGAAGATGCGGGATGACCTGGTACTGAATCCCGCCTGACGAGTTCGGCAAATTCTGCACCTGGATGATTTGAAACTGTTGCTGTTGCTGTCCGGCAGGTGAGTTATTCGAGCCGACCGCCTTGACCTTCCGCCCCGCGCCGCCTTCATTGGTGGCCACGTTAGTACCAGCCTGCTGAATGTTGTCCTTGGTTGCAGTTGCAGGGGAAGTGGCTATGATCTGCCAGCCGTTTCCTGTTAGCTGTGCAGGAACCAGTTCGAGCTGCTGCGTGGGGTTCTGGAGTTGAAGCAGACCCTGGTTCGGGTCGATTATTATTTGCTGTTGTGTGGCCGCCTGACCCTCGCTTCCAACACCTCCTATTTTACTGCACGTCGCTGCGAGCAATGCAAGAGGAGACGGTTGTGCATCCTACACACACACACACACACACACATATACAGTGAGATGTCAGTGTCAGCAGATGTGGGCGGGTTCACAGGAAGAGTAAGTGGGCGTGTGAACCACAGTCTCTCTATTTCCCGATCAAGGGCTCGAGAGACAAACTCTTCATGACAAAAAACTCATTCTAAGGCTTTTCTGTTAAAAACAACTTATTATTGTACTAACAAACATTTAACATACAGTGGGTTGCAAAAGTCTGTAAACACTAGTGAAAATGCCTCTAAATTTTTTTCCATTACAAATAATATTTCTTTCTATATATATATATATATATATATATATATATATATATATATATATATATATATATATAAAAATAATGTTATTTTTATTTACATTTACAAATTAAATATACTTGTGTGTAAAATGTACAACTATTGGAAAATATCTTTGGCTCATATTAATTATATTATTATTATTATTATTATTACAAAAATTATATATATATATATATATATATATATATATATATATATATATATATATATACATACACACACACAATGTTATTTATATTAACAAAATAAATATATTTTAGTAAAAATGTTCAAGAATTTGATACATGTTCTCTTTGTTGTCACAAAAAATAGATTTTATATTAATGTATATTACATCATATTATTTTTCAAAAATATATTTGAAAAAAATGTACAAGAATTGGAAAATATATTTTTCTTAAATTATTATTGTTGCTTTAATTGCAGCAACACTTGAGCTGACATTACAAAACATGATTACCATCACTGCTGTCACAAAAATTAGATTTTTATATATATATATATATATATATATATATATATATATATATTATAATCTTATATTAAAGTAATAATATATTTGAGTGAAACTGTACAAAAATGTTAAAATATGTTTGCTTATATCAATAATATATTATTTTTATGGCTGTCAAACCGATTAATGTTTACATAATATATATGTGTATAATATTATATTTATATATATTATATATGTGTTTGTACACATATATATTTATATAAAATGTGTATACAGACATACATATACATATATATATATATATATGTGTGTGTGTATGTATGTATGTATATATATATATATATATATATATATACATACACATAAATGTAACAATATTTACACACATGTATATTATATAAATAAACTTCTATGTTAGATGCGATTAATCAATTTAACAACATTAATAATTATAACAGCAGCACTGACGAGAACAAAACATGATTATCATGTTCTCTTTGTTGTCTCAAAAATTATATTTCTTATTTCTGTATATTATGTTACATTATTTATATTATGTTATATTATTTATATTTGAGTGAAAAATGTACAAGAATTTAAAAATATCTTTTGCATATATATATATATATATATATATATATATATATATATATATATATGACATGAACAAAACTTGATTATCATGTCTTTGTTGTGACAAATATGTTAACATTTGATTGGTGACCAAGAAATAGAGCCGATTCTTCAATCGTTATAATTTATTTGATGCCATAATGTCTTACATTTTCCAGTGTGTTCTTGGTTTCAAACCTAAAGTACAGTCTCAGGCTTTTGGACTCCACTGTAAGTTTGTGCAAAATCATCATAATGAAATGTTTGTTCCGACTCTGAAATGCTAAAGATTAAAAGTGTTACCTAACACAGTTCACAAATGTTTTATCAAAGAATTGCAAAGCATAACAGGTTAAGACAGGAACAGTGTGTGTGTGTGTGTGCGTGTAACTGTGCAGCGAAGCGCCCTGCAATAATCAGGAAGTGCTTTCAGTGCAGAAACAAGTGGGCACTTTGAGCGACACATTTCAAGTCAAACTTTACTGATACCTGTGATCCAGAACTTTTCCCTTTCGTACCCCCTTCACCTCCACTGGCTTTCCCCCCATCTGTGGCCATGGCTTCCTTCTTTTGATCTGCAAAAAAGTCAAATGTCAAACCCAATGCAAACATAAACTTATAGTTGGAAATCAAATAAATGTAATGCCACATTACACTTGCAAAGCATTCAGCAGCACCAAACAGCATATTGAAAAGATCAGGTTTTATAATGCAAAAGCCTCCAGGACATCTAAACACGTCAATATCTCCAAAAGCAAGGTTTCCTATCCATTACAGGCATTGCATAAGACCCAAAACTGATCAATGGGCACAAATAAACAGCAGATCCCATTTAAAGTGGGGGGACAACGATGGATAGATAGCACAGACGCACGCATGGAGAATTAAGGGGTGGAGACGCATAAGGAGGGGAGGGTACGTACCACTCATTCCGCATTAATAAAACCCGGAGAGGAGTTGTTTAAGAGAAAAAAGGCCGGACGCCGTGGAAGGCAGGCAGAAGGCAGGCAACAGCCCAGCAGAAGGACGGCCTATTTTCTCCAGCGGCCGCAGACTGTGGCGCAGCTCTGACGCACGGACCCACCCCGCCAGGAAGGGCGGTGCCAATGCAAAAACACCCTTCAATAACGGAGCACAAAATGCCAAGCGAGTCCGAGCGGGTCGGGTTGAACAGCGGCGGTCCCGTGTGCGTTGAAACCGGGCCTATCTGTGCCGTTAGATCCGGAATTAAATAATATTCCTCCGCGGATATATGTGCAGGTCTGTCAGAGATCTCCGTCTGCGCGAGGGCCCACCCACTTCCATTTAAATATCTATGAATGCCAAACCATCATGCCTGGGCTATTTCGCTCTCTCTTTTATCTCTCCCGGAAGTATTTGTATGAGATTATTCGGCGGAATTCACTCGCGACATTTCCCGAAATTCCAATTGTTCACTTTTTTGATGCACAATTGCATTTGAGGCACACTAAAATTGCTGTGGCTTTTGTGGGCGGATGCTCCCCTCCCACATATTCAGATTGGATGGGAACCGACTGTGGGCGTGGTGACGTTTGGGGCTTGTAGTTTCGAACGCGCAAAGCGTCCGTTCAATTCTAAAGGCTGTGGACTACAACTCCCGTGACGTTCGGCTCCGACGCGAGTGACGTTCCGCCAGGGGGAGTTATCATGTTCGGTTGTACGGAATGAAGAAGGGCGGGCTCTTGTGGTATGTGGGGGTTGGGCGAATGGAAACGGGTGGAGAAACACGAACCACCGGCCCAGTTCGGCTTCACACGCGCACAACCCACTCACAAATACACGCCCTGAAGTCCATCACGACTGATAAATAAAATAAACACATCTTTACAATAACTGCAGTGTGCTGCTTTTGCAATAGACAGACCTGAAGTATGTGGACACTTCAGTCACACGCATGAATGTCATTGATTACATAACAATATCAAACAACGTGCCATTTATTTTAAATTAATAAAGCACAAGCGTACTTTTAAAGCAAAGTTTGTTAGCTTTTAAATGATTGATGTGCTTTTCAGCAGTTTATTGGATATTTAATGTGATGAACTACTCATGCAGTTCCTCTGAACACCTGTGTGAACTTGAGATCTTCATATAAACACTAAAACACCAGTTGAGGCATGCAAACTTTGGGGCAAAAATAACACAAATAGTGCCGTCAGTGTTGGCATATAATGAAAGAATTATTGATAAAGTCAACAGATTTTAATAACTGATCTACCAATCTATGTGTTAAAATAAAGTAATGATGCTGCCATCTTTCTCAAGTCATTTGAGAAAGTAGTGGATTACTCCGTAAATATACATCTGTGACATTTAATATTTTGGCTTTCATCACTATTTGTGACCCTGGACCACCCTGGACCCTGGATTTATCATCTGAAATCTGAAAAATAAGCTTTCCATTGATGTATGGTTTAGGATAGGACAATATTTGGCTGAGAAACAACTATTTGGAAATCTGGAATCTGAAGGTGCAAAAAAAAAAAATCAAAATATTGAGAAAATCGCCTTTAAAGTTGTCCAAATGAAGTCCTTAGCAATGCATATCCACTCACAAAAATATATTTTTTTATATATTTATTTACAAAATATCTTCATGGAACATGATCTTTACTTAATATCCTAATGATTTTTGGCAAAAAAGAAAAATCGTTAATTTTGACCCATACAATGTATTGTTAAAAAAAATAAATAAATTTTTTTAACAAAATCAAAAATTTGAGCCAGGGGAAGTTCCCAAAATTTGGTTGATTTGACACAGAATGACCCAATAACTTTAAGATAAATTTATAGTTTTCATATACTGCAACTGTACGTGGAATATCTGAATTATTTCTTACAATCTGTGAAAGACAGTTTTTACAGCCAATTATCTTCTTTTATCTCTTATTTTGATACTGGGTCTGATTAGATCTTCTGTTTATTCTGTCAATATCTTTATATACATTATATATATATATATATATATATATATATATATATATACACACACACATTCAAACCAAAATTTATTCAGACACCTTGAACATTTGATTTCATTGAACATAGTTTAAAAAAATGGTAATAAAATATGACAAGATCTGTCTTACTCTGTCAGAAAAAAAAAAAAAAAATCATCTTAATTATGTCAGATATCACTTAAGCAAAAAATGGTCAGGTCAAAGTGTCTGAATAATTTTTGGTTCCAATTTTTTTTATTAAATTTTACTGATAGTCCACTGTATGAAGAATTTTTGGATATAATGTCACAGTTTACTTTATTTTGCTGTCCTCACTTACATAAATGAACTATAGTGTCCTGAACCCACTAGTAAAAATATATCATTATATCTAGTGCTGAATAATTGGTTTGACTAATATATATATATATATATATATATATATATATATATATATATATATATACACAAACCTGATTCCAAAAAATTTGGGACACTGTACAAATTGTGAATAAAAACAGAATGCAATTTCAATACTTTATTCAGAATACAACATAGATGACATATCAAATGTTTAAACTGAGAAAATGCATCATTTTAAGGGAAAAATAAGTTGATTTTAAATTTCATGGCATCAACACATTTCAAAAAAGTTGGGACAAGGCCATGTTTACCACTGTGTGGCATCCCCTCTTCTTTTTATAACAGTCTGCAAACGTCTGGGGACTGAAGAGACAAGTTGCTCAAGTTTAGGAACAGGAATGTTGTCCCATTCTTGTCTAATACAGGCTTCTAGTTGCTCAACTGTCTTAGGTCTTCTTTGTCGCATCTTCCTCTTTATGATGCACCAAATGTTTTCTATGGGTGAAAGATCTGGACTGCAGGCTGGCCATTTCAGTACCCGGATCCTTTTTCTACGCAGCCATGATGTTGTAATTGATGCAGTATGTGGTCTGGCATTGTCATGTTGGAAAATGCAAGGTCTTCCCTGAAAGAGACGACGTCTGGATGGGAGCATATGTTGTTCTAGTACTTGGATATACCTTTCAGCATTGATGGTGCCATTCCAACTGATTCTGAACTGAGCGCTGATAACAACTTGGGTTGTCCTTGTCCTCTTTAGTCCGGATGACATGGCGTCCCAGTTTTCCAAAAAGAGCTTTAAATTTTGATTCGTCTGACCACAGAACAGTTTTTCACTTTGCCACAGTCCATTTTAAATGAGCCTTGGCCCAGAGAAAACGCCTGCGCTTCTGGATCATGTTTAGATATGGCTTCTTTTTTGACCTATAGAGTTTTAGCCGGCAACGGCGAATGGCACGGTGGATTGTGTTCACCGACAATGTTTTCTGGAAGTATTCCTGAGCCCATGTTGTGATTTCCATTACAGTAACTTTCCTGTATGTGATGCAGTGCCGTCTAAGGGCTCAAAGATCACGGGCATCCAGTATGGTTTTCCAGCTTTGACCCTTACGCACAGAGATTGTTCCAGATTCTCTGAATCTTTGGATGATATTATGCACTGTAGATGATGATAACAATTTTTCTCTGAGAAACTCCTTTCTGATATTGCTCCACTATTTTTCGCCGCAGCATTGGGGGAATTGGTGATCCTCTGCCCATCTTGACCTCTGAGAGACTCTGCCACTCTGAGAGGCTCTTTTTATACCCAATCATGTTGCCAATTGACCTAATAAGTTGCAAATTGGTCCTCCAGCTGTTCCTTATATGTACATTGAACTTTTCCGGCCTCTTATTGCTACCTGTCCCAACTTTTTTAGAATGTGTAGCTCTCATGAAATCCAAAATGAGCCAATATTTGGCATGACATTTCAAAATGTCTCACTTTCAACATTTGATATGTTATCTGTATTCTATTGTGAATAAAATATAAGTTTATGAGATTTGTAAATTATTGCATTCCTTTTTTATTCACAATTTGTACAGTGTCCCAACTTTTTTGGAATCGGGTTTGTATATATATATATATATATATATATATATATACTCACCAATCAGGCATAACATCATGAGCACTGACAGGTGAAGTGAATAACACTGATTATCTCTTCATCACGGCACCTGTTAGTGGGTGGGATATATTAGGCAGCAAGTGAACATTTTGTCCTCAAAGTTGATGTGTTAGAAGCAGGAAAAATGGACAAGTGTAAGGATTTGAGCAAGTTTGACAAGGACCAAATTGTGATGGCTAGACGACTGGGTCAGAGCATCTCCAAAACTGCAGCTCTTGTGGGGTGTTCCCGGTCTGTAGTGGTCAGTATCTATCAAAAGTGGTCCAAGGAAGGAACAGTGGTCAACCAGCGACAGGATCACGGGCGGCCGAGGCTCATTGATGCACGTGGGGAGTGAAGGCTGGCCCGTGTGGTCCGATCCAACAGACGAACTCCTGTAGCTCAAACTGCTCAAGAAGTTAATGCTGGTTCTGATAGAAAGGTGTCAGAATACACAGTGCATCAGTTTGTTGCGTATGGAGCTGCATAGCTGCAGACCAGTCAGGGTGTCCATGCTGACCCCTGTCCACCGCCGAAAGAGCCAACAGTGGTCACGTGAGCATCAGAACTGGACCACGGAACAATGGAAGAAGGTGGCCTGGGGCCTGTTTCAGAAAGGAGGTTAAGTGAAAACTCTGAGTATGTTAACCCTGAAATGAGGGAATATCTGTTCAGGAGCAGGTTTTCTTCGGTAAACCCAGAGTTTCTTTTGATCTCCTCCCCCTTTTTAAAGTGCAAGTGATGTTTAAATAGTTCATTCATTCATTCATGCTGCAAAAATCCTTTTCTTAGTGAGTATTTTTCATCCTATTTCAAGTACAAATATCTAAAAATTCTTAAATCAAGATGGATTTTGCATATAAGAAAATGATATAAGATATTCAGTCTTGCTTCCTGGGGGATCTAAATTAAGTGCATTTTAAATATGTGCCAGTGTGGTAATACAAATAATCTTAATGCAAATGGAAAACAAGATTATTCGGAGTGTCTATTCCTAAGTGCAAATTTACAGTAGCCCCGCCAACCAATGTCACACAAGGTTAAAAACAACCCATGTGATTAATGACTTCAGTACACAGTAGTGTGTTGGGTGCACAAAACTAACTTGTGATGGGATTGACCGGGTTCGAATCTGCCTTTCACAGAGCTTGCTCTTTTCCCTTTTCCCATCACATCAGAAAGGCATTTATTTTCAATAAAAATGAAGAACAAAAAATTGGAAGTAAATGGCCTAACGAGTGTGTAATAATGAGTGTTTAAGTAGTTTACACTCTGTTGCATCCTGTTAATGTACAACAATACTGTGGTGCAAATAGTATGTATCTGCCAGTATAAATAGCATCTATAATTACTATTTACACTTATTGCACAGAACTGCTACCTTTAGCCTACATGGTAAATAGAACATAATTTGCAAAATAAAAAAAGAAAAATGCACCTAAATTATTTTTGCATGTGGGATACCATGAAAATGAATATTAGTTCAATAACTTACCGTTCTGCCAGTTTTCACCTTTGATATTATAACAGTGATAAGAATTAAACTTGCATTGACTCAGAAGTATGCAGACGTAATTTTGTCACGTGCTGTTGCCATGGTGAATCGTAATATCGGAGCTCCATTGATGATGGACTGAACTAAATCAATTCAGCTGTTCTGAAACCGAAAACTCAGTTTCCCATTTCAGGGTAAGTTCAAGTTTGAACTCAGAGTTGGTTGAACCTCCTTCTTGAAACAGGCCCCAGGTCTGATGAATCATGTTTTCTTTTACATCACGTAAAAGAATTCATAAGCATTGTCGCAGACCATGTACACCCTTTCATGGAAACCGTATTCTCTGGTGGCTGTGGCTCTTTCAGCATGATAATTCACCCTGGCACAAAGCAAAAATGGTTCAGGAATGGTTTGAGGAGCACAACAACGAGTTTGAGGTGTTGACTTGGCCTCCAAATTCCCCAGATCTCAATCCAATCGAGCATCATTCAGCAATATTACTGATTTGACTGCACTGAGCTGGATGGTGACATCATTGTTTTCTCCAGAGCTGCTTTATAGCTGAATTGAGCTCATTTCATAATTGATTAATTTTACACAGTTATTGAACCGAACTGAATCAACACTGAACTGATTAATGACTGCTTACTGTTGTCTTTTAGAGCTGTTTTACAGCAGAATTGAACTCACCGCGTCACTGAATTGTTCTCACTGTAAAGCTGCTTTGAATATCTGTATCGTATAAAGCGCTATATAAATAAAAGTGACTTGACATTTGATTGTTGACCAAGAAATCGAGCAAACTCTTAAATGTTTGTTTATTAGATGCCATAAAGTTTCTTTGTTTTCCAATTTTCAGTTCATTCACCAGGATTAAACTAGATTTCAAACCAAAAATGCAAGTTGTGTCCTAAATGTCACACTCTAACTTACACTATTAGGGTGACCATATGTGCCATTTTCCCAGGAATCGTCCTGTGCAGGATTTCTAAATTGCCTAAAATGGCTTGAGCCCTTGCCTCTTTAATCGTGAAAGTGGTCATATCGATGTGCCCCCTGAACGCGATTTCTAAACGGAGGTCTGTGCGAGCCACTGTTCTTATTGACAGTCTTCATGCAATGCATTAAAATGTTGTCGTATTTGCAATGCTTTGATCGTTCTCTGTAGATCCAGCCTTCTCACAAGCCACGATTGGTCGATTATGTATAATGCACGCTATTGGTAGAATAATTTAATCATTACCATCCGCAAATATGAAAACAAAACCAAAACTACATTTTATGCAACTTAGAAATCCTGGACAGGACGTGTCCTGGGAAAATGGCACATATGGTCACCCTAGCTTACACTATGCTCTAATGCACTATGTACTCAACTGTTTAGTGTACACTCTAAAAAATGCTGGGTTAAAAACAACCCAAGTTGGGTTGAAAATGGACAAACCCAGCGGTTGGGTTAAATGTTTGCCCAACCTGCTGGGTAGTTTTATTTAAACCAACTATTATTTAAAAATTGCTATATGGCTGACTTAAAATGAACCCAAAATAGTTGGGAAATTAAAAACCAGATGCAATTAGAGACAACAATAATAGACAAAAGGTGAATGTTTATTAATAAGTTTTAATATTTTATTAATATAAATTTAATAGTTTAATAGTATATTAATATAAATTTATTAATAAGCAATTTAATAAATGTTTATTGTTTAATAGTTATTCATTGAACATTAATAAATGTTTATTATCAACATACTTTGGGTTAATTTTAATTAAGCAATACAGTAATTTTTAAACAATAGTTGAGTTAAATAAAACTACCCAGCAGGTTGGGCAAACATTTAACCCTACCGCTGGGTTAAAACAACCCAATTGCTGGGTTTGTCCATTTTCAACCCAACTTGGGTTTTTTTTAACCCAGCATTTTTTAGAGTGTATGAATTTTATAAGATTATTTTGTCATTCAACATCAGAGTCTGAGTTTTTTTTCCATTAATTAAGTGCATCATCCTGGTCTCTAAAGTGTACTTTTTCAATTTGGTTCAATTCAGTGTGAACACACTACACTATTTATACTACAACACGTCAGAGAGTAGTGCCGAAGTATGTGTCTCCAGACTTTTGGACATGTTTGTGCAAAATCATGGAATGTATGTTCCGATTCTGAAATTCGAAGCGTTACCTAACACAATTCACAAATGTTTGGGATATTAGCTCTTCTGTTTATTCTGTTAATATGTTAAATTGCTTATTTCAATATGTATTTTAATATTGGATGAGCTCCTGCCCCCTGTGGGGTTAATAAAGTTCTGAACTAAAAGTTTTTCGTATTTCAGTGACCCCATGTGCAGATCAGGCCATGTCTGTCCCACAGCACTGAGAAATATTCTTTTTTCCCCCTTCATTTATTTGTGTGTGTGTGTGTAAGTGATACTAACAACTTGCATTTAATTAGGGGTTGTTTTATTCTTCTTCTTCAGTAGAGATGTTCTCTGTGTCCTTGTTTGCCACTGATGCCCTCTGGTGGTTGTGTGAAGTTGAACTCTTTGCATGAGCTGAAAAATCACAAGGTCAAGTGTTTTTTAAGTTTGTTATCTGACATAATATTCTGTAAAATGTTTGTTTATTTGCTTAATTATATTAGTTATATAAAAAAAACATGAAATAACACTGTATTTGTTGGCTTGTTTGTTTGCTTTCAATAATTTTGTAATTGATTGCATTTCTTGAGGAAACACTTATTTAGCAGTTAATGTTCTTGAAGAAGCTAAAGTAGTTTATGTAAGTCGTCATGAATGTGTCCAAATCAGGGGTTTTCAAACTGGGGGAAAGTCTAGAAAACTGTAAATAAAAAATAATTAGAAAATAAATTAATTATTCAAATAAATTAATAATTATACATTTTTTTTTATATAAATAAATAAAGGAGATTACAATTCAATAAAGTGAGTAGAAAATATATAATGTAACATAATAGAAACTATTTTTAGATTTATAATATTAGTTTTCGGTGCATAAATTGGGTTTTTATAAAAGATAGGTGGGGGTCCCTGACATGAGGATGATCATATTTGGGTGTCTGTGAATGTAAAAGATTGAAAACCCTTGTAATGTAAAACAAAATCAATCAACAATGTGGTACTGAACAGACTCCACAGCAATCAGGACAAAACATCATGTACGAAATCTCAACACGACTTGAGCTCAATCCTCAAGCTGTTTTAGTTTGAAAATGTCCAGTAGGGGGCGGTAGATGAACTGGAAACATCACACTGCACCCTCTGTAGGTCAGTATAACTCTTCTAAGTAACCGACTTTGTCTTGAAAGTATAAAACACGCGAGCACAGATGTTGATTTGTGCCTGTAATTCAATGTGACTGACAGTGAGATTCTCTCAGAATGACTGTTCAACAACAACAATCAGTTCGGAAATGTTGCATAGTGAAAAATAATATTAAAATATGATTTTTTATTTTTAAATATTATATGTATACATGCAATCAAACCAAAAATTATTCAGTTATTTTTGATATATTTTTACTAGTGGGTGCAGGACACTATAGTTCATTTATGTAAGTGAGGATAGCAAAATAAACTGTGACATATTATACCCAAAAATTCTTCATACAGTGGACTACCAGTAAAATTCATAAAAATTTGGAACCAAAAATTATTTAGACACTTTGACCTGAACATGTTTTGTGTTATCTGACATAATTAAGATGATTTTTTTTCTGACAGTTTAAATCTGAGATCTTGTCATATTTTATTACCATTTTTTTTAAAACTATAGTGAATAAACTGAATGAATGAATTAAATGTTCAAGGTGTCTGAATACATTTTGGTTTGACTGTATCTGTGACTTGATCTTTGTGTATATAATAACATTAATTATTTATTAATACCTTAATATTTTAATATCATATATATATATATATATATATATATATATATATACATACATACACACAAATATACACACACATTAGCGGTCAAACATTTTTGAACGGTAAGATTTTTGTAATGTAATTGAAATAAGCGCTTCTGTTCACCAAGGCTTTATTTATTTGATCCAAAATACAGCAAAAACAGTAAAATTGTGAAATATTTTTACAATTTAAAATAACTGTTTTCTATTTGAATATATAATAAACTGTAATTTATTTCTGTGATCAAAGCTGAATTTTCAGCATCATTACTCCAGTCTTCAGAGTCACATGATCTTTCAGAAATCATTCTAATATGATGATTTGCTGAAAAACTTTTGACCGGTAGTGTGTGTGTGTGTGTGTGTGTGTGTGTGTGTATATATATATATATATATATATATATATCCTGAAGGAATTTGATGGTAAAGGATGAGATGTCAGACTTTTGATATTTTTTGCAAATCAGAGCAAGACGTAAAACTCTCTAAACTCTAGAGGAGATGCATGTGAGATTTGTGCCTTTTTTCTAATGAGAAAAGCAAGAAACTGAAGCCAAATTACTTTCCATTCAATCTCACTGCTCTAGGAGAAATATTTGGGATATTATTGATATAGGCACTACATGCCTGTCTCAGTCTATTTCCTCATGATTTCAGTGATGTTGACTTGCAGCACACACTTTAAGATGTGTTTCTTTCAATGGAACATGTGTTTGTGCAGTTGTGTGTGTGTGTGTGTGAGTGTGACAGGCGTCTCGGTGTCTCTCTGTCCTGCGGCTGAAGGTAAGACAGATTTACTGCTTTTCTACTGAATGAGATTTTTGGCACGCCACACTCTTGTTCATGAGTGTGTACTCGCTCGGGAAGGTGTTGACAGGCCGATGCAAGCATTTTTAACCCTTCGTTTGCTAGAAAGACATTTGTGAAAACTTCTCGAATGCAGCTGATCTTGTCAACAGGTGCATGAACGGATTTTGAGAGAGTGGATAGAAAATTGTCTGTAATCTCGCTCAAATCCCTCTGGTTTTATAGCAGTGTCTGTCCTGTTTTCACCAGAGCGGAGCAGTAAATGCATTGGCGCAGTGATGTCCCCTGTTATATCCTGACAGGACATGAAACACTGAGAACGCAGGTGCTAAAAGACATTAACCACAGGAATCAGTGTGTTGATTTATTGAGGAACAGCACTGTACACACATGAAGTCCTAACGTGACAATGTAATGTGTGTGTGTGTGTGTCTCCGATCTGTCTGAGTTGAGTGTTTTCTTGTTGAATGATGTAAAAACAACTGAACATAAATGTTTAGTGCTTTCTGTCTTTTGTTGTGAATTGGGGCCAAGAGGTGTGTCCCAGAATGATTGCCTGGAATGTTTTCATGTTACTAGTGCACTTGTCAATGAGTCACTGATGCTTCATTTCTTCTTTTAGTTTTCGTGTGTGTGTGCGTGACTGCATGTTTATGTGTTTTTAGGACACTTTTAGTGCAGTAATTGTCTGAGAGCAGCACTGAAGCTCCTGTGAGAGCAGATTGTGGAATATTTTATTTTTTACTATATTTCTGCATTTACTAAAAAGTACTTATTATTATTATTAAAATGCTTATGTGTTTTTATTTCTTCAGAATTTGTCTTTGTCATTGTACTTTTCTTTCAAACCCTTTATTCAGTGACATTTCATCCTTTTTTAAAAATGCTTTGATCATCAAGTTTCTCTTCAGTCTTTATCAGTATTTCTTTGTTTAAACCTAGATTTTCATTAAAAAGTTTTGGGTTGGTTTAAGATTTTATAAAATATTATAAAAAGAAGCTCACTAAAGCTGCATTTATTTGTAAATACAGTAAAAACAGTAATATTGTGAAATATTATTACAGTTCAAAATAACTTTTATATGTGAATAATTTATTCCAGTGATCAAAGCTGAATTTTCAGCATCATTACTCCAGTCTTCAGTGTCACATGATCATTCAGAAATCATTCTGATATGCTGATTTGATGCTCAACAAACATTTATGATTATTATCAATGTTGAAAACAGTTGTGCTGCTTCATATTTTTGCTTGATACATTTTTTTTTTTCAGGATTCTCTGATGAAAAGATTTATCTGAAATAGAAATAGACCAACAAACGGCTGGTAGGGACTGCAACAAGCTTCTTCCTGAGTTGGTGACATCACTAATCCTAGAATTTGCATAAACCCCGCCCCCGAGAACACGCAACAAAGGGGGCGGGGCCATGTTGGGCTGCTTTAGAGAAGAGGAAGAGTTGTTGTAGTAGAGTGTTGTTGTCATGCTGTCATTTTACGCCGGACTGCTTCACAAACGAGGGTCAATTCAACAAAAAAAAGATGAACATGACGGCACATGCTAGTGGATGAGTTGAATCAACTCCACAGCAACTATATAAATTTATCCACTAACCATTCAGAAACGTCCAGTTTCATTCTAAAAGTTGTAACTTCTTCCTGAGTCTCTCCATCAGTGTCGACTCCGGTTTGAACAATGTAACGCTGAACACCGTTACTGACAATCCTCATTTTGGCTGCGTGAGATTCTCCAGCTTTGTTGTTGTTGAGCTGTTAAAGCTCCGCCCTCTTCTGGAAAGGGGGCCGGCAGCAGCAGCTCATTTGCATTTAAAGGGACACACACAAAAATAGAGGAATAGAGAAATAGGAGCAATATTGACAAGCTACAATAAATGATCTGTGGGGTATTTTGAGCTGAAACTTCACAGAGACACCAGAGACTTATATTACATCTTGTAACAGGGGCATTGTAGGTGCCCTTTAAATGAAAACAATGCCAGTGATCATATTGTCAAGAATACTGACAGTAATAATGTGATCTAGTGCAATGATAATTGACATTATTAATCATTTTAATGCTTCAAACATTAAACAAGGTTGAACAAAACATGTTAAGAAAGAGAAATATTTTTGCAAATGAATGAATAATACAGCATTTTTAGTCATTTTCGTGGATCCGTGTGAACGGGGATAGTTTTGACAATGTTTACATTGCGATTACAAAATTCCCAACCTACTTTTCCAGGAGGTTTGTATCAAGATTTTACATATATTTTACATTACACTGTATATACTTTTATTGTTATAAATATTATGTATTGTTTTTTTTAAAAAATATTTATAGTTATAATAATAAATATTTTTTAATTATCTTATCATTTTATTTTTTATTATAATTTTTTAGATAATTTTTCAAAAATATATTATATTAATTATTAAAAATATAATTTTTTAAATGTTGTCTTTACAAAAAATGATATTTTAAAATTAATAAAATATATTTTTAATAATTTATAAAATATGCAATACTTATAAAACAACTAATATTTATAAATTATTTTGTACAATACTGTAATTAATATGATTTTACCACTTTTAAGGGCATTATTCCCCATAAGCGAAAATGTTTTGAAAGATTTTAGAGTCTGAACAATTAATTTAATAATAATTATTTTAATGCACCTGTTTTCAGATATCTGATTTAAATTTAGCACAAACACAAACTCTTCCACAATGTGTGTCTTTCCGTGCAAAAAACAAACTTTATAAACTGAAGTCACGCCACTCTGTCATTTGTGCAGCAAACCATCCACTTTCAATCATATCAGCAAAATGAGCTCAAAATCACAGGCCTGAAGTCTCGCGCCACACGGAGGGCCAAAGAGCACTCGCTCGGGAAAACGCGGCTCAATCTTGTTCCATTACTCCCGCCAGGCCAATCTAAGCACACAAATTACGCCACAGCGACCTCATCAGTGGAGGTATTTTAAGATCAAACAACAAAACTCTCTAAAGCAGCCCGATGTGGAGGTAAAAGCTTTACACACCCATTAGCGTTCACAGGGGCGTCTTTACCCCGGGACACCTTTTAGCCCCAGGTGAGGGCAATTGCTCTGGGAACTAGACGCACCTGAACAGGTCATAATGGTCTGAGTCCTCAGCAGGACGAGTGGAGAGCAGGTGGAGATGAGCTGTGAGAATCTGTCACATTCACATCTGCTGAAGAAATGCCTGCAAGGCCACAAAAGAAGAGTATTAAAGTTTTACACTTTTAGATGGTTAAATAAATGCAAAGACCAATCACAATTCAGCATGCAAATATTACCATGACATCTTCGCTTTCAGTCAGTTAATAAACATTCTAACAATATAAATCAATGGGACATTTTCTAACTTAAATCTTCAATTTCATAGAACACCTTAGGTTGAAAAAGTCTCTGTATGTTCAAATGTATTTGAATTATATCTGAATATTTATAGTTTTATGTCTGAATCAACTGCTGTTGTGAAGTAAGCTGAAATTATGAGGAAGAAGAGGACGATGAAAAAGAATGAGATTTTTACATTTTTAAGCAGTGCAAAAGTTCTACGAAGTTCTGGTTGCTAAGTGGTTTCTAGGGTGGTCTGGGTGGTTGCTAGGGCATTGCTAAGTGGTTTCTAGGGTGTTCTGGGTGGTTACTAGGGCATTGCAAAGTGGTTACTAGGGTGTTCTGGGTTGTTGCTAAGTGGTTTCTAGGATGTTTTGGGTGGTTGCTAGGGCTTTGCAAAGTGTTTGCTAGGATGTTCTGGGTAGTTGCTAAGTGGTTTATAGGTTGTTTTGAGTGGTTGCTAGGGCTTTGCTATGTGGTTTCTAGGCTGTTCTGGGTGGTTTCTAGGGCATTGCAAAGCAGTTGCTATATTCTGGGTGGTTGGATGTTCTAGGTGGTTGCTAAGTGGTTTCTAGGGTGGTCTGGGTGGTTGCTAAGTAGTTCTAGGGTGTTTTTGGTAGTTGCTAGGGCATTGCTAAGTGGTTTCTAAGATGTGCTGGGTGGTTAGGGCATTGCAAAGCCATAGCTTTATTCTGTGTGGTTGGATGTTCTATTCGGTTGCTAAGTGGTTTCTAGGGCATTGCAAAGTGGTTACTAGAGTGTTCTGGGTGGTTGCTAAGTGGTTTCTAGGATGTTTTGGGTGGTTGCTAAGGCTTTGCTAAGTGGCTGCAAGGAAGTTCTGGCTGGTTGCTAAGTGGTTTCTAGGGTGGACTTTTTGGTTGCTAGGACATTGCTAAGTGATTTCTAGGGTGTTTTGGGTGGTTGCTAGGGCATTGAAAAGCAGTTGCTATGTTTTTGGTGGATGGATGTACTAGGTGGTTGCTAAGTGGTTTCAAGGGTGTTCTGAGCTGTTGCTAAGTAGTTTCTATGGTGTTTTTGGTGGTTGCTAGGGCATTGCTAAGTGGTTTCTAAGATGTTCTGGGTGGTTGTTAGGGCATTGCAAAGCCATTGCTATATTCTGTGTGGTTGGATGTTCTAGTCGGTTGCTAAGTGGTTTCTAGGGTGTTCTGGGTGGTTGCTAGGGCATTGCTAAGTGGTTACTAGAGGGTTCTGGGTGGTTGCTAAGTGGTTTCTAGGATGTTTTGGGTGGTTGCTAGGGCTATGCTAAGTGATTGCTAAGGTGTTCTGGGTGGTTGCTAAGGGGTTTCTAGGTTGTTTTGGATGGCTGCTAGGCCTTTACTAAGTGATTGCTAAGGTGTTCTGGGTGGTTGCTAAGTGGTTTCTAGGGTTTTGTTGGTGGTTGCTATGTGGTTTCTTAATGCCTCATGTGATGAGTCCCTATAGACTGAACATGTGATACACATGCGCATGACGCGTTCTTGTATTTTACATGGAGACGATAACAGTATCGTTTTCAAAAGTTTGCATTTTCATGTCCCCAAAACACCACTGACGTGTAATCAAATTACAAAAATGCATCAACAGTTTTCTGTTTTTAGTTAAAAACGCTGTCGTGTAAACGGCCGCTGAGACCCCGAGGCTGAAGAGGACTCATCCTAATGTACACTTCCACTCGGTGTCCCCTTACAATGAGAGCCAATCTGGTGTCAGAGAGATCTGGCCAAGTGTGCAATCCCAAAACAATGAGCTCTTTTCAGAAGTTAAGTGCCTATTGTGAGGCTAAAGGCTAGAAAAGCATTGACTAATTACATGCTCTTCACAGACACCTTCTGGTCCTCGTCCTGACGGACAGGATGGGGGCCCGTCAAACTCTTAGTTATTTTACAGCAGTAATTTGAACCCAACCCACTTCAAAAGACACCGAGAGGAAGAGAGAGCGTCTCGGGTCGCCTCCAGACTTCTCTCTGATCTTATAATGTTCACGTAAACACCCTCAAAAAGTGCTGAATAACTCTCTCAGCGCTGTATTAAAGCGCCTTCATTTTTCTCCCACTTCATCCTCAGACAAATGGACAGTAATCTCTCAGAATCGCTGCAGTCATACGTCATGTCATCATCTACGAGGAGCCCCATGTTTACAGACATCCACTGCATTTTCTATCAATCTTGTGCTCATTTTTTACCATGCAGGCGTTTAACCTTCATCCTGTGCAATGTCAGACTGCTGCCGGACTCATCCGGACTGTCAAGGAGGAATCAGGTGGAAAAATAGGCTAAGGGTGAATCTCAAACACTCTGAGAACACGTTTCACCCAGATATCAAAAGAAATTATATATATAAATGAAGTCTATTTTTATAACTATTAAAATTACATTGAAAGCGACATTAAATATTTTCCTTACTAAAAATATGTTTAAATATTTATATATATTGGTAGTATCTGTCATTTTATTTTATTTTACAAAAATAAATGTAATAAATATTTATATAATGAAAATATTTTTATTAATATTATTAAATAACATTTAATGTAAATAATATATTAGTAAATGTTATTATTAAAAAAATGTTAATAATCAATTAATTAATTAATTTTAATATTAATAATTAAATTTAATTAGAATAATCTCTGAAAACTGTCACAATGAGAATAATATATATATATATATATATATAAAATGAAGTCTCTGAACAAAACATTTAATGTTTTGTCATAAAAATAATGTCATAATGCAATAAATAAATAAATAAATAGGTAACACTTTAGTTTAGGGAACATATTCACTATTATCTATGACTTTAAAATTAAAAAATTATTTAAGGTCTTAATTTTTCAAAAGCTTCTTTATGCAAAATCTAATTTCTTATTTTACTTCTTTTTATTTTGGTGTGAAATGTGATGGACCATCAAGTCAAATGACAATAAATGACCAGTTTAATAACTCAACTAACTTTAAGATTCTTTGGATAGAAGCATCTTCCTGATGTGAACATAGAAGAACATAAAATTTAGGAAAGAAATTCAGGAAACACATTACACAACATTTATGGTGATATGCAGAACATAGTAGAATGAGAACGAGAACCCACCAGGTCTGGGACAGTAGAGACGGGAATATTCTTCCCTGAAGGCGTGAGCGTGATCTGACCTCTCAGACGGTTTGTCCTGAGATGAAACAGACAGATTAGAGCACAGATGAGAGGTCAAACCACGGTCACAGGCCTTTCGACAAATCCTCCTTATAAGAAAAGAGTCAGAAATGAACACATGAACATAGTCCATCTTTGAACTCAAAGATTTATTAACTGCGCTCAAAAAATATTTAAGCCTAAATTTAAGGTTTATGTATTTGAGTTGCATATAAAAAAATTTGGGTTACACAGTTTTAAAAAACAAATAAACTTAATGTGATGCATATTTGTTAGTCATTCATAAATTAAACAGGTATGAAACATGTAAGATCTCTGTAACAGTAGGCCTACTAATAAACTGAACATGTTTTCAACACACAATAACCAGGTTTATATATTTATCATCAATAATTTTAACCTCATATATTTTTTTTTAAATATCTTGAATTCATTTTTATTTTAGTATTTTCTATTTTAATTTTGGTCAATGTTTTAGGTAAATTTGGTTATTTTTTATTTTTTAAATGTCTTTATTAATTTATATTTCAGTTTTAGTTTTAGTTATTTTGGTAGTAGGTAAGTTGAAAAATATTGCTTTTGCATCTAGCTAAAACTACATGTTTAAGTTTTTAAATATTTTATTTTACTTAAATTAACATTTATTTTTATTTTATTTAAATAACAAATATGTCTTTAATGGTTTTAGTTTTTGTTAACTATAATAACTGTAATAAGCAAGTCAATGCTCTCATGAGCTTTTCTAGGCATTTGTGTTAAACTTCTTCTACAGTCAGTTTTCTCTTTCAGAAGAACTACTGTCATGGTGAAGCAACATTGTGAAAAGAATCATACCGAGCAAGTTGATTAAAGTTAGTTAAATCTCTGACATATAAGCTCTAAAAAATAAATGTTCTTTATTGGCATTGATGGTTCCATGCAGAACCTTTAACATCCATGGAATCTTTCCATTCCACTAAAAGGTTCTTTAGAATAAAATTTTCCCCATGAATGATTCTTTGGGGAACCAAACATCTTTCTTCTATTTCATCACTGTGAAAACTATGTTTCAGCCACTAAATAAAAAAACAAAAAAGGTAATTGTGACTTTTTAATCGCACAATTCTGACTTTTTTTCTCACAATTGCGAGTTACATTTGCCTCTTTTTGACTGAAAAAAGTCAGAATTGCGAGATATAAATGTACTATTGCGAGTTATAAAGTCAGAATTGCATGGCAAAGTCAGAATTGCAAGTTATAAAGTCGCAATTCTGGCTATTTTCTCACAATTGCAAGTTTTTATCACGTAATTCTGAATTTATAACTCACAATTCTGACTTTTTTTCTCAGAATTGAAATATAAAGTCAGAATTGCATGATATAAACTCACAACTGCGTCTCATAAAGTCAGAATTGTGAGATAAAAACTTGCAATTCTGACTTTATTACTCACAATTGTGAGCTTATCTCTCACAATTGTGAGTTTCTGAAAAGTCAGAATTGTGAGATATAAACTCATATAAAAAGTCACAATTACCTTTTAATTTTTTTTTTTATATAAATGGTGGAAACAAGCATCCATAGAAAGCCCCCTTTATTTTTAAGACTGCACTTTAATGGCATAGAGTCTAGCATTTGAAGGAAACTCTATCGCCCCCTAGAGTACTGACACGTTAAATAAAATATACAACTTGCAATGCAGTTGCGTAGAGTATGTCTCTGGACTAATTCACCAAGGGAGTGTGTGTGTGTTTGAAAGAAAGGCAGCACAGGAAAGACATTTTACAGGAGCAGTAAGTGGTAGGTGCAGTGCATATAATAAAGATCTCCTCGGAGATAAAGGCAGCATGAGACACTGAGTGAAAGAAAGAGGAAAACCCCTCCTCCTGCGTTAAGTGCCGTACAGGAATTGGCTTGCCCGACAGTGGTTGAGTACAAGCGTCCTGACGCCAGCTCCTCTGCCGTCTGTCTGCAGTGGCCACAGGCACTAACCTCACTGCCTTCAGCCCCGGCCGGACGCGTTTCATCTCTCGCACAAACAGCCGTGGCCCACATAAAACACACTTCAAAGACTGCATTCTTCTGCAGTGTGTACTGGAGTCATATAGAGTCCAGCTCTGGTTGACTTTAAGGGCAGCGCTCGACCTGTATGTGCATAACTGAGAGTTTCGTCTGCACCTTTGAGGTCCGTTAATGTCTGAGAACGTCTGAACTTTGTTCAGTAGCAGTAACTGAACAAGCGCAAATGTTAAGTCACTCGTGTGAGATTTTATTGCAAAGTTGATAATGTTCTCAAAAAGTTAGTGTGTAATGTTGCTGTTTGATCATAAACAACATCTGTAAAGTTACGATGCTCAAAGTGCAATGCAAAGGGAGATATTTTCTTTTACAGAAATCTCTGTTTAAGGACTACAACAAACAGCTTCGTCCTGGGTTGGTGACATCACAAACCCCAACATTTAGATAAACCCCGCCCCCGAGAACACACAACAAAGGAGGTGAGGCCATGTTGGGCTGCTTTAGAGAAGAGGAAGAGTTGAGTAGACTGCGGACTGCTTCACAAACAAGGATCAATTCAACGCTGGATTTGCACAAAAGATGAACATGACGGCACATGCTAGTGGATGAGTTGAATCAACTCCACAGCAACTACATAAATTTATCCACTAACCATTCAGAAACGTCCAGTTTCATTCTAAAAGTTGTAACTTCTTCCTGAGTCTCTCCATCAGTGTCGACTCCGGTTTGAACAATGTAAGGCTGAACACCGTTACTGACAATCCTCATTTTGGCTGCATGAGATTCTCCAGCTTTGTTGTTGTTGAGCTGTTAAAGCTCCGCCCTCTTCTGGAAAGTGGGTCGGGAGCAGCAGCTCATTTGCATTTAAAGGGACACACACAAAAATAGCGTGTTTTTGCTCACACTCAAATAGGGGCAAATTTGACAAGCTATAATAAATGATCTGTGGGGTATTTTGAGCTGAAACTTCACAGACACATTCTGGAGACACCAGAGACTTATATTACATCTTGTGAAAGTGGCATTATAGGACCTCTTTAAATGCTACTTTTTTTCTACTTTATTTTCCTGTTTAAGCACTAATGCAAAGCTAAAAAAATACAGTAACAGCCAAAGAAATCCAGCAAGCACAGCACATTAGCATGCTAATTATAGCACCACTCCTAAAATGATCAAAAATTAATAAATAAGAAAAAATCAAAAACTAATTTACCTCACTAATTAACTAATTCACTGTTGGACGATTAGTCGATCTAGTCACAACAACAAGAAGCTTCCTCAATGCACTGCAAAATATGACTTCTTAATGAGTTTTTAATTAGTTTTATGACTTTTTTCACATTCTAAAAAAATAAAATCTTTAAAACAAGACCAATTTACTATAAGATCATTGCATAAGATATTTGTTTTCAGTAATACAAGTGTATTGTATTTTACCAAACTGGCACAGTTTTTAACTTGTTTTTAACTTAATAAGCACTTAAAATAAGGGGAAAATATTTTCAGTTAGATGAAACTCATATTCAAGATACATTCTCAGAAAACATTTATCTCGTTTTAATGATTTTTAGATATTTGCACAAAAAACATCTAAGAACACATTTTTAATATTTTTTTAATATTATTATTATACATTTTTTTTATACAGTGTATGATTAAAACCAAGCTAAAACTTTGTCTCAACCTCTCAAAAATTGGGAGAAAAAAATATAATTCAAAGACTGACATATAAGAGTATAGAGATATAACAATAATGTAGATAGCAGCTCATATTATTTGCTACTGGAAGAATTTGATGAGAAATGTTTGAGTTCATACTGAGATTTTCTTGGTAAACTGAGTACAGTTTGAGGCATCGCTGAGATCTCTTATGAGATTATGGGTCTTATTTATGAGAAGCATCGCAGAAGCAGGAGACTAAAGTGAAAGACTTCATTTGCAGCTTTTCTGTTGTTGGTCAGTCTGTGAACAGCAGGTGTTTTGAAATGAAGAGTGTGTGTGTGTGTTTCTGTCAGTCTTAGAGTAGTTGTGTCAATATTTGATGTGTGATTACTGCAGGCGTGTGTTTACCATCTCGAGTCAGCTCTGATCACAGGGAGAGACCCGGGGGGCGATTACAGCCCTCCACTTCAAACACACACAGACAGTAAATCAACGGCAGCTCACACTCTCTCATCAAACCCGCTCATTTCTCTCTCTCTTCAGTCCAGTTCATCTCATTCCTTCCCAGTGTTTCTCAGGGTGTGTTCACACTTGGCAGGTTTGGTTGGATTGAAACAAACTCTGGTGCGATTGCTCTGATAGTGCAGTTCATTTGAATTTGAAGTGTTGACGCTGCCATCCGAAAACTGGTGCACACCAAACAATCAGACCGAGACCGCTTAAAAGATGGGTCTAGATCCGCTTTTAAACAAACTCTGGTGCGGTTCGACTTAATATGAACGCAACACGGACAAAAGACATCTAAACCAAAACCAGGACATGATGTGACCCTAAAAAGAACAGAAAGCTCTCAGCATTCCAGATTCTTCTTGTCATAAGAGCTTTGCTGTCGATTACAGTTCGGTACAGACGTCAGAAACACGTCTCCTTACAGCAGATCTTCGTTTGTGTTTTCCTGCTGCTGTTTTGACTCCTTTACACATTTTATAAGCTCTTCATGAGTTCTCAGCTGGTCAAAATACCATCATATGTATGAACACAGTGAACACATTTAACACTCTTTTGGATGTTCACTAAGTTCTGTCTCAAAATATACGTCATAAAAGTTTTGTTTTGTCATCTTTAGGTTCGTGGTTAAAAAAAAATAACAGTGTGAATGCTGGGCGAACCAGGAAATATATAATTTTCTTTTTTGGTCCGAAATAAAAGAACTAAGAGAACCAAACTAAAAGCGTGAACCAAAAATATTGGGTTAAAAACAACCCAAGTTGAGTTAAATGTGGACAAACCTGACCCAGCGGTTGGGTTAAATGTGGACAAACCTGACCCAGCGGTTGGGTTAAATGTTTGAACCAACCTGCTGTGTAGTTTTATTTAATCCAACTATTAATTAAAACATAATTACTAGAGGAAACAGTAATAATCAAAAGGTGAACATTTATTAATAAGCAATTTAATAAATGTTTATTATTTCATTGCTATTTATTAAACTTATTCATAAATATTCATTTATTAAACATATTAATAAATGTTAATTTCCAACCTATTTTTGTGTTCATTTTAGGTGAGCAATACAGTAATATTCAAACAATAGCTGAGTTAAATAAAAATAGCCAGCAGATTGTGCAAACATTTAACCCAACCACTGGGTCAAAATCGTGGGAAAGAACACTTTTGATAAGATGAATGACATCCGTGTCACTGAGGCCACAACTGAATTCAGTTCATGAGTGTGAATTTGTATTGAACTGAATAAAATCAAATTGGCCACAACCACATGCTATCCTGTAACTTCCTTGCATTCAAATTAATTTCAGCAAAATTTCAGTACAAATTCCAATGAAAAAAAATTTGATTGGAATTAATTTGAAAGGCCTCTCCGTTCAATTCTGAATGGTGCACAACTCTGCAATTTCACTTAAAAAAAGAATAAAATAAAATAATAAGTTTGGGGTCGGAAGATGTTTTAATGTTTCTGAAAGAAGTCTCTGATGCACTAGTACATTTATTTGATCAAAAATTCAGAAATTACAATTTAAATAGTTGTTTTCAATTTTAATATATTTTAAAATGTAATTTATTCCTGTGATCAAAGCTGAATTTTCAGACATCATTACTGCAGTCTTCTTACCGACCCCAAACTTTTGAATGGTAGTGCAAGTTTCTTACGCTGTTTCTTAACTTCATTCTGATTTTCCTTAAGTAATAATATCTGTAGTGATGTTTTGTAAGTGCGTCAGTGATCTCCAGTAACACGTTTGATTGGGATAAAAACGACTGTATTCATAAATCTGTGTGTGAGTTGTATTTGTGTTGGCGTGGTGTTGCAGTGAGGGATGGACCGTGACCTCTGCTCCAGTCTCTCATCTGTCTCTCATCCGCTCCGCGCCCCGGGCTGATTTATCACGGGAGAAACGCTACAGGCCAATGGGCTTTTGATGAAACTGTTGGAGGGATCCGAAGCGATAAATCCACATCTATACATGCAGGTCGCAAGCGACTCTTCCATTCATTCTGCCATCAATAACCTCCCCGACACGGAGCCACAGCAAAAACCATAACTTCACTGAGCACACCAGAGGAAAAATACTGCAGAGAGAGAGTAAAATGAGAAATAGTTTGAGGTTTGATCAAACTTCCACCTTTACACCAATATTAGCCATACACAGTAAAAAAATATTCTCACGATTTATCACATTTTTTCTTTTGTCAAATCAACTTCAATAATTAATGTAGTTCAGAAAACATAGAGTTTCTGCTGATGAATCCAATCGCCTTGATTGTATTAACTCAAACTGACAGGTTTAAAGACATTTAAAGTGGGAAACTCTAGTCTGCAGTGCAATTTAAAAAGTAAAATAGCATGGTTTAAGATGGGACATGGATTTAAAGTCTTTTACCACTTCCATTTTTAATAAATGTTCTTTTATAGAATTTTGTTTAAAATACGGAATGCAGCAAACATCTTTACTGTTCGCACAGAATTCCTGCTACATTTTACAAAGCATGCAAAGCTCATTGTGTTAAAATTGTATTCCGCAACTCAAAATAAAGTAATATCAGCCACAATTGGTTTTATGGATCATTATTTGGCAAGACTGACAACATTTAAGATGTACAATAACCATATTTATTTCTGAGTTGATATCTGGATGCTGAATTTAACAGAACAATGTAGTCATGTGACGATCCGGTATACTAGAGCTTAAATGTTTTTGCATAATTCATGATGTTTAAAATAATGCTTTGTACAATCAATATGCAAATATGAATGAATTTAAAAGAAACCTGTGGAATATAAATACCCCACAGATACCCCAGTTCAAAATACCCCACAGATCATTTATCACGCTGTTTTTGTGTGTGTCCCTTTAAATGCAAATGAGCTGCTGCTCCCGGCCCCCTTTCCAGAAGAGGGCGGAGCTTTAACAGCTCGTGCTTCGGTTGCTCAACAACAACAAAGCTGGAGAATCTCACTGTCACTGTCTCATTGTCTGGTGTTGTTTCATTGTGTTTCTCTCATTGGATATTTTTGCTTTTGTTTTGCTTAAATAAATTTCCACTGCTATTTGATACACTAATCTTCTCTTCATCCTGTTCATGGACTAAAACATTATAAGTGCACCTTTATATTTCTGATTACTTATGATTAACAGGAATTATTTGTGTTCAGAGGATTTACAGACACACAATGCAGCACTTTGAGCAGCAAAATCCAAACACTGTTCATCTTCCATTTCTCCTGCTTGGCTTCCTTCCTGGGAGTGAACTGTAGATTCAGACACACAAAGGCCGCGGGCCCCCAGTGGGGCGGATCAGCTGTCATTAACCCCTCACAGCTGGCCTCACGGGGGGCTGCTGTCTCCGTGTGAGGAGGGCGCACAGCCACACAAATCTACACCATTGTGCTCGAGCGCTGCTGACAGAGGAAAGGCAATGGTGTCCTGTGCCCCATGCTGGCATCTCAATCCAAGACCAACCATGAAGCTAATTTCTCCAGGAACCACACACATCTTCCCCTAGACTCGCACGCAGCATCTCATAATCTGCTGCTAAACGCACAATAACAAACAAACCACCGCTTGCATACACATATATGTTTTTAATGCATGTAGGGATCAGCTTAAGTAAAAAAAATAATCAATCAAAAATTCAATTCACCTGAAACTACAGATAAAAAATATTCATCCTTATACTTGATGCTTTTTGCAATCTATTAACAATTAGCTGACTTCACATGCAGTATCTCATAACCTGTTGCTGAATGCATAATAATAAACAAACACACATTGTTTACAAGCACATATATCCGTAAAGTCCAGATTAAGTAAAAAAGAAGATTCATTTCACCTAAAAAGTGCCTAAAAGTGCCTGAATCTAAAATTCATTTCACCTGGAAAGTGCTGAGAAAAAACATTCATCCTTACTTGATGCTTTTTGCAATCTATTAACAATTAACCGACTTCTAATTAGCATAAAATCACTGTAGCATTTTTCTGGTCCATTTAACAAATTTGCTGAGGCATCTATTAGCTTGAATCTAATCGAAAATGGGCTTCATTGGATGAAAACCACATGCATGGTTTGCAAAAATCCCTGAAAATAAAATCTCAGCATCATTTGATGTTTATTAAGGGCACTTTTGCTTTTATTTTGAATCTGATTTGTTTAATCTTTGGTGTTTACGAAACAAGCATGTAATTCCTCAAGGGACAAAATATCGCTAGAAAATCTCAGGAGACACTTAAGCTAAATAGAGACCTAGATTACACCGTCGGCTAATTAAATTAGACACAATTAGCATCTAAACCTCTAGAGACAAGTAAGTAAGTATCAGTAACATGAACTAGTAGATTTGAGCACATTAACTTTGTTTTGCTAATAAGAAGCTACAGTAATATGTTTGGTAGGAACCCCCTATATTCAGGACACCCGACAGAACTGGCCTGACCGCGACTGCGTCCCTTTGTTGAGCAGCAGTGAAGCAGATTCATTCTCTCTCTGCTGTTCATTAACATACATATCCATATGAACAGTCGGCTGGGCTCTAAACAGCTGTCCCTCAGAGCAGCTCGAGCAGAAAGCCACTGCGATCTTTCAGTGAGGGACAACAGCCTCTCATCCAGTGATCCCCTCACATTAAACGCTCCATTCACACACACGGGGGACTGTGGTGGGTGCAGACCCTTACAAACATTTACCATGGTAACTATAGTTATACAGTTATTAAATAACTGTCTATCTATATCATACAAAAGTTTGGGATTTGTATGATTTTTTTAAAATGTTCTTGAAAGAAGTCTCTTCTGCTCACCAAGGCTGCATTTATTTGATCAAAAATACAGTAAAAAACAGTAATATTTTTTCAATTTAAAATAGCTGTCATCTATTTGAATATATTCAGTCTTCAGTGTCACATGATCCTTCAGAAATCATTCTAATATGCTGATTTGCTGCTCAAGAAACATTTATGATTATTATCAATGTTGAAAACAGTTGTGCTGCTTCAGATTTTTCTGGTGGTTTTTTGGTGTACAGGACATTAAACATAATACAAAAAAATTAAACAAGTGATTTTAACACCCAGTAGTTTATTCTGACATTTTATATTAATTTGCAATTTTTGACCAGTAGGTGATGTTTCACTAAACCATGTTCCTAAATCGTGCGCACAATTTACTATTTCGTTCCCTCGATTTACTAAATCGTGCACACAATTTACTAATTCGTTCCCTCGATTTACTAAATCGTGCACACAATTTACTATTTCATTCCCTCGATTTACTAAATCGTGCACACAATTTACTATTTCGTTCCCTCGATTTACTAAATCGTGCAAACAATTTACTAATTCGTTCCCTCGATTTACTAAATCATGCGCACAATTTACTATTTCATTCCCTCGATTTACTAAATCGTGCGCACAATTTACTAATTCGTTCCCTCGATTTACTAAATCGTGTGCACAATTTACTAATTCGTTCCCTCGATTTACTAAATCGTGTGCACAATTTACTATTTCATTCCCTCGATTTGCTAAATCGTGCGCACAATTTACTATTTAATTCCCTCCATTTACTAAATCTTGCGCACAATTTACTATTTCATTCCCTCGATTTGCTAAATTGTGTGCACAATTTACTAATTTGTCTCCTCGATTTACTAAATCATGCGCACCATTTACTATTTCATTCCCTCGATTTACTAAATCTTGCGCACAATTTACTATTTCATTCCCTCGATTTGCTAAATCGTGCACACAATTTACTATTTTATTCCCTCGATTTACTAAATCTTGCGCACCATTTACTATTTCATTCCCTCGATTTACTAAATCTTGCGCACAATTTACTATTTCATTCCCTCGATTTGCTAAATCGTGTGCACAATTTACTATTTCATTCCCTCGATTTGCTAAATCGTGCGCACAATTTACTATTTCATTCCCTCGATTTGCTAAATCGTGCGCACAATTTACTATTTAATTCCCTCCATTTACTAAATCTTGCGCACAATTTACTATTTCATTCCCTCGATTTGCTAAATCGTGTGCACAATTTACTAATTTGTCTCCTCGATTTACTAAATCATGCGCACCATTTACTATTTCATTCCCTCGATTTACTAAATCTTGCGCACAATTTACTATTTCATTCCCTCGATTTGCTAAATCGTGCACACAATTTACTATTTTATTCCCTCGATTTACTAAATCTTGCGCACCATTTACTATTTCATTCCCTCGATTTACTAAATCTTGCGCACAATTTACTATTTCATTCCCTCGATTTGCTAAATCGTGCGCACAATTTACTAATTTGTCTCCTCGATTTACTAAATCATGCGCACCATTTACTATTTCATTCCCTCGATTTGCTAAATCGTGCGCACAATTTACTATTTCATTCCCTCGATTTACTAAATCTTGCGCACAATTTACTATTTCATTCCCTCGATTTGCTAAATCGTGTGCACAATTTACTAATTTGTCTCCTCGATTTACTAAATCATGCGCACCATTTACTATTTCATTCCCTCGATTTGCTAAATCGTGCGCACAATTTACTATTTCATTCCCTCGATTTACTAAATCTTGCGCACAATTTACTATTTCATTCCCTCGATTTGCTAAATCGTGCGCACAATTTACTAATTTGTCTCCTCGATTTACTAAATCATGCGCACCATTTACTATTTCATTCCCTCGATTTACTAAATCTTGCGCACAATTTACTATTTCATTCCCTCGATTTGCTAAATCGTGTGCACAATTTACTAATTTGTCTCCTCGATTTACTAAATCATGCGCACCATTTACTATTTCATTCCCTCGATTTACTAAATCTTGCGCACAATTTACTATTTCATTCCCTCGATTTACTAAATCTTGCGCACAATTTACTATTTCATTCCCTCGATTTACTAAATCTTGCGCACAATTTACTATTTCATTCCCTCGATTTGCTAAATCGTGCGCACAATTTACTATTTTATTCCCTCGATTTACTAAATCGTGTGCACAATTTACTAATTTGTTTCCTCGATTTACTAAATCATGCGCACCATTTACTATTTCATTCCCTCGATTTACTAAATCTTGCGCACAATTTACTATTTCATTCCCTCGATTTACTAAATCTTGCGCACAATTTACTATTTCATTCCCTCGATTTACTAAATCTTGCGCACAATTTACTATTTCATTCCCTCGATTTACTAAATCTTGCGCACAATTTACTATTTCATTCCCTCGATTTGCTAAATCGTGCGCACAATTTACTATTTTATTCCCTCGATTTACTAAATCGTGTGCACAATTTACTAATTTGTTTCCTCGATTTACTAAATCATGCGCACCATTTACTATTTCATTCCCTCGATTTACTAAATCTTGCGCACAATTTACTATTTCATTCCCTCGATTTACTAAATCTTGCGCACAATTTACTATTTCATTCCCTCGATTTGCTAAATCTTGCGCACAATTTACTATTTCATTCCCTCGATTTGCTAAATCGTGCGCACAATTTACTAATTTGTCTCCTCGATTTACTAAATCATGCGCACCATTTACTATTTCATTCCCTCGATTTGCTAAATCGTGCGCACAATTTACTATTTCATTCCCTCGATTTACTAAATCTTGCGCACAATTTACTATTTCATTCCCTCGATTTGCTAAATCGTGTGCACAATTTACTAATTTGTCTCCTCGATTTACTAAATCATGCGCACCATTTACTATTTCATTCCCTCGATTTGCTAAATCGTGCGCACAATTTACTATTTCATTCCCTCGATTTACTAAATCTTGCGCACAATTTACTATTTCATTCCCTCGATTTGCTAAATCGTGCGCACAATTTACTAATTTGTCTCCTCGATTTACTAAATCATGCGCACCATTTACTATTTCATTCCCTCGATTTACTAAATCTTGCGCACAATTTACTATTTCATTCCCTCGATTTGCTAAATCGTGTGCACAATTTACTAATTTGTCTCCTCGATTTACTAAATCATGCGCACCATTTACTATTTCATTCCCTCGATTTACTAAATCTTGCGCACAATTTACTATTTCATTCCCTCGATTTACTAAATCTTGCGCACAATTTACTATTTCATTCCCTCGATTTACTAAATCTTGCGCACAATTTACTATTTCATTCCCTCGATTTGCTAAATCGTGCGCACAATTTACTATTTTATTCCCTCGATTTACTAAATCGTGTGCACAATTTACTAATTTGTTTCCTCGATTTACTAAATCATGCGCACCATTTACTAATTTGTTCACTTGATTTGCTAAATCGTGTGCACAATTTACTAATTTGTTCACTTGATTTGCTAAATCGTGCGCACCATTTACTAATTTGTTCCCTCGATTTGCTAAATTGTGTGCATGATTTAGCAAATCGAGGGAACAAATTCATAAATCGTGCACTTGATTGATAAATTGAGGGAGTGAATTAGTAAATCGTGCAAACAATTTTCATGTGCGGGGCTCCATAGATTATAAAACATTGACATAAAATATTTTACATTTACAAAACCAGCCTAGTCTAAACATGACCTCTTTGTGAATGATCAGATGAATTATTAGAACGAGACATAAAAAAAATCCAAACAGTGGATGAACAATTTTGCCAGCTTTCTTACAGAGTATATGACACTCTTATAACTCCCATTGTAATCAGTGAAGCGCACTACACCACTTGGTGTCAAGTATCTTTAATTAACAAACACTAAGTGCTGAGTTTTAGTGATAATCGGATTCGGTGGTTTAGTAGATGCCTGTTTCACCCCTTGGAAATGAAGCCCCTCACCCCCGTCGCAGGTGATGAATGGACGCACTCGACACTAAGGACTCTAAGGACTTCAGCAACAGATTTTCATTCATCCCATGCAGGAGAAGAAGAGAGAAGAGTGATTGATAAATTCTCTTCCATGGCTTCTTTTACAACAACCCCCTCCTTCTTTTTATTGACCCCCTGAGGGCTTTTGACTCATTACTGCCCCCGAACAAAAGCCCTCCATACGGCTCTAAACTCCAGCTTTTAGTCACACAGCACAGGGACAATTTGTGCCCATTACGAGCGGTACGGTTCATTCAGGCTGCACCCTATGAGCCCAGCCAGAGAGCTTTGCCTTCACTTCTCCATCCATCCAGTCTCCACATAAATGGCGAAACAACGTCCTAATCCTTCACAGTCCCTCCCAGCTTTCTTTGTGCCCATTTCCTTCTCTCTCTTTTCCATAAGTGCATACTTAATCCGTCGCATCACTTCCTGTCCAGCACTGCCCGGGGTGGCAGAAACCTCTCCAACCCTGGCACGCATCACAGAGAGCCTCTGATATCACCACAGACCGATGAAAAAGACGGATAAAAGTGAACTAGAGAGAGGAGGTGACTTCTGGAGTCCCTTTGAAAGCGACCAACGGAGGAAGGTAGTCATTTAAAGCGAAAACCATCCAAACTGAAGGATCTTAAAGCCCAGAGAGCAAAACTCACTCAATGCACAAGTTTCCCAAGTTATTGGCCACAAGTGCCCCAACAGCCTGACCCTCGAACCATGGAAACTGCAGTGATGTGGAACATTTCACCGTCACGCCTCCCTCTCCGTGCGCTCTCTGTTTCTCTCGCAACAGGCAAGGACCTTCACTATGCCAAAGCATTAATAAACATTATTCAGAGGCCACGAAAAAAAGTATTTAAACCCTTATGAACGTCATTGCATTAGATAAAAAAAAAAAATGAAATCAAAGTACACTTTAAGCAAGACACTTCACAAAAGGAAATATATATATATATATATATATATATATATATATATATATATATATAAAACTGAAGCAACAGAAGCAAACAAGGAATCTAATGGACTATGATAGCAACTAAGACAAAGACACTTTTTGAAGTCAATCAGACCAACAGTACTACTGTATTTAGAGCCAATTTTGATTAATTATAGTCCCAAATACAGTCCCACCTCTTTTTGTGTGTGTCCTCAGAGTGCCCTCACATATAAACGTGTCAAATTTAGTGAAAATATCTCATTTTATTTAGGAGTTATAGACATTTATATGTATGAACACAAAAAAACTGACCCACAACTGTCTTTGATTGCACTTTTTTGCCACTTACTATCAAAATTTTGACAAACGACTTGTGTTTACGATTTTCCTATGGTGGTTTCATCTCAATCGGACTAACAGTTTTGAAGATATTTTAAAGCGAAAGTTTAAAAGCTAAATACAGAGATTAAAAAATACTAAATTTTGTAACGATACACTAATGCGTACATGAAAATACAGCATTTTACTACAAAATTCAAAACGGCTGATGCCCAAGATGGCTGATATGAAAATTGAGGGGCATCGAATTGCCAAAGAATTTTGTTTCTAGCCCTTATAGTTCAAAAGTTTTTAACATAAATGTGAGTGCAAATTTGGACAGTTGGTGGCACTAGAGGGATTGAGTTAGAGACTCCAAATTTGCTATGGTGACAGTTCAGACTGTTTTCTATCTGTGTGCCAAATTTCATAACTTTACTGCAAGCAGTTCTATGGACTGCTATAGACTAACAGAGCGGAAGAAAAAGAATAATAATAAGAAGAACACTAATGATTACATCAGGTGCCTACGCACCTTCGGTCCTTGGCCCCTAATTAGGCTAATGCATAAATTATTTTACACATGATTTGAGCCAGATTTTAAGTGGGATGCCGTTTTAATTGCAGCTCAGCTACATCACACATGGCAAAGAACAAAAACAGTACATAAACAAAAGCTGCTGTATGCGATTGTTCTATAATACCACATAAAAACTACCTGACACACATCAGTGAATAAAGTGTACAGAGAAGTCACACCTGTCTATCGTACATCTGCAGAACAAACGCTAGTATTGCATAGCGTTATTTATCCTCAGCAATTTCATCCTCAATGACTTTTTTATTGACAGTCAAACACCTGCAAACTTAACAGAAGCATCAAAATATACATCATCTTCGGAACAATGGAACACCTTGATGGTTGGAATTCTGAAATGTTCTGACTTTGAATGGAACGCAGCGTTAGTTGCAGCTGGAAGCACGGCTAACACTGCTTTACATCTCAACATACTAGTCAACATAAAACTAAAAGGAAGTGAACAGCTCTGAATAGAATGTCACGTGTTGTCATCTCAAGACTACAGTAATTATGACACGGCATGAATGCAGCATTACATACCGCTTGCAGAATATGCATTAAGAGCCAGGGGTGTAATCTTTTTTAATTGGATGAACTTTGGATGTCTTTGGCGAAACATCTCATGTAGCTTCTGAAGAGCAGTGCTAAATGAAGTAAATATGATCTTAATGCATCGTGTTGAGCATCAGTGAATGTTTTCACCCTTTGTAATAGTTGTGTATGAATCCCTCAAATTAAATAATCTGTATTGTGAAAAGCACTATACAAATAAACATGAACTGAATTAAAATTTTGCTTGCCTCTGAAACGACTTTCCTTTTCAGCTGACATCACCAAGCCATCTTGGTGTCATTCTGGTGTGTACAGTCTGTTCAAAAGGTCTGAAATAATATTAATGGAATATCATCAAAGATGTCAAAATAAATATGTTGCGAACACGCTCATTTCATGTTTACATTAGCAGGTTCTTTTATTCAAAGTGACTTCCTAATGAGAAACTTTTGTTCAGCAAGGATGATTAAATTGTTCAAAAGTACAATAAAGACAAAATATCATAATACTATTTCAAACAAATGCTGTTCTATTAAACTTTCTAATAATCAAATCTTAAAACAATGTATCACAATTTCCACAAACATATGAAGCAACTGTTTTCAACATTGATAATAATAAAAAATGCATATTGGATCATGTGACACTGAAGACTGGAGTAATAATGCAGAAAATTCAGCTTTGCATCAGAAATAAATTGCATTTTAAAACATATTCACAGTAAACAGTGTAGAATTCAGAAACTCTTGTTATTAGCGACACCGGTGGCCGTTAAGTGAACTGCAGCCAGCAACTTCCTGCTCGCGCTCGCACTCATGCACACGTACAAAAGACTGAACGTGATATACTCACGCAAACTTCTTTTTCATTCTTCGCTTAGAAGTAAAAAGAAGTTGGAAATACCTTTGCAGCGATATATTGTTAACAAACATCCCAACGCCGTTCACGCTGCTGAGAGCAACGGTTAGATGAATATGTAAATATTAGGGCTGCAACAAACGATTATTTTGATAATCGATTAATCTATCGATTATTAGAACGATTAATCGACTAATCATCGATTATTGCACTGATTAATCAGTAAGCTTTGTTCGATTATTCTACTTTAGCAATTAGTTAAAATATTGAGTTATACTGTACTTTAACTAGTAAATAAAACAAGGAAATCACTTCAGCTTTTAAAAGTGTATAATTTTCAAGCCAACTGAATAGACCAATATCCTTCAGGTTAAAAAAATATAATGTAATTAAGTGGGGTTTTTTTGAAAAATGAAACAACAACATACATACACATATTATATATATATATATATATATATATATATATATATATATATATATATATATATATATATATACACACAGTACAGTTCAAAAGTTTGGAACCACTAAGATTTTTAATGTTTTTAAAAGAAGTTTCGTCTGCTCACCAAGGCTACATTTATTTAATTAAAAATACAGTAAAAAACAGTAATATTGTGAAATATTATTACAATTTAAAATAACTGTGTACTATTTAAATATATTTGACAAAGTAATTTATTCCTGTGATGCAAAGCTGAATTTTCAGCATCATTACTCCAGTCTTCAGTGTCACATGATCCTTCAGAAATCATTCTAATATGCTGATCTGCTGCTCAATAAACATTTATGATTATTTTCAATGTTGAAAACAGTTGTGTACTTTTTTTTTCAGGATTCCTTGATGAATAGAAAGTTCAAAAGAACAGCATTTATCTGAAATACAAAGCTTCTGTAGCATTATACACTACCGTTCAAAAGTTTGGGGTCAGTAAGAACTTTTATTTTTATTTTTTTGAAAAGAAATTAAAGAAATGAATACTTTTATTCAGCAAGGATGCATTAAATCAATCAAAAGTGGCAGTAAAGACATTTATAATGTTACAAAAGATTAGATTTCAGATAAACACTGTTCTTTTGAACTTTCTATTCATCAAATAATCCTGAAAAAAAATATTGTACACAAATATTTTGTACAATTGTACACATTAAATGTTTCTTGAGCAGCAGATCAGCATATTAGAATGATTTCTGAAGGATCATGTGACACTGAAGACTGGAGTAATGATGCTGAAAATTCAGCTTTGCCAACACAAGAATAAATTACTTCGTGAAATATATTCAAATAGAAAACAGTTATTTTAAATTGTAATAATATTTCACAATATTACTGTTTTTACTGTATTTTTAATTAAATAAATGTAGCCTTGGTGAGCAGAGGAAACTTCTTTTAAAAACATTAAAAATCTTAGTGGTTCCAAACTTTTGAACTGTACTGTGTGTATATATATTATATATATATATATATATATATATATATATATATATATATATATATATATATATATACACACACACACACACACACACACACACACACAAACTATCGAGTTTATGGTCATTGAATGGCTTTCCTGAGGTAAATGTTACATTTTGTGTGATATATTTGTTTGCAAGTTTTATTGACTTCTTTCTGCGGTTAAAACTCCGATGAAGTGATTACAATAGAGATGGATTCATTTCAGTAAGTTCAGTAAGTAGTTTTTGATGTTCATTCATGTTTATTTCGCGCTGTAATAGAGAGGAATAGGTTCACATGCCGCTTGAACTGAGGTGTTACAGCGATCTGCCACACAACGTTAAACAGCGTCACAACCACAAGTACTGTTTGAATCCCGTAGTAATATTGACTGCATTTAAAAGCTTAGACTTAGTTTTATATCAAAAGTAACCTGATCTGTCGGTGCGTTGTCTGTCCTCTTTGCTCTGCGATGCATCTTTCACTGTGTGGGAAAATGGACGTGTGGCGTGAGAACAGTGAGTTTGAATGAGAGTTGGTGGCCCTGCATGACAGTATTCTGTAGTTATGCTAACCGTTATGTTTGTTATGTTTATGCTATGTTAATCTCCCACATTTCACGGGTTCGACTTCGTTTGCACTATGCTCTCCTAAGCGCTGACTTCTTTTATTGGATTGGATCCGGGAGGGCTTCATTACAGTATTGCGCTACAGCGCCCCACTGGTTATACCGCGTTATTGCAGGCCCTTCAAATAGGTAATATGAGATCAAGAGACTATTCGACAACAAAAATATTTGTCGACAATTTTTTATTGTCGACGTTGTCGATAATGTCGACTAATCGTTTCAGCCCTAGTAAATATGTATATAAATATGTGAAAAAACAGCAGTTACGAAAGCATCTGATCACAGCGATGTGGATATGTTTGCATCAGCTCTGCGATTCACTGACAGATGTTATATTATGAAAGTTTGTATAAAAAGTATATTTGAGACTATAGACTATATAGATCTGGCTATGTGAGACTAGTTTGAATCCCTTGATTTAATCCCTTTTCTTTGCATGACACATTATAGTACATTATCCTGAACATTGTATATGCTAAGCATTCGTTTCATGTGTCTCTCTAACGGAAGAGAGGCTCACATCCTTTTGATTTTCCCTGCAAAAACGTCCCGAGTCCTTCACATACAAATCAGTCTCCTGGCTTTCATAGACAAGTCGGGGAAGGTCTCGTTTTTAAAGTTTCGTTACAAGCTCTTAACACATTGCAATACAAAAAGAAAATCTTTAAATCTAATTAGTATTTCCTAATATTACAGTAATGTTTTAACTGTATTTTTGATCAAATAAATGCATGTTTCCATTTCCATTTATCCATTTATCAGATGGTATTTTCAAGAAGTGCCTCAAAGCAACTTACTAATGAGGCACTTGATGAAAATAGCAAGAGAAAACTCAAAGTAATTGAAAAATAAAAGATAAAACTGACCATTTTTTTTTATTTTTTAATGTTTCAGAAGTGAAGGTAAAAATAATTCTCAATGGTGAGCTAAGAAGTTTCACATGTACACTTTTTCTTTCCCCTTCAATTGTGTGACTGGCAATCTTCCTTTGAATCAGTTCCTCAAACACGCTCTCTCATGAATGCGCTCTCTTTCTCTCGGCGCTCCCAGGGGTTCTTGTGCAGTCCTTCTGCACATAATGAACACAATTTCACACCACAGAGGCCAATTAGAGACATGACAGCCACCTGCCGGCACGCCCTCCCAGTGAGACGGAGAGATCTGCGAGTGGATCACGAATTTCAGAACGAATGTCTTTCGTCTTTGATTTGATTCAGCAGTTCAAGTGGCCTTTGAATTGTTCTGCCCTGGGCTCTATTTATCCCTTCAGAAACCAAACTGCTGACCACAAACTGGGACGACGAGGCTCAGAAATAAAGACAACAACCTGACAGAAACGAGTTCGGCTTTCATTTCCACTGCATTCTGCATCTAAGTGGGCAGTTTTGGTCAACTGCAATATGAGTTTATGCTGATTCCATGATTATTCATTTATAACTACAGTGGCACATGCTTACAAAGGTGAGAAATGATCACAACACACTCTGATATCACTGATTTTGTGTTGTGACCTCTTGACCTGTATATGTAATGTCATCAGTCTGGGGTGGGCGAGTGTGAGACACGCTTCTCGAGGGACATGTGTGTCTCGCTAATGATGTAGAACAACTTCAGATTCTGGCAGAAAACTCAAGTATGGCAAAGATAAATGGATTAACTGGAATTCGGCGAGAACACACACATGCATAGATGCACACAGTCGTGTGTCTGAGCTGTGCTGTGATGAAATCACATGGTGACAGACAGATAAAAATGACCTGTTCTGAGGTTAAATTACTCTGAGCTGCTTTAAACCATCAATTCAGCTCCAACAACACACACACATACTTACAGACAGAGCTGTGTGTGTTTAAACATGAAACATATCAGATGGGAGAAGAACGTGAATCATCTCCCTGAGTAAAGCCAATGTTAGACTACACATTTGTCCCTTTTTTCGCACAGGAGCCATAAAATTTAATGACACATCATTGACGTCTGTTGAGTGATCAGAAGCTGACCCGCTTCATCACAGTGAGGTAATGCGAGAAGAAAAATGCATAAATGATGAACATGTGGAAAACAATATAACGGTATAAAAGTAAAATGTGGTATAGGTCTACAGGATTGTGTGCCATTCAGAATTAAATTGAGATGTTGAGGTAAACTGAGCAAACAAGACGCAGAATTGCAATTTAAATGCAAGGAAGGAAAATTAAAATGAAGTGAAATTCAAAGCTATCATTCAAAAGTTTAAGGTAAGTAATGGGTTTTTGTGTGTGTGTGCGTGTGTGTGTGCGTGTGTGCGTGTGCGTGTGTGTGTGTGTGTGTAAATATTCAGGTCAAAACTGACTGTAAATCTTGATCAAAACTGACAGTAAATATTATTTTTTTAACTTTCTATTCATCAAAGAATCCTAAAAAAAAAAAAAAAAAAATCACAGTTTCCAAAAAATATAAAGCAGCACAATATTGATAATCATAAATGTTTCTTGAGTAGCAAATCAGCATATTAGGATGATTTCTGAAGACTGGAGTAACAATGCTGAAAATTCAAGGAATAAATTAATTAATTCAAATAGAAAACATTAATTTTAAATTGTAATAACATTTCACAAAATTACTGTTTTTACTTGTTGAGCAGAATAGACTGGATGGATGAATTTATGGATGGATGGATGGATGTAAGGACGGACGAATGGATGAATTTATGGATTGATGGATGGATGAATGGACGGATGGATGCTAAATTGATGGATGGATGGACGGAGGGAAAAACAGACGGATGGATGGATGATGGATTGAAGGGTGGATAGATGTCTGGATGGATGGATATGTGGACGGGTGGGTGGATGGACGGACGGACGGACAAATTCACAGATGGATGGATGGATGGATGGACGGATGGCTTGATGGAGGAATGGATGGATGGACGGACGGGAGGCTTGATGGAGGAATGGATGGATGGATGGTCAGATGGATGTATTGATGGATGGACAGCTTGATGGAGGAATGGATGGACGGGTGGATGGAAGGACGGACGAATTGACGGATGGATGTATGGATTGATGGAGGAATGGATGGATGGACGGACGGCTTGATGGATGGATGGACAGATTGATGGATGGATGGACGGCTTGATGGAGGAATGGATGGATGGACTGATGGATTGATGGAGGAATGGATGGATGGATGGACAGATGGGTGGATGGAAGGACGGACGAATTGACGGATGGATGTATGGATTGATGGAGGAATGGATGGATGGACGGACGGCTTGATGGACGGATGGACAGATTGATGGATGGATGGACGGCTTGAAGGAGGAATGGATGGATGGACTGACGGATTGATGGAGGAATGGATGGATGGATGGATGGACAGATGGATGGATGGATGGATGGCTTGATGGAGGAATGGATGGACGAACTGACGGATGGATGGATGGATGGATGAATGGATGGCTTGATGGAGGAATGGATGGATGATGGACGGCTTGATGGAGGAATGGATGGATGGACGGACGGCTTGATGAAGGAATGGACGGATGGATGGATGGATGGATGGATGGATGGATGGAGGAATGGATGGATGATGACGGCTTGATGGAGGAATGGATGGATGGATGGACGGCTTGATGGAGGAATGGACGGATGGATGGATGGATGGATGGATGGATGATGGATGACTTGATGGAGGAATGGATGGATGGATGGCTTGATGGAGGAATGGACGGATGGATGGATGGATGGATGGATGGATGGATGGTTTGATGGAGGAATGGATGGATGGATGGATGGCTTGATGGAGGAATGGATGGATGGATGGACGGCTTGATGGAGGAATGGACGGATGGATGGATGGATGGCTTGATGGAGGAATGGATGGATGGATGGCTTGATGGAGGAATGGATGGATGGATGGACGGCTTGATGGAGGAATGGATGGATGGATGGACGGCTTGATGGAGGAATGGACGGATGGATGGATGGATGGATGGCTTGATGGAGGAATGGATGGATGGATGGACGGCTTGATGGAGGAATGGATGGATGGACGGACAGTTTGATGGAGGAATGGACGGATGGATGGATGGATGGATGGATGGCTTGATGGAGGAATGGATGGATGGATGGATGGATGGATGGATGGACGGACGGCTTGATGGAGGAATGGACGGATGGATGGATGGATGGCTTGATGGAGGAATGGATGGATGGATGGATGGATGGCTTGATGGTGGAATGGATGGATGGATGGACGGCTTGATGGAGGAATGGATGGATGGACTGATGGCTTGATGGAGGATGGATGGATGGACGGACGGATGGATGGCTTGATGGAGGAATGGATGGACGAATTGACGGATGGATGGATGGATGGACGGACGGCTTGATGGAGGAATGGATGGATGGATGGATGGCTTGATGGATGGATGGACGGCTTGATGGAGGAATGGACGGGTGGATGAATGGATGGATGGATGAATGGATGGATGGACGGACAGATGGATTGATGGACAGATTAATGGAGGAATGGGATGGACGGATGGATGAATGGATGGATGGACGGACAGATGGATTGATGGACAGATTAATGGAGGAATGGGATGGATGGATGGATGGATGAATGGATGGATGTATAGACATACAGAAGGACACAGTTTGATCTACAACAAAGAATATTTCTTTAAAAAGACCATTTATGTCATTCAGATGTTTCAGATATGTTCATATAATCGTAATCACCTCTGGCTCACACCAATCAGACTTACAGTAAATGGTTTCACTGCATGAAAAGCAACTCTCACCCTATAAAGAAATAACATCCAGATATGAAAAGATTAAATCTACTGGACAAGTCCAGTCCAGTAAGTGCTCTCTTACTCTCATTACTGGCGCACAATGGAGAGCCGGTGACCAATTAGACCAGAACTTCCACCACACCGGGGAGCTGGTCAGCACTCATAATAGATTTGCAAGCAATTTACCTTTTCAACATGTTGGCAATCTGATGCAATTTGTGTGCAATTTTTGATGCAATTTCTGTGCTTTTAGACCCACGTGGAGACCAAATGACACAGAGTTGAAAATATCAGACTGTGCGAGACACACATGGCCCTCAAATGTCACAGTGAAAAAGTCAACAGCCGACGGGAAGAAAGACAGACAGTGAGAGAGATGGAGAAAGGCAAGAGAAGGCCTCTGGATCTGTGCAAATGGATGTATGTATGGATATGGACATGGAACAACCGCTGAAATTACCCAGAATACGTTTGGCACTGAATGTATGGCAATTGCTCTGACATTTTCCAGAGTTTGTAGTTTTGACGTCACTCAAAAAAGCAAAATGACCATGATCAGAAGTTTCTCTGTCCCTCTTCTGCACTCTCTCTGAGTTCTGCTTTAACCCTTCAGTAGGCCAACACATCTTCAAAGGTGCACTTAAATATTATATTAAACAAATAGTTCACCCAATAATTTAAAGTTTGTCAATGAATTTCTTTCCCTTTGCTGTAGGCCTCAAAACTCATCTGCATATGCGCATATTCAAATTCAGCATGACAGGTGCAGCACTTTAAATATGCATATGAGATTTGAGAGCTATGGCAGAAGTGAAGATCAAATTCATAATAATATGTAATGGGCTTTTCACACTTAATTTTTTTAGGGTAATTGTGGGCTATCTTGTACATTTTTCACCTCACTGTTTATATTTTACACTGGTAAGTTATTTGCATGGTATATCTTTTGCACTATGGAGGTTAAAAACTACACAAACCCCCTTTCAAAATTAAGAATGAAACAACTTGTCCCAGGGTTAAAAGTGGCTATAATCTGAGATTAAAAAAGATTTTAAAAACCTTTAATTAGTGTTAGCTAATCATAACAGAGGTCATTTACATATAAATAGGTACATAGCAAAAACAAAGGTCAGCAATATGGTGAAAATGATCATGAAAACGAAACACGACTGTCCAACAAACCTTTGGTAGGTCATATCTGATCAGTCGCTTGGACGCGAGCGAGTGTTAATCAAGCCGGACCAGATGTTCTGTGATGAGTCCAATCCACACGCCGGTAAAATAAAAAAAGTGTGCCAGAGAGATTATACGCCCAATTTCACCATCTGAAAGCGCTGAAATACTTAACGCGTTATAAGGTTCCCACAGCTGTTTTTCCTGAAAACACACACACACACGCACTGTCATTCAGCGTCTCTTTTACCCTCTTGACATTTTTCTGCATGTTCTTGAAATGACATGTTTTATGTGATTCTATCAGAGTGTTTCTAATGCAATAATCACTGTGTGGAATCTGTCATGAATCTGCCAAAGTGCTTTTCTCCCGATGAGGAATTCTAAGTGTCTCTTTTGCCGTACATCACTACACTTCTGCATAAAATCATCACAGATTAAACTCCAAATTTCTTCAACCGTCTATAATTTATTCAACCTTCAATATAGCATGGAACTCATTGGATAAAGGGATTAAGTGTAGAAAATAATTTTTAATGTTTTTGAAATAAGTTCTTCTGCTCATCAAGCCTGCATTTATTTGATCAAAAAGACAGTAAAAACTGTAATATAGTGAAATATTATTACAATTTAAAACAGCTGTTTTCTATGTGAATATATGTTAAAATGTAATTTATTCCTGTGATCAAAGCTGAATTTTCAGGATCATTAATCCAGTCTTCAGTGTCACATGATCCTTCAGAAATCATTGTATTATGCTGATTTGATGAAAAGAAACATTTCTATGGAAGCTTGTTTCTACCACTGAATAAAAAATAAAAAATGTATAACTCACAATTCTGACTTTTTTTCTCAGAATTGATATAAACTCGCAATTGTGAGTTATAAAGTCAGAATTGCAAAAAAAGTCAGAATTGAGAAAAAAGAAGAGAAAAGAGAATTGAGAGAATTGAGAGAAAAGAAGAGAAAAGAGTTTATATCTCGCAATTGTGAAAAAAAGTCAGAATTGTGAGAAAAATGTCAGAATTATGAGTTATAATGTCAGAATTTGCTAGAAAAAAGTCAGCGTTGCAAGAAAAAAAAGTCAGAATTGTGAGTTAATCAGAATTGCAAAAAAAGTCAGAATTGAGAGAAAAGTCAGAATTGTAAGAAAAAAGTCAGAATTGCAAGTTAATCAGAATTGCAAAAAAAGTCAGAACTGAGAGAAAAGAAGTCAGAATTGCGAGTTATAAAGTCAGAATTGCAAGTTTATATCTCACAATTGCGAAAAAGTGTCAGAATTGTGAGAAAAAAGTCAGAATTGAGAGAAAAGAAGTCAGAATTGCGAGTTATAAAGTCAGAATTGCAAGTTTATATCTCACAATTGCGAAAAAGTGTCAGAATTGTGAGAAAAAAGTCAGAATTGAGAGAAAAGAAGTCAGAATTGCCAGTTATAATGTCAGAATTGCAAGACAAAAGTCAGAATTGAGAGAAAAAAGTCAGAATTGAGAGAAAAGAAGTCAGAATTGCCAGTTATAATGTCAGAATTGCAAGAAAAAAGTCAGAATTGAGAGAAAAAAGTCAGAATTGAGAGAAAAGAAGTCAGAATTGCCAGTTATAATGTCAGAATTGCAAGAAAAAAGTCAGAATTGAGAGAAAAAAGTCAGAATTGAGAGAAAAGAAGTCAGAATTGCCAGTTATAATGTCAGAATTACAAGAAAAAAGTCAGAATTGCAAGAAAAAAAGTCAGAATTGAGAGAAAAGAAGTCAGAATTGCCAGTTATAATGTCAGAATTGCAAGACAAAAGTCAGAATTGAGAGAAAAAAGTCAGAATTGAGAGAAAAATGTCAGAATTATGAGTTATAATGTCAGAATTTGCTAGAAAAAAAGTCAGCGTTGCAAGAAAAAAAAGTCAGAATTGTGAGTTAATCAGAATTGCAAAAAAAGTCAGATTTGAGAGAAAAGTCAGAATTGTAAGAAAAAAGTCAGAATTGCGAGTTAATCAGAATTGCAAAAAAAAGTCAGAACTGAGAGAAAAGAAGTCAGAATTGCGAGTTATAAAGTCAGAATTGCAAGTTTATATCTCACAATTGCGAAAAAGTGTCAGAATTGTGAGAAAAAAGTCAGAATTGAGAGAAAAGAAGTCAGAATTGCCAGTTATAATGTCAGAATTGCAAGACAAAAGTCAGAATTGAGAGAAAAAAGTCAGAATTGAGAGAAAAGAAGTCAGAATTGCCAGTTATAATGTCAGAATTGCAAGAAAAAAGTCAGAATTGAGAGAAAAAAGTCAGAATTGAGAGAAAAGAAGTCAGAATTGCCAGTTATAATGTCAGAATTGCAAGAAAAAAGTCAGAATTGAGAGAAAAAAGTCAGAATTGAGAGAAAAGAAGTCAGAATTGCCAGTTATAATGTCAGAATTACAAGAAAAAAGTCAGAATTGCAAGAAAAAAAGTCAGAATTGAGAGAAAAGAAGTCAGAATTGCCAGTTATAATGTCAGAATTGCAAGACAAAAGTCAGAATTGAGAGAAAAAAGTCAGAATTGAGAGAAAAGAAGTCAGAATTGCCAGTTATAATGTCAGAATTGCAAGAAAAAAGTCAGAATTGAGAGAAAAAAGTCAGAATTGAGAGAAAAGAAGTCAGAATTGCCAGTTATAATGTCAGAATTGCAAGAAAAAAGTCAGAATTGAGAGAAAAAAGTCAGAATTGAAAGAAAAGAAGTCAGAATTGCCAGTTATAATGTCAGAATTGCAAGAAAAAAGTCAGAATTGAGAGAAAAGAAGTCAGAATTGCCAGTTATAATGTCAGAATTGCAAGAAAAAAGTCAGAATTGAGAGAAAAGTCAGAATTGAGAGAAAAGAAGTCAGAATTGCCAGTTATAATGTCAGAATTGCAAGAAAAAAGTCAGAATTGAGAAAAAAGTCAGAATTGAGAGAAAAGAAGTCAGAATTGCCAGTTATAATGTCAGAATTGCAAGAAAAAAGTCAGAATTGAGAGAAAAGAAGTCAGAATTGAGAGAAAAGAAGTCAGAATTGCCAGTTATAATGTCAGAATTACAAGAAAAAAGTCAGAATTGCAAGAAAAAAAGTCAGAATTGAGAGAAAAGAAGTCAGAATTGCCAGTTATAATGTCAGAATTGCAAGAAAAAAGTCAGAATTGAGAGAAAAAAGTCAGAATTGAGAGAAAAAAGTCAGAATTGAG